>CM062809.1:139492701-139925528 GCA_031772625.1 Pinus tabuliformis
GGGCCCATGCCATTTGCAAACCACGACCATGAAGCATCTTGGTTGGGGTAGCTTTGAAGTTCAATTCCAAACAATCCTTGAGAAAAATCCTTTGCAGACGACTTAAATACGTGACGGGGTATTGTAAGTGGCAGAGTGGCCTTGCTGCCATGATCTTCTAAGATTTACCCCTTGGTTGCCTCGATTCAGAGCTTTGCTCTTGTCACAAACGAATCCAAACAACCCTCCCACTCTTGCGCCTTTGCCTCTTCCTCCAGACGACAATTTTTTATTACTTGGGGGCGGGAAATTTGGGGTTTCCATGCCGTGATGGAAAAGGCACCGAAGCCCATCAAAATTGGGGTTTCCATGTTATGCTTTGGCACCCAAAATTTTTGGGTTTCCATGTCGCGCCTCGGCGCCCAAAATTTGGGGTTTGCATGTTGCGACGAAAAGGCACCCAAGCATGGGAAAAATTGGGGTTTCCATGCCACAACCCGATGTCCAAAATTTGGGGCTTCCACCTGACACATGAAATTTGGGGCTTCTTCCTGGTGCACAAAAATTTGGGGTTTCCATGTTGTGCCCAAAATTTGGGGTTTACACCTGGCACCTAAAATTTGGGGTTTACACTTGGCACCTAAAATTTGGGGCTTCCACCTAGCGCAAAAAAAATTGGGGTTTCCATGTCGCATCCAAAATTTGGGGTTTCCACTCGATGCCTAAAATTTGGGGCTTCCTCCCAGTGCAAAAAAATTAGGGTTTTCATGTTGCACCCAATATTTGGTGTTTCAAAGTCATGCCTCGATGCCAAAACCTAGGGAAACTTGGGGTTTCCATGTCATGCCACGACCGAAACCGGGGTTCGCCCAAGCCTGGGGAAACTTGGGGTTTCCATGTCATGCCCTGGCACCCAAGCCTGGGAAACTTGGGGTTTCCATCTCGCGCCACGACTGAAACTGATGGCGCCCAAGCCAGGGGAAACTTGGGGTTTCCATGTCGCGCCCTGGCCCCCGAGCCTAGGAAACCTAGGGTTTCCATGTCACACCATGGCCGAAACCAGTTGTGTCTAAGTCTGGGGAAACTTGGGGTTTCCATATCCCACCCTTGATGGAACCGCGATTTTCCACATTTTACGGCACGATGGAAACGTGGGGTTCTCAACAATGCACCAATGTGGGGAGCTTGGGGTTTCCATTCCATGACATGATGGAAATCGCCCAATTATCGGAAAGTCGGGGTCTTCCATGTCCCACCATGATAGAAACCATGACCTCGATGTAGGGAAATCAGGTTTCCATGCCGTGGAATGAGAGAGAACCACCCAAGTCCACTATACCCAGGGCTCATGTTTCATGGCATGAGGAAAACCGCCTAATTCTAGGAATCTCTAGGGTCTCCATCTCCCGCCCGGGTGAAAACCGCAGCCCCGATGCAGGGAACTTGGGTTTCCATGTCACAACACGACCAAAATTTCCCAAGTTTATGGAACTCATGGTTTCCATGTTTGAGAACGATGAAGAACTGCCCAAGTCTTGCGAACTTGGGGTTTCCATTTTACAGTGGGGTGGAAACCGCTTGCCTGGTATGTCTTTGGAACATGGGGTTTCCATGCCTTGTTGCGACATGAGTCGTTCAAGTGCAGGAAAAGCAGGGTTTCCCTACCCCGCCGTGACGAGAGCTGCCTAAGTGCACGAAATCTAGGGTTTCCATGTCCCATCGCGCTGGAAACCTCTACCACGTACTAGGGGGGGGAAGGGGGGGTCGGGTGTCAGGTATTCGAGTCAAGAGCACCCGAGAGAGGTGAAATACTGAACCCATAGTATGGGCACCCGCGTTCAGTTATACGTGACTCAGGTGAGTGTTCGGTTATATGAGGACTTGGCATAGCATTCGCTTATGTGCGATGGTGATGGGCACACTCATAGTGAAAGTGTTGTGTTGGGCAAGGCACACGCCCCTTGATATGTGCACGATGGGTGAGTCACCATAGGAAGGCATTCGGGTGACCCTTGTTCGGTGACCCAATGAAAGAGTTGACCATGTGCAGACAAGTTAGGATGTGGGCAGGTGTGCGATGTGCGGCAATGAGTGTAATCATCTAAGTGTTGGAGCTAACCCATGGGTTCCAATGATGCACACAAAGGGATGCGACGATTCATTTGAATGGGGTGTATCGAGGTTATGTGGCAGGTCGACCAGACATGCATGTTAATGGAGCCGACCCTTATCATCCCCAAGAGACATGGCCCTTGGGCGAAATGATGCGTATAAGTAAGGAGGATGGCATTCGATGAAGGGACATTGAACTCAGACTTCCACATCGCAGAACAAGTGCGAAGGAAGGAGTTGGGAAAAAGCAGAAGGAAGAGAAGGGTGCGAGTAAGAGGTCAGCTCTGGCGAGTGGATTATAGTGGGTGGGTCAGACTTGGTAGTGCAGATAGGCAGAGTAGGGTGAGTTACCGATCAGGCAGCAGGCTGCACTACATGCCGGCCATGCGCCCTCACTATGGACTGTACCGACGGGCAGAGTTTGGGTGCCGTGAAATGGAAATTCAGGTGGACAAGTTTGTAGTTCAGGTGTGGAGTTGTGTTTTGCAAGCTACGGGCAGTGCAACATGACCACATGACACAATGGGTTGAAAGAATAATTGAAGAAGATAAATTGATGGTAAGTTATTTTCGCTACATTGTTAAGAAAACTTATTGGAAAATTGATTGAGTGTTGAAGTAGGCACAGACCGTGTACTGAAGTATTGGTAAAAGGAAAAATTATGGCGGTGCCGCAAATGCTTATGTGTGGTTGAAATACTTCCAATAGGATAGGAGTGTGACATGGGGTCTGCCAGTCGCTCCTAGACAAAAGCCGCCAAATTGTGAGGAACCCAGGGATTCCATGTTGCGCCTTGTCGAAATCCTCCCAAGTGTCGAAAATTTGGGGTTTCCATGTCTAGTCGAAATGGAAATCACCCCAAGTGCAGTAAACTTGGTGTACATTGAGTCTGCAACATCACATCAAGAAAAAGACTCGGTTGGTCAAGAGAATGAAGGTTTCTTCATTAGTAAAGGATATCACTAAGGATCAAAGATTGGAGTCTCGTCTAGAGCTAGTCCACCAAGGAATATCAAAAGTTGAAAGAAGGACACAATGCCAGGGAGCGAAGTGCTGAAGAAACAAAGTGCAGAGAGGAGGAAGGACTTGAATTTTTCTTGGAGGATATTCTTGTAAAGGGTATAGGGCTTTGCAATGACCAATAAGAAGCTTCAATAAGAGAAATTTATGAAAGGGTTTTCCTCTCTGAGAGAGAGAGGTTTTTCCCTTGCAGAGATCCAACATCTTTTGTTCTTGTTCTTATGTTTTTGGCACCAGTTTGATGAAGTAAACACACATGCATTAATAAGAAGAGAGGAAGATTAAGATAACAAGATAAATTGTAAAAGAGCTTCACAAATTGTTATCAAGTCTAGAAGAATCATGCTATACCCGATTTCCCCAGATTCTTCAACGGGGTATCAGAGCTAAGGTGACACATCAAGGAAAGGGAATCTCAAGAACATCTGCAAGGTTGAAGCATCAAGCCAAGAAGTCTCAATCACATCAAGGGCAAGAAGGTATACCATCTATCATTCATCATGGAAGACTAAAAAGCAAGAAGAAACACCTTGTATAAAGGCACCTACAAGAAGAACAAATCAAAGAGGGACCTACATCAAACTACACCATCTTGAAAAATGAAAGGCACTACGAGTCAAGTCACCAAGCAAGTCCATTTGAAGAAAGCAACTTGAAGAACATCAAGATCTAAGGAAGGAAATCTATCAATTCTTCAAGAAAAAAGAAATTTCACTACATCTCAAAATCTATCAAGTAAGTATATGTTCCCTTTTGAGTATACCTCAATGTCTTTTTGTGAGGAATGTAACAAATTGGTTGGGACCACTACATGTCCAAAGTATAATGATTTGGATGCCAAGAATATGGACGATACAAAAGGGATTGTCCTAAGCTTAAGAAGGACAACAACAACAAGACAAAAAGGCAAGAAGCTCATGTAACTCAAGAAGTGAAGGAAGATGAAAAGTAGCAAAAGAAGGAAGATCCTCCTATGGCTAAGTCAACCTCTTTGATTAACGTCTTCTTTCAAAGTTTTGAGTAGTATAAGAGCATATAGAAATAGAACAGATTGCATTCTTAAAGATATCTTCTAGAATATAGGATCATGGTGTAGATATAGCTCAGGATATTCACATAGAAGGAGCATACCTATTATAGGGTCTCATCCACAATGAAAAATGATTGATCATGATCAAAATTATTAAAAGGCCTCCATCATCAAAGGAAGAAACATTTGCAAGGTAAGGGTCTTCAAGATCCTTTGATAGAATCTTCAAAATAAGGTTTGTACATAAGGGGGTAGATGTCTCATTGGAGTCCCATTTATGGGATTCAAGAAAGGATGATATAAAAGCGAGAGAAGATGAAGCAAGAAATGCTAAACCAATCGAGGAAAACTATCAAATAAAGTAGAGATGATAAAAGCATAATCAAGATGAGGTATGTATGAATCAAAGTTTAAGTCATGTCATCATATATATTGGGTCATGGGAAAGGTTCTAGAATCATGATAAAGAATAAAAGGATCTCTTTCGCCAATGATATCCTTGGAGGAATGTACTACAATGGAGTAAAGGTCAAAATGAATAAGTACTATGATAACGAGTATAAGGTGGTTAACTAATCAATCCAAGAAGAAGAAAATGAAGAAAGAGATCAAGCATGTGAAGAACATCGTGGTCACAAAGAATAACTATTTGAAAAGATTCCTCAACATCTCTCGAAAGAAGACATGGCAACTCTGATAAAGGAAGAAAAAGATCAAAGGACCCTTGTCACCTACGAAGGCCTTGGAGATAGTAAGGTGCAGATAACCGAATCAACTCTACAAATATTTCATGATGAAGAGGCCATCCAATAAAAGCACCATTTGATGTTGATGCAATATCACAATGAAGTCATGAAGGGCCACTAAATAAATGTATGGGAACAAGCAAGTACAACTAAATATCCATGTGATAAGTATTATGAAGGATAGACAAGATGACAAAGGAGTAGCTAGATGACAAAAAGGACTTGATATATATCAAGAAGGCCACTTTCCACGAAGGGAGCAATGACATGACAAACCAGGAGGGAAAGTGATCGATGGTTGGTACCTTGCCAAGAAGAAGTTCAAACAAAGACTTCATGACATTGAAGGAAAGAAGGAGTTCAAGCAGCTGAAGGACCCACGAAGAAGACGTTGTTGATGAATGGACAAGTCCTTAGCTAAGAGGGAGTTCTAACAAGTTCCCAACTACAAAGGAGCTTGGGCAAGTTCCTTGTCAAAGGAAACTTGGGCATGTATCCCTTAATCAAGGGGAAGAGATAGACACAACATTCTTGTCTTCACTAGTCAAGAAAGAATGGGAGGATTGGGTAATCATCTGGCATTTGATGCTCTTTGAGGATGTGTAGGGCATCCAAGACAAGAGTAGGCAAGAGGAGCGATATTCTTTGAGGGTTGGGAACCCAAGACAAGAATTGTCCTAGAAGGTCATACTCAAGGAACACCTGGGTGGGTATGTACCTTGAGAGACAATGACTAAGGTGTTTATAAGCCATTGGTCTCACCAACATTGTGCTCTGATCTTATGAGAGATAAATCTATTAGTCAATGCCTTGCTATGAACAATGTTGGCTAATATGATGCTATAACAAATGGGTTGCCAATCCAGTTTCTCCTATGTGAATTATTCAAGATTGAAAAATAGCCAAACACCTTGTAATGATTTATGAATACCTCCCTAGTTAAGAGGGGGTGTTGAAGAAAGTGTAACTGGGTTCAGTCTTCATAAATGTACTTTTGATATTTGTATTTATTCAAGAAAAGAAATATATATATATATATATATATATTTATTTATATATAGATATATATATATATATATATATATATATTATATTTATCATTGAGTTTCTTTCTCATTGAAATAGACCTAGCACATGTTAAAGTGTTATAGGTGAGTCAAAGAGTCAAAAGAAAATGTCGAATACCTTAAGGGAATGTTACACCAGGTATATTTATGTAATAGAGTCAAAGATATTCCTACCCTCGTGCCTTCGTTTGGGTCATGCAGCCATGCAAACCCCAAATTTCGTTTGAGCGGATTGCGTCATGCCATGTCGTGTCGTGTGTGGGTGCCTAGGCACACGTGGCTATGCCAAAAATGCTAAGTCGTGACCGCCTTTGTGTCTTCTGCACATTCGTGCGGCCCATTTTCCCAACACTCCGTCGTGCCTTTGTTCAGGTCGTGCACCCATGGAAACCCCAAATTTCATTTGGGCGGGTTGGGTCGGCTTGCCCAGGGCGGGTCAAGTCGTGCCATGCCATGTGTGGGTGCTCGAGCACACGTTGCCATGCCAAAAATTCTAAGTCATCACCGCCCATGTGTCTTCTACACGTTCATGCGGCCCATTTTCCTGACGCTTCCTCATGCATTTGTTTGGTTCATGCACCCATGGAAACCCCAAATTTCATTCAGGCCATGCACACATGGAAACCCCAAATTTCATTCGAGTAGGTTGGGTCGTGTCGTGTGTGGGTGCCCATGCAAACGCGTTCGGGTGAGTCAAGTCGGGTCATGTCCTGCTATGTGTGGGTGCTCAGGAACATGTGGCTATGCAAAAAATGCTAAGACGTGACCACTTGTGTGCCTTCTGCATGTTCATGCAACCTATTTGCCCGATGCTCCCTCGTGCCTTTGTTTGAGTTGTGCACCCATGGAAAACCCAAATTTCATTCGGGTGGGTTAGGTCATGTCATGCATGGGTGCTCAGGCACATGTGGAACTGCCAAAAATGCTACGTCGTGACCCCCCGTGTGCCTTCTACACATTCGTGCATCCCGTTTTCCTGACGCTCCCTTGTGCCTTCATTCGGGTCGTGCACCCATGGAAACCCAAAATTTCGTTAGAGTTGTGCACCCATGGAAACCCCAAATTTTGTTTGGGTTTGGTCGTGTTGTGTCGTGTGTGGGTGCCTGTGCAAACGTGTTTGGGTGGGTGGGGTCAGCTTGCCCAGGGCCAGTCGGGTCATGTCGTGCCATGTGTGGGTGCCCGGGCACACGTGGACATGCCAAAAATGCTAAGCCATGACCGCCCGTGTGTCTTCTACACATTCATGCAGCCCGTTTACCCGACGTTCCATCGTGCATTCTTTGAGGTGGTGCACCCACGAAAACCCCAAATTTTTTTCGGGTCGTGCACCCATGGAAACCCCAAATTTTGTTCGGGTGGGTCAGGTTGGGTTGGATCTTGTCGTGTCATGTCAGGGTGCCCATGGCACACATGGCCATATCAAAAATGCTAAGTTGTGACCCGGGGTGGGCTTTGTGCACGTTCATGTGGCCCATTTGCCTGACTCTCCCTTGTGCCTTCATTTCTATCATGTGTTGGAGCCCATGTAAATGCGTTTGGATGGGTAATTTGCCATGTAAACTTGTTTGAGCAGGTTGTTTGCCTGTGTCAACTCGTTTGGGCATGTCATTTGCCTGTGTAAACTAGTTTAGGTGAGTCGTTTACCGTGTAAACTCATTCGGGCAGGTAATTTGAGGGTGCCCATGTAAACTCACTCGGGTGAGTCGTTTGCCATGTAAAATCGTTCAGGTGGGTCATTTGAGGGCACCCATGTAATCTCATCCATGAGGGTTGTTTTCGATGTAAAATCATTTGGGTGGGTCATTTGAGGGTTGTTTGCCATGTAAACACATTTGAGTGGGTTGTTTGCTATGTAAACTCATTCAGGTGGGTCATTTGAGGGTGCCCATGTAAACTTGTTCGATGAGGTCATTTGCCATGTAAACTCATTTGAGTGGGGTGTTTGAGGGTGGTCGTGTAAACTCATTCAAGCAGGTCGTTTGAGGGCACCCTTGTAAATTCGTATGGGTAGGTCATTTGAGGGTGGTCGTGTAAACTTGTTCGGGTGGGTCATTTGAGGGCGCTCATGTAAACTCGTTCAGGCGAGTTGTTTGCCATGTAAACTCATTCAGGTGGGTCATTTTCCATGTAAAATCATTTTGGAGGGTCGTTTGAGGGCGCCTATGTAAACTTGTTTGGTCATGTCATTCGGTGTGAGGGTATGCCCAAGCACACGAGCCCGTATCAAAAATTATAAGTTGTGATCCGAGGTGGGCTTTGTGCACATTCGTGCAACTCGTTTGCCCGACTCTCCCTTGTTCCTTCGTTTTGGTAGTGTGGGCGCCCATGTAAACTCATTTGGGTGGGTCGTTTGAGGGTGTCCGTGTAAACGCGTTCGGGCGGCTCGTTTGACGCCGTCCATGTAAACTTGTTTGGGAAGTTCATTCTAGGGCATCCATGTAAACTCATTCAGGTGGCTCGTTTGAGGGCATCTGTGTGAACTTGTTTGGGCAGGTCGTTTGAGGCCATATGTGTAAACTCGTTCAGGTGGGTCATTTGGGCGGGTCGTTTGGGGGCATTCGTGTAAACTTGTTCAGGTGGTTCGTTTAGGCAGGTCGTTCAAGGGTGCTCGTGTAAACTCGTTCGGGTGGGTTGTTTGAGGGTGTTCATGTAAACTCATTCGGTCAGGTCGTTCAGTGTGAGGGTGCGCCTAGGCACAGAAGCCCATATCAAAAATGCTAAGTTGTGACCCGTGGTGGGCTTTATGCACATTTGTGCAGCTTTTTTGCCTGACTCTCACTTGTGCCTTCATTTCAGTCATGTGAGCACCCATATAAACTCATTCAGGTGGGTCGTTTGAGTGCGTCGGTGTAAAATCATTCGGGTGGGTCATTTGAGGGTGTCCGTGTAAACTCATTCGGGCGGGTCGTTTGAGGGTGTTCATGTAAACTCGTTTGGGTGGGTCGTTCGGGCGGATTAGGCGAGGGCATCCATCTAAATGCATTCGGGTGGGTTGGGTGAGGGTGTTCATGTAAAATTGTTTGGGCGGGTCATTCAGTGTGAGGACACGCCTGGGCACACGAGCTCGTTTCAAAATTGCTAAGTTGTGACCCACGGTGGGCTTTGTGCACGTTCGTGTAGCTCGTTTTCTTGGCTCTCCCTTGTGCCTTCATTTCGATCGTGTGGGCACCATGTAAAGTCATTCGGGTAGGAAGAAAACCTATCACTTGTATCATTTGGATGGGCACAAGAGACCAGGATGAGCCCGACAGCCACACCACAACAACCCATACAACTCGAAGAATTTGGAGAGCAGAAGTGGAATTGTTCACATATGCCTCCTGGGATGAGCATGGCCAACATTATCGCTCATGTGCTACCTAGTGGGGATGAAGAGAAGATGAAAATTGGCCACCCTACAAATGACCCAAGGCCATTCTTCAGGAAAACCCAAAAATACAACTCAATTACCAACCCACCTTTCACACAAAAATTTGACTGAGGGACGAAGACGAGCATGGCCAACATTACTGCTCATGTGCTACCGAATGGGGATGGAGAGTAGATAAGAATCAGCCACCCTACAAATGACCCAAGGACATCCTTCAGCCAAAATTGAACAAACATCTCAATTACTAGCCCACTTTTCACATGAAAAGCAAGACCATGCCCGAAAGAGTTTACATGGGCACCCTCGCACAACCAAACCTGACCCAACCGAATGAGTTTTTGTGGGAGCCCTCATAAGGCACGACACAACCTGACCCAACCCGACCTGATCGAGTTTACATGGGCACCCACACATGACCGAAATGAAGGAACAAGGGAGAGCCAGGAAAACGAGCTACATGAACATGCACAAAGCCCACCCCAAGTCACAACTTCACAATTTTGATACGGGCGAAAGTGCTCGGGCATGCCCTCACATTGAAAGACATGACCAAATGAGTTTACACGTGCACCCTCAAATGACCTGCCCGAACGAGTTTACACAAACGGCCTCAAATGACCCACCTGAACGAGTTTACATGGGCACCTTCAAATGACCCGCCCAAACGAGTTAACACTGGTGCCCTCAAATGACCTGCCCGAACGAGTTTACATGGTTGCCCAAAAACAACCCACCTAAATGAGTTTACATGAACACACTCAAATGACCCACCTGAATGAGTTTACATGGGCACCCTCAAACAACCGACCCGAATGAGTTTACATGGATGGCCACACACAACTGAAATGAAGGCACAAGGTAGAGTTGGGCAAACGAGTTGCACGAACAGGCACAAAGTTCACCACGGGTCACAACTTAGCATTTCTGATATGGGCTTACATGCCCAGGTGTGCCCTCACACTGAATGACCTGACCAAACAAGTTTACATGGATGCCCTCACCCAACCCACCTGAACGAGTTTACACGAACGCCATCAAACAACCCGATCGAACAACCCACATGAATAAGTTTACATGGATGCACTCAAATGAATCAACCAAACAAGTTGGCACCGATGCTCTCAAGTTACCCGCCCGAACAAGTTTACATGGGTGCACACATCACCGAAACGAAGGCACAAGGGAGAGTAGGGAAAACGGGTTGCACGAACGTGTACAATGCCCACCCTGGGTCACAACTTAGCATTTTTGATACGAGCTCATGTGCTCGGGTGTGCCCACACAGTAAACGACCCGACCGAATGAGTTTACATGGACACCCTCACCTGACCCACCCGAATGAGTTTACATGGACCCCCTCACCCGACCTGCCCGAACAAGTTTACATGGACACCCTCGAACGACCCACCCGAATGACCTGCTCGAACGAGTTTACACGAATGGCCTCAAACGACCCGTCCAAACGAGTTGACATAGATGCCTTGAAATGACCCACCTGAATGAGTTTACATGGGCGCCCACATGACCAAAACGAAGGCACAAGGGAGAGCCAGGAAAACGAGATGCACGAACATGCACAAAGCCCACCCCAAGTCACAATTTAGCATTTTTTATACGAGCTCATGTGCCCAAGTGCGGCCTCACACTAAACAACCCAACCAAATGAGTTTACAGGGACACCCTCACCTGACCTGTACTAACGAGTTTGAATGGATGCCCTCGCCTGACCCCTCTGAATGAGTTTACACGGATGCCCTCAAACAACCCACCTGAATGACCTGCCCGAATGAGTTGACACGGATGCCCTCAAATGACTTGCCCGAATGAGTTTACATGGGTACCCACACGACTGAAAAAAAAAAGGACAAGGGATAGCTAGGAAAATGAGATACACGAACGTGCACAAACCCCACACCGAGTCACAACTTAGCATTTTTGAAGTGGGCTCGTGTGCCTGAGTGCAGCCTCACACTGAACAACCTGACTGAATGAGTTTACGCAGACACCCTTGCCCAACCTGCCCGAATGAGTTTACACGGATGCCCTCTCCCGACCCACCTGAATGATCCATCCAAAAGAGTTTACACAGACACCCTCAAAGACCTGCCCAAACGACCCACTGAAACGAGTTTACACAAATGCCCTAAAATGACCCGCCCGAACCAGTTAACATGGGCGCCCACATGACCGAAACGAAGGCACAAGGGAGAGCTAGGAAAATGAACTGCACTAATGTGGACAAAACCCACTCTGGGTCACAACTTAGCATTTCTAATACAGGCTCATGTTCCCGGGCACACCCTCACACTGAACGACCTAACCGAACGAGTTTACATGGACACCCTTGCCTGACCCTCCTGAATGAGTTTACACAAACGCCCTTGCCCAACCCACCAGAATCAGTTTACATGGATGCCCTCAAACTACCCGCCCGAATGACCCACCCAAAAAAGTTGACACGGACGCCCTTAAATGACTCGCCCGAATGAGTTTACATGGGCACCCACACGACCGAAACGAAAGGAGAAGGGAGAGCTGGGCAAACGAGCTACATGAACATGCACAAAGCCCACCCCGAGTCACAACTTAGAATTTTTTATATGGGCTTGTGTGCTTGGGCACACCCTCAAACTGAACAACCCTATTGTGGAGGTGAATCCTCTCTGCGAACAGAGACGATCCCTGTTGGAGAGGTAAATCCCCTCTACGGATAGAGGCGATCCCTACTAGCCCAGAGTGGGTCTAGCAACAATCGGTCAATGCTACTACCAAGTTCCTAATTGCAATCAAAAGATAGGCAAAGAGCACCTACTTGGATTCTAGCATTGTTTTATGATGAAGAGATGCCACCTTCACTCCTTCGCCCTGGCCGGTCACAATCCTCCGCGATCTCCGCAAATAGACACCTGCACACACGAAGAGGAAACAAACACAAGCGTGAAATCTAATAAAAGCAACCATACATCAGTCAGAAAGGATGTAATTCACATTAACCATTGCGTAGACAAATGAGAATGGAACAATAATAGCAGTCATCTATTATTAATCAAGCAGAGAAGAGTACAACCAAATGTTCTGACGTCGGTATCCTTCTCAGGAGGGGCCAGTCAGCAAGTGTCTCAAGCATTCACCTTTGGAAATGATTCTCCCAAGACAAGAAGCTCTCTCTCTCACACAAGCAACACAACATAACCTTCCCTAAGCTATCAAGCACTTCCACACTTATCACACCAACTACCTATAGTAGCAGCAATCTGAGCACTATAAGCTCCACACAATCCAAGCTATTCCAAACTAGTTGCTCATGGTAATGGTAGAGGTTTATATAGGAGAATGAGTCTCCTTGAATGGTGGAAGGATGAGCTTATCTTCAAGGGAAGTAGTTGCAAAGGGTCGAACAGACATGCCATAGAAGGGAGGTGATACTCACAAAGCCAACAACCAAGTCTGGAGTTATCTAGAAGGCTAGCTGTTGAAACAAATTCACCAAAACTGGATCAGCGCAGGTGCATAACTGGTCTAGCGCGCTGACGTCGCAAAGACATAATGGAAAGGGCCATGTCAGTGCGGGTAAGTACAAACAGAGGCTGCGCTGGTCATGAAATTCGATCAGCGCGGAAAAGTCGTGTGCTTCCGCGCTGGCAGTGCGCGAGGTCTGCTATGAAGCGCCAGTCATCGCGGATATTTTAGAAACAGACGCGCTGATGAGGAAAACTTTGGAAAAGTGGGTTTTTGGCCAGTTCAGAAGGCATGAACTTGATTATTGTGAATTCCTGACATAGTAGGGTGACTGACAGGGAGACAGTGACAAATTACTGTGTAACAGATGCCCCCTAAAGCATGAAGACCGAGAGAGTGGGAGAGGTGAAATGCTTTACAACACTCGCCGAACTGGAACACCACCAGGAAGGACCGAATATCTCTGATAATCAAGTACATGCAGTCTAGGCATGGGCGCAGCCATCCGAAAGACATGCGAAAAGGTCTGTGGAATGGACGCAGCCACCCAGCGAAAGAGACCAGAATAATGATAAGGTATGGTCGCAGCCATCCATGAGGACTCAGGTATGGGCGCAACCATCCATCAATGAGTCATGTAATGATCATCCACAAAATCGCAACCTGGACCATAATAGACAGAGACCCAGGGTCTTGCACTCCGTCCCGACCTGAACAAAAGTACAAGTCCAAGCATGTGAATACATTAGCTGAAGTCGAACATGCATGAACATCGTCTGATTACCAGTCAATGATGAAAACTATTAACAGACGCGACAGGGACCACCAATAATGACAATGGTCCTCAAGGTACTATAGGTACAATCTGCGGCGTGTGAATCAATTAGCTGGTGTCGAACACCCATAGAATCATTCGATTGGAGGCCACTGATGAAAATCTCACGTCGGACACGAAGAACCTGCCATTGAGGTATGCAGGCTCTAAGGCACCTGGAGGGAGTCTCTAAGTCACCTTCCCGGATAATGAGTTGAAGTCGACACGAAGTGACCTTGATCGAAGGTGGGCCATAATGTTTCCCACATCATCGACACGAGACAGAGGTAAAATGATTTGTGTGAGATAGCAGATGAGGTTGTATTATTGCAGAGGTCAACTTCTCTTGAACATATCGGCGGCACGACAGTGGATTTGGCAGTATTTGACATCAAATGAGCAGAGGGTATGATGACGATGGCAATGAGCAAATGAGAGGTCAAATAAGATAACCCAAACCCATGGAGGCCAGTGAAAAGCAAGATGAGATGGTCCCACCCAGACACGAAGCAGAGGAGTGCCATGTTCAAGAGCGACATACTGCCGACACGACAATTGCAGTTCCATTTTCCCCACCATTTCTGGCAGGTACCCCGGTTATTTTTGACAAGCTTGACGGGGATAGCATATGCTTGAAGAGTGTCATTTCGACGATGCCCGATGTCATCAAGTGTTTAACGAGCTTGACAAAGGAAAAACTCGGCGTCTTTTCTTATTTAGAGAGTCTGAAAAGACAGCGGAAAAGGAAACTCCAGGGGGGTCCTTTTTCGTAAAGTTGTGTCTCTCGAGCCCAAAAAAGTATAAAACAATGCCCGAAAGAACCGCCCGACCATTACGATCAAGGAGTACTTTTCATAAATAGTGCCTTCGACCCGAAAAAGTAAAAAAGAGGTCGAAAACACGTCGTTTTAGAGCCAATAATGAGTGCGAAACAACAAACACCCGGCAATCTTTTTAAGTTACACGGTCGGAAAAAGAGCTTAAAACGATCGCCTCTCATTCCCTTTAACGAGCCGAGGGGAAGCTCGGCAATATTTTCTTGATTTATGTCGGAAAAGAGTTCAAAGAAGACATTTTTTGGGACCAAGTGCATTTAGGACCATTACGACTTCACCGTTTCTCAAGACCTGCACAGTAAAAATACCCGCGTAAATCCGTTCGATATGTGTGAAAAACATATTAAAACACACATATAGGCATAATTCAGTGGTACTAGTGCTAAATCCATGGTAAAAGCATGACAAGGACCCGTATTTGTAGAATCTATAATAAATTATGCCATTTTAACTATAAATAGAAGGGTAAATAGTCATTTTTACCATTGTTACCATATTGAGCCTTTGAGAACGTTGTGAAGCTGCGAAGTTGACGGAACGAATTCTTCCTCGTGTAGACACCATTCATCGAATGGCTTGCTCCAGGTAGGTTCTCCTTGCCATGCGCTTCATTTTGAGTCCTTTTTTAAGCATTTTAACGGTGGAATTTGCCCATTTGGGTGAATTCTTTGAGCGTGGATGCGCTCTCAGTCAGCGCGGATTTCCCGCTCGGGACCGCGCTGATCGATTTAAAATTACACGTACCACCTTTTGGGTCAGCGCGGAAAACACGTGTGCTTCCGCGCTGACCCAATGAAAAAACACAGGGGCGCCATTTTCAGCGTGACTGTTTTGAAAACAGTCGCGCTGGCGCGGAAAAAATTGGTTTTTTATGATATGAACGTACAATTTTCCACAAACAACATTCTAATGTTTCTTCATGGCTTTGCAGGGAAAAATGGCTTTTGTATGGCAAGAGAGAGCCCATGATAACGAAGATATAGTCGCATATGCACTTGCCGAATGCCGGAATGCAATGCGGGCATGCGGTTTCGTGAAGTTCTTCTTGACTCCGCACCTGAGGGCGTAACCTGACTTGCTGGAGTTCCTTATCAGAGCTTGGAACCCAATAGACGGGAAATTCACCATCCACGGCCAAGACATCGAGTTCGACGCCTCGGATATCTATTTTTTGACTGGTTTGTCACGCCGGGGCCAGAGGCCCATCCTGGAGGGGCAGCGACCCAGCGGTGAGACTCTGGACCAGCTGATGGCTAGAGTACGCCCAGGAGCTGAAAAGACACGGAGCGGGAAGGTTGGTATCCCGACAGTGCGAGACATGCCTCTCCGCATGATACTCTTCCTAGTGACACGGGCAGCGGGTTCCTTGGCCAACCATTAGGCCTCGAAGAACCAACTGTTGTTAGCTCTGGAGTGCCTACAGCCCACCGTCTTCGACTGGGCGACTGCTGTGACCATTAGCATGAAGAGGCAACTAAGCAACTGCCGACGTGGAGAGTCGAAGCAGTTCGCATATGGGTCGCTTCTTCTGCCGCTCATGCTGGAGCGAGTGCCGGCTCTTCAGCTACAAACCATGGCTATGGATCCACCTAGAGGTCCTCGGGAGACGAGGGCCAGTCGATGGGCCCGCGTCATGCCACGTGGAGGTGGTGGTCGCCCAGTGGCTTGGGGGGTGTATTTCAGAGAGTGGTTGGAGCGACAGGTCATCTTTGTCGAGGATTGGCCGTATGCGGGCATGGACTTCCGCAACGACCCTGACATGCCACTGCCCGCAGGAGAGCATTGGGATGATGGAGGTATGTCACTTGATCTCATTTTAACATTTTTTGATGTTTTTGGTTTTTTATGTACATGTCTTGACAGATGTCACTGGGTGCAGATGTGGGACCCACGAGACCCATAGGCCTGGCACCGTCAGCATGGAGGGAGGGGCAAGGAGCCAGAGCCCTGGCTTTAGTTCCTCCAGGAGTTGACACTACAGAGACTATAGCTCGCAACCTTGAGGGGTTGCTAGAGGGTGTACCAGACTATCAGGGGGTCGAGGAGGTCCCTATAGAGCACTAGATCCACACAGTGGGGGTGGCACCCAGGATGCACCGCCTTTTGAGGCGGGTGGCACGAGCGGCTGTATGCTACAGAGAGCATAACCCAGCACAGTAGTCGCCTAGGTTTATTCCCACTGCTGTTTTGAGAGACATATGTCTCGGATGTACTGAGGACAGTGATTCCATTTTTGACATATACACTTATTTTTGAGCGCCTTAGTGCGCCGCACGATATATATACATATACATACCGATTTTTGGATGGATCTTGTTACATGTGATGATGTTTGTTTATGTTGCGCAAATGTTCAGTACAAATGTAATCTTATGTATGAATTGCACAACACACGACCCATATAGTTTAATTTTTTTTTTAAATGCAAGCTTAAAAGCACACATTGCACGCATGAAAACTATGCTTGGGAAATATCTTATTTACATATGCTTTACTCTATTATGCTTTCTATATTTTCTTGTATGATGTTTATCTATTTCTCAAATGTCTGTCTAACACATGATTTGCCAATGCATCAGTCAACGTGTTTAATCATCTCGGAATATGTTGATATGTGATATAGTCAAAATTCCTTTCTAACAATCTGACACGTAGATACAACCTTAGGATACGTTGGTCTCTGACGGAATATCGCCCGTTGAGTTGATGAATGACCAACTGGGAATCGAGGTTTACCATCATTGCACGAATGCCGAGATCAACTGCTTTGGCTAGTAGCTCAATTACGGCACTCTATTCGGCAACATTATTAGTGGTATGACCGAGGCAGACTCCTTGAAGATCTAGCAACTCTCCGTGAGGATCATAAATTGACCACGCCGCAGAGGACAAATTGCAAGTACTACGGTAGGCACCATCAGTGAAACCGACATAAGGTGCACTAGACATCTGCACAAGAAAGAGAAAACACAATAAGAGGAAAACACGCTTTCACACCAAAGCCAAAACATGAAATCATGCACACACAAAACACACTAAACATGCGTATGTACAAACTGAGTGCACGAAGTCATGCATAATATTTCTTCAAATACAGCCCGTTACGGGGCTTGTCAAGAGGATTTCCTTCGTAATCAATCAACTCATATGCGCCCTTTTGTAAAACTTCTTTCACGATATAGGGACCTAGCCACATGGATTCGAGTTTTCCTGCCCCCAGCTTATCTTTAGCTTGATCGTAGAGCAATACTAGATCTCCCTCAACGAAGGAACGAGGATGAATGTTCTGGTCAAAGTGAGCCTTGAATCTCTTCTTTTGCGTTTCGATAGCCAGAGAAGCTAAACGACGAGTCTCGTCTAACCGTTCTAGGTAAAGAAGCCGTTCCTCCATGGGAGTGGTGTTGGGAAGCAACTCGACAGCTAATTTCAACGAAGGAATCTCACACTCGACGGGAAGGGTGGCCTCCAGTGCGTAAACCAACTGAAACGGGGTGAAACCGGTGGCATCCTTCACAGAAGTCCGGTAGGCCCACAAGGCCGGGAACAGCATCAGATGCCAATTAGACTTGTGCGTATTGACGGTGCGTTGAAGCATAGTGATCAAAACTTTGTTCATGGCCTCGACTTGACCGTTAGATTGTGGATAGTACGGTGTCGAACTATCTTGAAGCAAGCCTAGTTGGGTCGTTAGTTCCGTCATCATGTGATTACAGAAATGCTTTCCATGATCCGTGACAATAGCCTGAGGGACTCCGAAACGAGTAATGACATGATTAAATAAAAATTGCGCTGCTGTGTAACTGTCTTCGTTCAATGTAGGCATCGCTTCGGCCCATTTGGTGAAATAATCCACGGCAACGATGATGTACCCATGCCCCCCGGCCGAGCGAGGGTTACAGGACATATAATCGATGCCCCATTTGGGAAATGGACCTACGGTGACAACAGGGTGCAGTGGTGCAGCAGGAGCACGCATTTTCCGGTGGTATACTTGGCATTCATGGCATGCGCGAACGGCAAGAATGTAATCTTTGAAGATCGAAGGCCAGAAGTAACCAGCACGGAGAATTTTCTGGGCGGTAGCATATCCGGACATGTGACCGCCACAGGCACCAGAGTGGCAGTCATTTAACACCCGCTCAGCTTCCTCGAGAGTCAAACATCGGCGGAGAATAGAATCAACGCCGAGGCGGTAAAGGGTATCGCCCAAGATGCGATAGGGTTGAGCTTGGTGACGAATTCGCCGTCGAGCATCTTTTGATACATTTGGACGGAAGGAAGATGTCTGCAAATATACGATAATGTCCCCATACCATGGGTCGAGGGTGCTGATGAGAAACAATGTTTCATCCGGGATATGCTCCTCCGAACGAGATGGTGCAGAGTGAGATGGTAAGGAACAGAGCAGTTCAGCAAAGACCAGAGATTTCTTAGACTTGGCCGCAGTGAATTCCAAGTCAAACTCTTGGAGGATTACAATCCACTTCGAGTATTTTCCCCCCAGCAGTTGGCGCGACAAAATGTAAGTCATGGGGTTGCAGTCAGAGATCACGGTCATTGTGCGCAACAGGATATAATGCTGGAATCGTTGGACGACGTAGACAGCTGCCAATGCCAACTTCTCGACATATGCGTAGCGAGTTTCTGTATCCAGAAGGTTGTGACTAAGATAATAGATAACGTGCTTGGTGCCGGCATCATCATCCTGCACTAGAACCATGCCGATGGTGGTGTCAGCGGCAGCTAGATAGAGAGTGTAATCACGGTGGTAGTTCGGAGGTCTTAAGAGCGGAGCTGAGACAAGAAGGTCTTTAAGGCGCTCGAAAGATTCCTGGGCGATAGCATCCCAATGAAAGGGTGTGTCTCGCTTTAACAACCGTGTGAAACCCTTAGCCACCTCAGCATAATTCAGAATGAACCGTCTGAGAAAATTAGCTTTACCCTGCAAGCTCTGCAATTGCTGTAAAGCGGCAGGGGGAGGAAGATTCAAAATGGCCTCGACTCTGAGGGGATACAGATAGATGCCTTCCCGGGAGACGATGAACCCGAGTAGTCGGCCAGATTCTACGCAGAAGACACACTTATGCGGATTGAGGCGAATACGGTAGTGTCGACAGCGGAGAAAAATTTCGCGTAAATGAGATGGATGGTCTTGACGCTTAGCTGAATGAGCTGGGAGGTCATCCAGGTAAGGCTGCACGATGTGTCGAATATCATGAAAAGCATATGACATCGCACGCTGGAAGGTGGCACCGACATTTTTGAGACCGAAAGGAAGCTTCTTATAAGCGAAGGTGCCCCAAGGGCAAATGAAAGTTGTCTTATGCTGGTCTGCAGGGGCTATGTTGATCTGGTTATAGCCAGAGAAGCTGTCCATAAACGAATAAATCTCACTTCCTGTGCAGTCATCAATAAGCTGATCAATGAAAGGAGTAGGAAATTTATCTTTTGGACAGGCACGATTGATGTCGCGGTAGTCAACACAGACCCGGATAGTGCCCTGCTTTTTATTCACAGGGACTATATTGGACACCCACTCCGTGAGGGGGATGGCATAGATGAAACCAGCTCGAAGAAGCTTTTCGACTTCGGCCTTGATGGCTGCAGCCTTTCGAGGGTGCACTGGACGTAAGCGCTGATGAACAAGCTTAGCACCTGGATAAGTAGGTATTTCGTGCACCACAATACTAGGGTCGATGCCGGGCATTTCCTCGTAAGACCATGCGAAGACATCACAGAATTCACGAAATAAAGCAGTATAGAGTTGAACTTCCTCAGGAGTGCACGTGATTCCAATGAAAATATTCTCGACAATCCCTGGCTTGACAGAGATGTCGATGGGCTGGGTTTGCGTGATGTTACCCATATTTCCCTCCGAAGACACTTGATATAGCTGGACAGGTGTTTGGAGGGGCGGAGATGGGACACATGAAGCAAACCGCTCGAGACATGTGACCATTTCTGGATGTGGAGGGAGAAACGAAGAGCGATGGTGGTGATCTGACCAAGGGAGCTCTTCGACAGACATAGTCTCTATGATGGCCTCATCGGAGGGAAATATTTCCTTCAGGGGATCCGAAGTGGCCTCATCACCCAGCCAAGGGAAATGATCATATGAATCATGAACACTGCTTAAAAAAGCAGGTTTAGGAGGGGGAGCCGATGCAGCAACAATCTCGATGTAGTTGAGCTCGGCAGGACTCAACGGCATCATATCGCCCCAAGAGTCTTCCTGATTCAAGGGAGGAAGAACCCATGGATCAGAACGTACTGAAATCATGTTAACAGGGGCGAGATTCGGAGGTGGGAGGGGGAAGACTCCCATTAAAGAGGGATCTTTGAACAGTCCGGCACCCACACTCACTAATGACTTGGAGGTATGCTCCACGAACAGCACATTTCCTTCAGAAGAAGAAGCAAAAAAGGACAGCTGGTCCACCGTGACGATCCTTCCTTAATGAGGGAAGCGAACGACACGGAACAAGGAGGAAGCCACAGCTTGCATGGCATATGTCCAGCTTCGTCCAAGGAGGAGGTTGTAAGTGAGATTAGCGTCAACAACTTCAACCTCTACCTCTACGGTTTTCCCTTCTAAAGAGATAGGCAATTGTGGGAGGATACCATACGGACGAGATTCTCTTCCATCGAAAGCTTCCAGGGTCGTAGGAGACTGGCTCAGAGCAGGAGAACCAATAGCCTTCCAGCAAGCAATGGACATGATGCAGGTTGAGGCACCCTCATCAATGATTGTATGGTGAATTGTTTTGCCGTTGATGAGGACCTGTATAAGGAAAGCCACTTGGTGAGGCAGTCTCTGTGTGAAACCCTCGAGATCAAAAGAAATTAAATCTGAATCTGTCGGGTCGATGCCACCAATGGCTGACAGCAAGGACTTCCTCTGGGAGGGGCAACTCTGGAGGACTTCTAACGCGGACATAGCAGACGGAGCCTGAGCTAAGTCCTCGACAATGCTATAGTGCTGGGCAGCACGACCATTAGGGTTATAGGATGACTTCCTGAGTACACCTTTGGGAGGGGGTCGGGGGATCGTCTCAGTGCTGGGACGTTCGATGTGAAGGGGACCAGAATTGGACGGAGGAGCGCTAGAGGGAACCTCCGGCTCTTTCCCGGCTTGAGATGGATAATCTTTCGCTCGAGTTGAAACATGGATGGGGATCGTTCCAGCCATGAACACTTGGGAGCCGAACGAGGAAGAGGATTGAGAGGGATCTGCCACCATTTGGGTCTGCTGGGAAGGGAAAGGCTCTTTCAGCATAGCAGGAGGCCCCGGAGCACCTTTCAAAAGTTGACTAACCTCGGATCGCCTTGGGCAATCCTTGGTATAGTGATCCTCATCACAAATGAGACAAGGATACTTAGGTTTTCGCTTAGCTCCTTCCTCGGAGGGAGGCTTAGGGGGATCCTGTTTGGGCTGTCCAGATTTATCTTTGGCCTTCCCTTTCTTTTTCCCTTTCGAGGATTTGTCCGCCGCGGTGGACTGAACGGCGTTTACCTCGGAGGTACTCCCAGAAATTGATTGGCCCTGAGAAGCATTTTCGTTAGAGGCATTCTGTTTCTGCTTCCCAGGGTTCGCGGCCGATTCCTTTGATGACGAATTCACAGAACCAATGACTCCATCAACAAAAGGTTTTGGTGGAGCCTTGGGCTGTCCAGGCCTCGGGGCATCTGGCAAATACTCATACAAAGTACCTGACTGAGAATACACTAAGTCGAGGTACTGAGCTCGCGCGATTGCTTGCTCTTCAGTTACACACGCTCCCATTGCGATGTCTTTTGCAATCTTAGGGACAAAGGAAGTTGTGAACCAATCGGTCAGGAGTTGATCAGGAATCAAAAATTTGATCAAGCGACGACGCCTTCTCCATTCATGTATATGATCAGAGATGTGCGTAGCCGTATCCTGTTTAAGAGACGTGAGAAGATGTGTCCCAGTCTCGTACCGAATAGGTAACTGAAAATGAGTCAAGAAGGCCATAGCCAAGGAGTTGAAATCTTGAAACATGCCGTGATTCAGCTCGATGTACCACTTAGCGGTTGAACCAGTGAGAGTTCTCTGAAAGAGGCGGAGCCGGATAGAATCATCAAGCCATGAGTTCGATGAACACCAAAGGTGATAAGTCATTACATGGACCTGAGGGTCTTCACCAACTTTGCCATCAAACTTTGGACAATCACCTGGTATTTTGGTTGGAACCGGTGGCCAATATGGATTATGCAAAATAGGATCATTTGTTAACTTGGACACATCAGGCAGTTCCAACATCGCTAAGAATGGTAACTGAGGGTTAAAGGACATTTGTGGCTGCGGATTCGGGGCAACATTAGGGTTCCAACCAGGTGGTGGTTGCCCCCATGGGCTCTGTCCAGATGGACCCAACCCGAAAGGTCCTGGTGCATAGGGACCTTGCCCATAGGAGTTCTGTCCATACGGATTATGGCCATATGCGGACAGTTGTCCCTGCGTCTGCCCCCCAGCTCCCCATGTATTAGCAACTTGCCCAACAGGTGCGGCATACTGATAATTTTGGTAAGGAGCGACCTGTGGCTGTTGGTAATTTTGATAAGGAGCAAACTGAGTTTGCCCCTGGGGTTGCTGGTAGCCATACTGCTGGGCCCCATACTGAGCCTGATAGGGAGGCTGCATCTGGTAAGAAGGTTGAGGCTGTGGCCCACCTTGCATTTGATAACCCATTTGAGTTTGAGGCCCAGGGTAATGTCCTTGAACCGGCTGGGCTTGGATCGTCTGGCCCGAAGGTTGACTTGGTTGGATTTGAGATGGACCCGGCTGGCCAGCAAGATGAACTTGCTGGGTGCCAGGTTGTCCGTGGACCACCAAGGGTTGTCCTTGTGGAACAGATGACTGAGCCGGCTGAACAGCTGGTCGACCCTGAGGTTGGCCAGCTTGTCCAGATAGACGATTAGGGCGGACAGCGGGTTGACCTTGCCGCATAGAAGGTTGGCCCGTCTGCCCCCCAGGGTGCACAGACTGAGTGGAGGGCTGGCTTTGCTGTATAGCAGGCTGCCCCCCTTGGTGTATAGGCTGAGCAGTGGGTTGGCCTTGTTGTATGGTAGGCTGCCCCTGCTGCCCAAAGGGATGCATGGATTGAGCAGTGGGTTGACCCTGCTGAACGTAGGGCTGCCCACCCTGCCCGGAAAGATGACCAGACTGGGCAGTAGGTTGGCCCTGCTGTAAGCAGGGTTGCCCCCCCTGCCCAAGAGGATATCCCTGCTGGACTGCTGGTTGATTTTGAGGAGTATAAACTTGCCCAGCTTGTCCAGATGGGTACCCTTGCTGGAAATCGGGTTGGCCTTGTTGAATGTAAGGCTGCCCTGGTTGTCCAGTTGGGTAACCTTGCTAGGTACCAGGTTGCCCCGGGTATCCAGAAGGTTGACTCTGATATGAAAATGACGGACCTCCAACGGCCGAGGGTTGTCCCGGGTAGGGTTGTCCCTGCGGGCCCCCAGATTGTCGTGGGTAAGGCGGGCCGTAAAGTGGTTGCCCTTGCGGGGTTTGCACATAAGGCGGCTGGCTTTGATTGGGTGGTCCTTGGGGCTGTCGAGGAGGATTCTGGTGCCCATGAAAAACATGAGTAACGGGATCATACGTAACATCCAACAGTTCTGAGTTCTCCTCGAAAGGTCGACGAGGCAGGGATGAAACGTTCTCGAGGTACTGACCGTTAGCATCATAATAAAAGAGTGGACCTTGGTAGTCTGGGTCCACAATGGGCTGCCCATGGGCATCATATGGCCCTGCTCCTGGAACACCACCAGAAGAGGGCTGAGCACTTTGTGCAGGATCGATGACTCCAGACGAAACCCCTGGCCGGCCCTGACTGTAAGAGGGACCAGCTCCAGGGTTTGTAGATGAGGATGCTGTCACAGCACTGACGGCCGGAGTCGAGTGCGCTACACAAACGGTTGGATTGGTAGGAACTGAGGTAACAGGTGTATTAAGACCTGAAGTAGCAGGTGTATTAAGAGGTCGTGAAATAAAGGGCCCCGTGGTGGCAATAAGACTAGGATCCCATATAGTCGTAGAAGTAGTTCTAGCAGCTATCCTATCCCTCACTGACTGATATCGTGGAGGGAGTGGAGAGGTAGCCGGGATCAGAGTTTCGATGTCTGTCACCACAGGCGTCTCACCTGTGCTGGGAGATGTCTCATCCATGGAGGAAGTAGACATCGGAGACGACATACTGAAAGGAGTACGAGGGGTAGAATTGTTGTCAGGCTCCCAGATAGGATTCCAATCTTCTATGTAATCTTCGTCGCCTGGGGCACGTACGTTGATAGGCTGGATACTCGGAACAATGGGAAGAGTATCGCTTACAACTGGTACCTCTGGAGCAACAGAAGATGGAAAAATTTGATCAGTCAGACTGGGAGTTGACGGGTCAGCCAGGATGACAAGACCCCTTAGAAAACCTAAAGAAACTAACGATAAAAACCCTACTCAAAACTATCGCACACAAGATCTTAACGAGGTGATGTTATCGTGGCCGAATAAATTTTAAGACACAAGAACCAAACTTGACCTTTTCATGTTTCAAGAGTCGAGAAAAGGACGAAAAGATGACTCCAGTCTCCTTCGAATGTTTAATGAGCACGAAGTGACAAGACGCTCACAGGCACCTTTTCATTTAGGGAGTCCGAAAAGGATCAAAAGTGACTGCTCTGGAGACTCTAGGTATAGGGTTTACCAGGCGACCCGTAAAACTGCTTATACACCTTAGCAATCGTATGAGAGCCAAGGACTTTCCGTACTGCAGTCAATCTTCCCGAATGTTGTCTTCGGTGAGTTACGGTTCACAAGGCGGCAGACTCGGCTTCCTACGGATAAAGGATAGAAGCCTAGTGGGGTCTCCCTATATACACGATGGTACGTGGGAGCACAGTCTGTGTTAGACCACTATCGAGTCACAGAAGGAGGAATCACCCAACCATAATGTGAAACAACAGTGACTATGTTTAAAGACGCCGGAACATGTCTCTAACCTAGACCTCTAGATATTTGCGTTTAGTTCCAATGCGGTTTTAGGTTAATTCAGTTCACTTTATGGTTAATCTTGAGTTAAGTTTCGATTTCAGGCCCTATCGTGTGTTCTCTCACAATTACCTAGATGCAAACTACATGCTAAAGAATACCATTTTGTTCGATGAATTCTAGCTATGGGAAGGTAAAGAATTTTCAATCAAACAAAATGAAATCAAACAATCAAGCAACCTAATGCAGCTAAAAGCAAGGAAAGGAAACTTTTCTTTTGAAAATGCGAATCAATGAAATGTTCTTTTCCTTTTCAATTCTCGAAAGCAAAGCTACTAGTTTGATTCTCTTTCAATGGCACAAAGCACCCAAATGAACTTTGAGGAACAGGAACACCAAGCAAATCACTTAATGAAAGCACACAAAGTTCCCAAAACATCCAAACAAGATCCTCGAAATCAAGAGGAAAACCAAGTTCCGCACGAGCTATGTGATCTAAGCTCGGCAAGAAAAACAGGAACTCAAATAAGGAAGAATCACAAACCGCTCGGAAACACAACCAAATACACTTCAACAATCACTGAACAAGTGTAAAAAACAAATCTGAAGTTGGCTGGCCAAACAAGAGAACAAGATCCCTACGGAAGGCTTGACACACACACGGCCACTAGATGCCCTAGGGCTAGGGTGCGAAATCAATGGAAAAGAGCAAACACCCAGAGGATGAGAGTTACAACCAGTCAATTAGAGATTCAACTCAATCCAGCAACCGTAAAAATGATGGCCGAAATACAAACCAAGCAGCGAAAGCAAAGAGGAAGGTATTTGCAAAACCGAAAAATGAGCAAAAACGAAACCTTGTGAAACAAGACTTCGTGAACAAGTACCTCAGAGTTCAGGCAATGAAAAACAAGTCATAGACCAAGTGGAGAGAAGAGGGGAAAGTCAAAGCAACAAGTTCAGGAGGCTAATTTGGACAAAAATGAACTCTACAGGACCAGCGCGGGTGGCCTTCAGCAACTCGGCGCTGACAAGAGGAGGCCTGTAGCAACTTTGCGCTGTCAGCGTGGAAGCACATGGATAAAGTGCGTTGTTTCAAAAACGAGGTCAGCGCGACTGTTAGTCGTACAGGAGCGATGACAGGGAGAATAAAGAAGCAAGTATGCGACGTCAGCGCGATTGTTTTGAATTAAACCGCGCTGAGGGTAAAAAACGAGTAGAATCAAAGCAAAAGCTCCCAAACCAAAGGTAGAAACCCTTTTAATAATTAAGACACTCCCCAGATGGACCCAGGAAGTTTACAAGCAAAGAATCAATCCCCAAATCTTGAAAAGAGAGAACAATCAAATTCAAACACAAGAATGGACACAAGAGACAAAAGGCTGATCCCTAGTGGAGTCGCCAAATTGTTGGAGAGGTAAATCCCCTCTACGGATAGAGGCGATCCCTACTAGCCCAGAGCGGGTCTAGCAACAATCGGTCAATGCTACTATGCAAGTTCCTAATTGCAATCAAAAGATAGGCAAAGAGCACCTACTTGGATTCCAGCACTGTTGTTTGATGAAGAGATGCCACCTTCACTCCTTCGCCCTGGCCGGTCACAATCCTCCGCGATCTCCGCGAATAGACACCTGCACACACGAAGAGGAAACAAACACAAGCGTGAAATCTAATAAAAGCAACCATACATCAGTCAGAAAGGATGTAATTCACATTAACCATTGCATAGACAAATGAGAATGGAACAATAATAGCAGTCATCTATTATTAATCAAGCAGAGAAGAGTACAACCAAATGTTCTGACGTCGGTATCCTTCTCAGGAGGGGCCAGTCAGCAAGTGTCTCAAGCATTCACCTTTGGAAATGATTCTCCCAAGACAAGAAGATCTCTCTCTCACACAAGCAACACAACATAACCTTCCCTATGCTATCAAGCACTTCCACACTTATCACACCAACTACCTATAGTAGCAGCAATCTGAGCACTATAAGCTCCACACAATCCAAGCTATTCCAAACTAGCTGCTCATGGTAATGGTAGAGGTTTATATAGGAGAAGGAGTCTCCTTGAATGGTGGAAGGATGAGCTTATCTTCAAGGGAAGTAGTTGCAAAGGGTCGAACAGACATGCCATAGAAGGGAGGCGATACTCACAAAGCCAACAACCAAGTCTGGAGTTATCTAGAAGGCTGGCTGTTCAAACAAATTCGTCAAAACTGGATCAGCGCGGGTGCATAACTGGTCTGGCGCACTGACGTCGCAAAGACATAATGGAAAGGGCCATGTCAGCGTGGGTAAGTACAAACAGAGGCTGCGCTGGTCATGAAATTCGATAAGCGCGGAAAAGTCGTGTGCTTCCGCGCTGGCAGCGCACGAGGTCTGTTATGAAGAGCCAGTCATCGCGGATATTTTAGAAACAGACGCGCTGATGAGGAAAACTTTGGAAAAGTGGGTTTTTGGCCAGTTCAGAAGGCATGAACTTGATTATTGTGAATTCTTGACACAGTAGGGTGACTGACAGGGAGACAGTGACAAATTACTGTGTAACAATCCCTACTAGCCCAGACCTGGTCTAGCAACAATCACGCAATGCTATCATGCAAGTTCCTAATTGCAAATAAAAAGTGGATGGTGAGAACCTACCTGGATTCCAACATTAATGTTCGTAGAAGAGACGTCGCTCTCGTTCCTTTGCCTCGGCCAGTCACGATCCCCACGATCTCCGTGATCGGACACCTGCACATGCAAAGAATAACACGAATACAAGCATAAAATCTAGTAGATGCAATTATATATCAGTTAGAAAAGATATACTCAACACTAAACATAGGAAAATGAGAGTGGAACCATAATGATAGTCATCTATTATTGATAAATAACAAAGAAGAATACAACCATTGTTCTGACGTCAAATCCTCCTTTGGCTGGGTAGTCAACTACACAAGTCTTGCAAAGCTTGTTGGGATGGGAAACAAGCCTCTCTCTCTTTGGGTGACAAGAATCTCCTTACTTAGATTTGGCCTTATGGGTGCAAAGAAAGCTCTTGCAGCTTCAAACTCTTGAACTCTTGGTATTCTCTATCACTATGCTAGAACTACTGACTAGAACTAGCTTACTCAAGGCATAGAGACAATCTTTTATAGATAGAGAGGAAAGAGATAGGATCAACCACATTATTCATGGGATTGGCTTTATCACTTGGAAACTTCCATGAAAGGTGGCAAACCACTTCCCTTTTATGGAGATTCGAAGCCAAACCATCCTAGCTCAACATAGATTCAGTTGGTGAATGGGTTAAGGAGAACCTTCGGAAGCTTGTTCGTTGAAAACTTTACTCAATTCGGTTGGCGAGAGTGCAACGCCGAGACAGAGTGCCAATGGCATGCCCATTTTAGAGGATTTCCCTCATTGGCGCGGGTAGTGAACTATGGACTCGCGCTAATGAAAAAAGAGTTGTTTTCATGGGTATTTTGCAGGAGATTTCTTCAGGGCATATGAAGCTCATACTTAGAGGAATATGATGCAAGTGGTTTCAGGTCATGTCACTTCTCACAGTCCCAGAATGAGTCCTCCAATGTGCGGGTGAGGGGTAACAGGGATGGTGACAAATGGTGACAAATTGTTGTGTAATAGATGCCCCCTAAAGCATGAGGCTCGAGGGAGAGAGAGGGGTGAAATGCTTTACAAGAACATGTGTGACTGAAAACACGGCCACCGCAGAACCAACGAAAAGAAGTACAACTAATATCTCAAGTACATGATATATGTGGTATGGGCGCAGCCATCCATAACAGAGTACATAATAATCTAGATCCAAGGCATGGGCGCTGCCATCTAGAGAGGATCGATAAATAGACTCAGGCATGGTTGCAGCCATCCAGTGAATGAGTCATGTCATGATCATATTAAACCACAAATCGCAACCTGGATTCCAACAGACAAAATCCAGGGTCTTGCGCTCCATCTTGACCCGAACAGAGTACAAGTTCAGGCATGCGAATACATGAGTTGAAGTCGAACATGCATGAACATCGTCTGATTACCAGTCAATGTTGAAAACTATTAACAGACGCGAGAGGTACCACCAATAATGACAATGGCCCTCAAGGTACTACAGGTACAATCTACGGCGTGCGAATGAGTGAGCTGGCGTCGAACACCCGTAGAATCATTCGATCGGAGGCTGATGATGAAAACCTCTCATCGAACACGAAGAACCTGCCATTGAGGCATGCAGGCTCCAAGGTACTGGAAGTGAGTCTCTAGATCAGCTTCCTAGATAATGAGTTGAAGTCGACAGGAAGTGACCTTGATCAAAGGTGGGCCATAATGTTTCCCACATCAGTGATACGAGACAGAGGAAGAATGTTGTGGTGAATCAAAATTATGCGAGGTATCAGAGGGAGGTTGTAATGCTACAGAGGTCAACTTCTCTTGAACATATCGGCGGCACGACAGTGGACTTGGCAGTATTTGACATCAAATGAGAAGAGGTCATGGTGACAAGGCAATGAGGAGATGAGAGGTCAAATAGGATAACCCAAACCCACGGAGGCTAGTGTAAAAAAAACAAGATGAGATGTCCCCACCAAGACAGGAATGCAGACAAGTGCCATGTTCAAGAGTGACATACTGCCAGCAGGACAATAATTATGGGTCCACTTTCCCCACCATTTCCGGCGAGTACCCCAGTTATTTTTAACAAGCTTGACGGGGATAGCATATGCTTGTCAGAATCCGATGTCATTAAGTTTTAACGAGTCTGACAAAGGAAGAACTCGGCGTCTTTTCCTATTTAGAGAGTCTGAAAAGACAACAGAAAAGAAAACTCCAGGGGGGTCCTTTTTCGTAAAGTTGTTTCTCCCGAGCCCGAAAAAGTATAAAACAATGCTCGAAAGAACCGCCTGACCATTACAATCGAGGAGTAATTTTCATATATAGTGAAATCGACCTGAAAAAGTAAAAAAGCGATCAACATCACGTCGTTTCGTACCCAGTAATGAACCTGAAACAACAAGGGTCCGACGATCTTTTTGTTTTTTACACGGTCGGAAAAGAGTTTAAAAATGACCGCCTGTTATTTCCATTTAACGAGTCAAGAGGGAACTCAGAAATCTTTTCATCTTTTAAATGGTCGGAAACGAGCTGAAAGCACACCTCCATTTTTATTCTGTTTAACGATTCAAAAAGGGAAAAAATACTCGGCAATCTTTTCATATTTTATGAGTTAGAAAAGAGCTTAAAGGAGACTCGTCCTAGAGGAACGAGTGGTATAAAGGGTAGCAACTGGTTTCGGCAATGGTGGAACTGCTCAAAACATGTAATGGTTAAGAAGCTGGCTAATAAAACCACTCATCGCTGCAGTTCCTCAGGAAAGGAAAAACAACCAAGAGAAAGCATATGATCGCCCAAAAAGATGGTGGCGATGGAATGAAAACAACCAAGGCTCATCTAGCAGAATTTAGCAGATTAAGACAGCAATCACGAGATGTAAAATGGGTATGGGTTCATTTTTACACAAGCTTGAACCATGGATAAATTTGCTTGGATTCGGTTTCATGTTTACACAAGCTTGAAACGAAAAACTATGCTTGTTATGAGTTCGCATGCCCCCAGCATAATAACGCAAATCAAGGTACATGCCCCCAAAGCTTCATTGCATTCAATAAAGTGGATGGAATGAAGGTTCACTCTCAAGATCTAGGAAAGACTCGACTTGTATTTTACGAGATCTTAATCAAAAGACTCGATTTGGAAAGGGAGTTGTTTCATTTTTTAATGAGGTTGACACAGTAAAAGAACTATACTCATAACCCTTGTTTCATTTTTTAACGAGCTTGACACAAGATCAGGAACTATGCTCCGAGAGTCCTTGTTTCATTTTTTAACGAGGTCGACACAGGAACAAAATATCCTCGGAACACAAGCTTGAACCAGGAATGACTCTGCTTGTTGGAAATGCGCATGCCCCCAGTGAAATGGAGCGGGATGAGGTACATGCCCCCAAGCTTCATTGCATTCAACAAAGTGGATGGAATGAAGCTTCACGAGATTTGAATTGAAAGATGCGATTGGAAAGGGGGAATTGTTTCATTTTTCAAGGATCTTGACACAAAATCAAGAACTATGCTCGGCCAAACCTAGTTTAATTGTTTAAGAAGCTTGACACCGGAAAGGAACTATGCTCCACCCGAACTTCATCATAATGAATAGAAAGTCGGGGCTTCCAAGATTGCCACTCCCGGTGGAAGGGAAACATCTTGGAAGTCAGGGCCCAATGCCCCCAGGACACTATGCATGATGGTGGCATCACTGGATCCAGGCATGGGATAGGTGGCCACGTAGTTGATCTGTGGTGGGGTAGATGCAACTGGTGGATGAAAACTAGGAGGGGACGACAACGGCGCAAGAGGCATCAGGGGACTAACGAATGACACTTGATCGATAGTCACAATTCTTCCATCATGCGGAAAGCAAACCACATGGAAAAGCGAAGAAACGAGGGCCCCCATGGCGTAAACATAGTCACGACCAAGGAGAAGACTAAAGTCTAAAACACCTTGGGTAACCAAGACGTCTATATAGACGGCTTTTCCTCCCAAAGTAATAGGGAACTTCGAGAGAACTCCTAGAGATGGACAGGCTCCTCCGTCGAAGGCCAACAGATTCTGAGTGACTGGCCCAAGCTGCGGGGAACCTAAAGCTTGCCAAGTAGTGTACGGCATAAGACTGACAGACGCCCTTTCATCCAAAACAGTGCCAAGTACTGCCTTAGCATAGGCATGTATTGTGATCTGGAAAGGCATATGGGATGGAAGGCGACAGGCGATCAGGTGATTCCAATCAAAGGAAGCGACCAGACTACTTGGTGGGGGAATCGTATGATTACCCCCATGTGCTAAAGGAACCGAAGGAGAACCTTCGGGAGCAGCTGGGTTAGGAGAGTCATTTCGGGACTTAGGAGAATCTGAAGAGACGAGAAGAACATGGGTGTGATTCTCTTCCGAAACAGAGTGAGCGAGCGGCGGACTCGAGTCGACACTCTTTCCAACCAATGGTTGGTCTGGAACAGGCTGGGGACAGTCGGGTTCGGGAAGAGGGGGCTGGACAAGAGAAGGAGATGAATCAATCTCTTTGTCAGCAAGGGAACGATCTGCGGCTACAGAGAGACATTGATAACCAACGAGAAGTTGGGGTGAAGGGGCTGTAAGACTTTCCAAGACAATGGAGGCTTTATCCATGAGTGGACAAAGGTGAAGGGGATGATTGCCTTCACAAAGTCTATAGGGGATTTGAATCTTTCCTTTTCCCTTACCATTCCAAACTAATAAGGTAGCATCGCTGTGAGCTTTAGAGGATGATGAGGGGTGGGCCGGATCGCGAGACCATACTTCTAGTACCCTGGGAATGCCAGGACAATTGCAAAGAATATGGTCCTCCTTTCATAATCGACAAGGAAACTTAACCTTCTGCGGAGGAGCAGAAGGTGGCCCGACTTCAGGTGTACTCGAGGGGGTAGCCGCACTTGTAACCTCTCCCTTAGGATCCTTCTTCTTCTTCATCTTCTTCGTCTTCTTCTTAGCCACTTGGTTACTCGAATCTAGACTTTCACCAGGTGAAGTAGAAGATGAGGACGTAGAAGTGGGTGTAGAAGGGGAGAGATCTACCTTAGAATCAACATGATGTTGTTCAGGTGGAGGGATCAATTGACTAGAAGGTGAGACGGTAGGGACCAAAGAGGTTGAGAACAACCAAACTGGCAACCCAATAGTTAACCCTGGGAGGGACAACGTTGCCATATAAGGAGCACCAACATTTCTAAAAGGAGCTAAATGACCAGGGTTCCCGTTAGAGGGGATCCATGGGTTGGTGAACCCTGGAAAAGTTGCCATCGAGAACGAAAAGAAGCCTACTCAAGCTAATGCAAACAAGATCTAACGGGGTAAATGTGAACGCGGCTGAATAAATTTTAAGACAAAGGAACTGAACTTGACCTTTTCATGTTTTAAGAGTCGAGAAAAGGACAAAAAGGTGACTCTAGTCGCCTTCGAATGTTTTGTGAGCCCGAAGTGACAAGTGCTCAAGTGAGCCTTTTCTTTTAAGGAGTCCGAAAAGGATCAAAAGTGACTACTCTGGAGAAACTAGGCAAAGGGTTTACCAGACAACCCGTAAAACTGCATATACACCTTGGCAGTCATATGAAAACCAAGGACTTCCCGTACGGCAGTCAATCTTCCTGAATGCTGTGTTCGATATGTTACGACTTGTAAGGTGGCAGACACGGCTTCCTGTGGATAAAGGATGATAACCTAGTGGGGTCTCCCCATATACTCGATGGTACGTGGGAGCTCAAGTCCGTGCTAGACCACTTGTTGTGTCACGGAAGGAGGAATCACCCAACCTTAAGTGAAACAAAAGTGACTAGGTTTAACGACGACGGAGCACGTCTCTAGCCTAGACCTCTAGATGTTTGCGTTAAGTTCCAATGCATTTTTAAGTTCATTTAGTTCATTTTATGGTTGATCTTTAGTTAAGTTTCAATTTCCAGGTCCTACCGTATGTAATCTCTCACAATTCCCTAAATGCAAACTATATGCCAAAGAATATCATTTCGTTCGATGAATACTAACTACGAGAGAGTTAAGAATTTTTCAAACAAAATGACCATAAACAATCAAGAACCACTCTAATGCAGCTAATGACAAATAAATGAAACTTTTTTTGTTTTAAATCACTAATCAATGAAAAGCTTCTAATTTCAATTAACTAATTCAACGCAAAAGAGATTGTTTGTTTTCTTTTCAATGGCAAAGTGCACTAAACAAATTTTGAGAGATAGTAACACCAAGAAAAAGAGACAAATTTCACTCAATGAGAACACAATCGAATCCCCAAAACACCAAAATAGTCCTTCAAACCAAGAAGAAAACACAAAGACCTCAACGAGCTATGTAATCTAAGCCCAAACGAAGTCAAGCAAAATCCAAGCGGAAAAAGAGCAAATCACTTGAATATCAATAAAAGGCTTTGAAAACTATTGATCAAGCGCAAAAAGGTAATCACAAAGTCGACTGGACGATCAAAGAACCCAAGACTCCTACGGAAGGCTCGATGCACAAAGCCACTAGATGCCCTAGGGCTAAAATGTGAAATCGATAGAAAAAGGCAAACACCCGAAGGATGGAGGTCTAAAACCAGTCAAACAAGGATCAAACACACTCCAGTAATTCAAAAAGACGTGGCAAGATACAAATCCAAGCTCGGAGGGCTTGAAGACAAGCGAACTGGAAAAGTTGACAGGCCTGGTGTGACTGTCAGGCTGCAACTCGCGCTTTTATGGGATTGGCGCAGGTTGTCTTTGAGCAACTTGCGCCAATTGGCGCGACTGTTAGGCTAAAAAGCGGGTTTGCTAAGTCAAAAACAAAAACAAGCAATCCAGGGCTTGAAAACAGTATCTAGGCAAACCAGGAAACAAGAGACAACAAGAAATCCAAACCAGAAAGCTATCTAAGCAATCCAATGAGAAACCAAAGAGACAAGACTCCCCAGCGGAGTCGCCAAATTGTTGTGGAGGTATATCCTCTCTGCGGACAGAGACGATCCCTACTAGCCCAGACCGAGTCTAGCAACAAGCACACAATGCTATCATGCAAGTTCCTAATTGCAAATAAAAAGTGGATGGTGAGAACCTACTTGGATTCCAACGCTAATGTTCATAGAAGAGACGTCGTTCTCGTTCCTTTGCGTCGGCCGGTCACGATCCCCACGATCTCCGTGATTGGACACCTGCACATGCAAAGAATAACACGAATACAAGCATAAAATCTAGTAGATGCAATTATATATCAGTCAGAAAAGATATAACTCAACATTAAACATAGGACAATGAGAGTGGAACCATAATGATAGTCATCTATTATTGATAAATAACAAAGAAGAATACAACCATTGTTCTGACGTCAAATCCTCCTTTGGCTGGGTAGTCAGCTACACAAGTCTGCAAAGCTTGTTCGGATGGGAAACAAGCCTCTCTCTCTTTGGGTGACAAGAATCTCCTTACTTAGATTTGGCCTTACGGGTGCAAAGAAAGCTCTTGCAGCTTCAAACTCTTGAACTCCTGGTATTCTCTATCACTATGCTGGAACTACTGACTAGAACTAGCTTGCTCAAGGCATAGAGACAAGCTTTTATAGATAGAGAGGAAAGAGATAGGATCAACCACATTATTCATGGGATTGGCTTTATCACTTGGAAACTTCCATGAAAGGTGGAAAACCACTTCCCTTCTATGGAGATTCGAAGCCAAACCATCCTAGCTCAACATAGATTCAGTTGGTGAATGGGTTAAGGAGAACCTTCGGAAGCTTGTTTGTTGAAAACTTTACTCAATTCGGTTGGCGCGAGTGCAACTCTGAGACAGAGCGCCAATGGCGCGCCCTTTTTAGAGGATTTCCCTCATTGGCGTGAGTAGTGAACTGTGGACCTGCGCTAATGCAAAAAGAGTTGTTTTCATGGGTATTTTGCAGGAGATGTCTTCAGGGCATATGAAGCTCATACTTAGAGGAATATGATGCAAGTGGTTTCAGGTCATGTCACTTCTCACAAGTCTCGGAATGATTCCTCCAGTGTGCGAGTGAGGGGTAATAGGGACGGTGACAAACGGTGACAAATTGTTGTGCAACAAACCCGACCGAACGCGTTTTCATGGACGCCCTCGACCAACCTGCCTGAACGAGTTTACACAAATTCCATCACCCGACCCCCCTAAACGAGTTTACATGGATGCCCTCAAATGACCCACCCGAATGAGTTTACATGGATGCCCTCAAATGACCCACTTGAACCAGTTTACACGAATGCCCTTAAACAACCAACCTAAACAACCCGCTTAAATGAGTTTACACAGACACCCTCGCCCAACCTGCCTGAACGAGTTTACATAGACACCCTCAAATGACCTGCCTGAATGAGTTTACATGAATGCCCTCAAACGACCTGCCCGAACGAGTTGACATAGATGCCTTGAAATGACACGCCCAAATGAGTTTACATGGGCACCCACACGATCGAAACGAAGGCACAAGGGAGAGCAAGGAAAACGAGATGCATGAACGTGCATAAAGCCCACCCCGGGTCACAACTTAGCATTTTTGATACGGGTTTGTGTGCCTGGGTGTGCCCTCACACTATATGACCCAACCAAATGAGTTGACATGGACATCCTCGCCCGACTCGCATGAACGAGTTTGAATGGATGCCCTTGCCCGACCCCCCCCCCGAATGAGTTTACACAGACGCCCTCAAATGACCCGCTTGAATGACCCACCTGAATGAGTTAACATGGACGCCCTCAAATGACCCACCCGAACTAGTTTACATGGTTGCCCAAATGACCAAAACAAAGGGATAAGGGAGATCACGGAAAATGAGTTGCACAAATGTGCACAAAGCCCACATCGGGTCACAACTTAGCATTTTTGATATGGGCTTATGTGCCCGAGCGCGCCCTCACACTGAACAAACTGACTGAATGAGTTTACATAGACACCCTTGTACGATCCGCCTAAACAAGTTTACATAGATTCCCTCGCTCGACCCGCCCAAACGATCTGCCCAAACGAGTTTACACAGACACCCTCAAATGACCTACCCGAACGAGTTTACAAGGTCGCCCTAAAACGACCCCCCCCCCCCCCGAACAAGTTAACATGGGTGCCCACACGACCAAAACAAAGGCACAAGGGAGAGTCAGACAGATGAACTGCACGAACGTGGACAAATCCCACCCTGGGTCACAACTTAGCATTTTTAATACGGGTTCGTGTCCATGGGCGCGCCCTCACACTGAACGACCTAACCGAATGAGTTTACACAAACACCCTCGCTCGACCATCCCGAATGAGTTTACATAGATGCCCTCGCTCGACCTGCCCAAACTAGTTTACACGGAAGCCCTCAAACAACCCACCCGAATGAGTTGACATGGACGCCCTCAAAAGACCCGCTCGAACGAGTTTACATGGGTGCCCAGATGACCGAAAAAAGGAACAAGGGAGAGCTGGGCAAATGAGCTGCACGAAGATGGACAAAGCCCACCTTGGGTCACAACTTAGCATTTTTTATATGGGCTCGTGTGCCTAGGTGCGCCTTCACACTGAACGACCCGACCGAACGCGTTTACAAGAATGCCCTCGCCCGACTCGTCCAAATGAGTTTACATGGACGTCGTCGCCCGAGTCGCCCAAATGAGTTTACACGGACGCCCTCAAACAACCACCCGAATGAGTTTACACGGACACTCTCAAACAACTCGTCCTAATGACCCACTTGAACTAGTTTACATGAACGCCCTCAAACGACTAGCTCGACCAACCCACCCGAATGAGTTTACATGGATGCCCTCAAACGACCCACCCGAATGAGTTGACATGGACACCCTAAAACGACCTGCCCAAACGAGTTTACATGGGCACCCACATGACCGAAACGATTGGACAAAGGAGAGCTGGGAAAATGAGCTACACAAATGTGTACAAATCCCACCTTGGGTCACAACTTAGCATTTTTTATACGGGCTTGTGTGTCTGGGCAATCCCTCACACTGAACAACCCGACCGAACAAGTTTACACGGACGCCCTCATCTGACCTACCCGAACAAGTTTACACGGACGCCCTCACCCAACCTGCACAAACGAGTTTACACGGACGCCATCAAATGACCCGCCCGAACGACCCAGGCGGACGACCTCAAATGACCCGCCTAAACGAGTTTACATGGACGCCCTCAAATGACCAACCCAAACGAGTTTACATGGGTGCCCACATGACCAAAATGAAGGTACAAAGGAGAGTTGGGCAAACGAGCTTCACAGATGTGTAGAAAGCTCACTCGGGTCACAACTTAGCATTTTTTATATGGGCTTGTATGCCCGGGTGCACCCTCACACTGAACGACCTGGCCGAATGAGTTTACTTGGACACCCTCGATTGACTCGGCCGAATGAGTTTACACAGATGCCCTCGCCTGACCCGCCTGAACAATTTTACATGGACACCCTCGCCATACCCTGCTGAATGAGTTTACATAGAGGGCCTCAAATGACCCGCTCGAACGACCTGCATGAACAAGTTTACACGTACGCCCTCAAATGACCCGCCCGAAGGACCTACCCGAACAAGTTTACACAAACGCCCTCAAATGACCCACCCGAATGACACACCCGAACGAGTTTACATGGACACCCTCAAAAGACTCGCTTGAATGAGACACAGACACCCTCAAACGACCTACCTGAATGAGTTTACATGGGCGCCCACACTACCAAAACAAAGGGCAAGGGAGAGTTGGGTAAAGAAGCTGCATGAATGTGCACAAAACCCACCCCAGGTCACAACTTAGCATTTTTGATATGGGCTCATGTGCCCGGGCATGCCCTCACACTGAATGACCCGACCAAATGAGTTTACATGAACACCCTCGTCCAACCTGCCCGAACGAGTTTACACGGACACCCTCACCTGACTTGCCCAAACGAGTTTACACTGATGCTCTCAAAAGACTCGCTCGAACAAGTTGACATGGACTCCCTCAAATGACCTGCCCAAACAAGTTTACATGGGTGCCCACACTACCAAAATGAAGGGACAAGGGAGAGCTGGGCAAACAAGCTGCACGACCATGCACAAAGCTTAGCCTTGGTCGCAACTTAGCATTTTTTATACGGGCTCGTGTGCCCAGACATGCCCTCACACTGAACAACCCAGCCGAACAAGTTTACATGGACACCCTCGCCTGACCTGCCTGAACGAGTTTACATGGACGCCCTCGCCCGACTCACCTGAACGAGTTTACAGGGATGCCCTCACCTGACCCGCCTAAACGACCAGCCCAAACGAGTTTACACGGATGCCCTCAAATGATCCGCCTGAATGAGTTGACTTGGATGCCCTCAAACAACCTTCCCGAATGAGTTTACATTGGTGCCCACATGACCGAAACGAAGCGACAAGGGAGAGCCGAGAAAATGAGATGCACGAACATGCACAAAGCTCACCCCAGGTCACAACTTAGCATTTTTGGTACGAGCTCATGTGCCCAGGCGTGCCCTCACAATGAATGACCCGAGCAAATGAGTTTACATGGATGCCCTTGCCCGACCTACCTGAACAAGTTTACACAGATGCCCTCACCTGACCCACCCGAACAAGTTTACACGGACACCCTCAAATGACCCGAACAAATGAGTTTACACGTACACCCTCAAATGACCCGCCCAAACAAGTTGACATGGATGCCCTCAAATGACCTACCTGAACAAGTTTACATGGGTGCCCACATGACCAAAACAAAGGCACAAGGGAGAGCCGGGAAAACTAGTTTCACGAACGTGCACAAAGCCCATCCCAGGTCACAACTTAGCATTTTTGATACAAGATCGTGTGCCTGGGCGTGCCGTCACACTGAACAACCTGCCTGAATGAGTTTACATGAACGTCCTCACTTGACTTGCCTGACCCACCTGAATGAATTTACACAGACGCCCTCACACAACCCGCCCAACCGACTTGCCCGAATGAGTTTACACGGATGCCCTCGAATGACCCGCTTGAACAGGTTTACATGGACGACCTCAAACGACCCACCTAAACAAGTTTACATGGGTGCCCACAAGACTGAAATGAAGGAACAAGGGAGAGTTGGGCGAACAAGCTACACGAACGTGCATAAAGCCCGTCATGGGTCACAACTTAGCATTTTTGATATGAGCTCGTGTGCCTGGGAATGCCCTCACACTAAACAACCTGATCGAACGAGTTTACATGAACACCCTCAAATGACCCACCTGAACAAGTTTACACGAGCACCCTCAAACGACCCACCCGAACGAGTTTACATGAACACCCTCAAACGACCCTCCCAAATGAGTTTACACGGATGCCCTTAATCGACCCACCCAAATGCGTTTACACAGACATCCTTAAACAAACCGCTCGAACAAGTTTACACAAATGCCCTCCAATGACCCTCACAAACGAGTTTACACAGACGCCCTCAAACGACCCGCCCGAACGAGTTTACACAGACACCCTCAAACAACCCACCCAAAAGAGTTTATATCATCGCCCACACTACCAAAACGAAGGCACGAGGGAGAGCCAGGCAAACGAGCTGCATGAACGTGCATAATGCCCACCCCGGGTCATAACTTAGCATTTTTTATACGACCTCATGTGCCCAGGTGCGCCCTCACACTGAATGACACAACCGAACGAGATTACGTAGGCAAACTCAAATGACCCTCCCAAATGATTTTACATGGCATACGACCCACCTCAATGAGTTTACATGGAAAACGACTCACCCGAATGAGTTTACATGGGTGTGCTCAAACGACCTGCCTGAATGAGTTTACATGACCGCCTTCAAATGACCCACCCAAACGAGTTTACACGGGCGCCCTCAAATGATCCACCTGAACGAGTTTACACAGCTGCCCTCAAATGACCCACCCGAACGAGTTTACATGGAAAATGACCTCCCCAAATGAGTTTACATGAGCGCCCTCAAATGACCCACCCGAATGATTTTACATGCCAAATGACTTGCCTGAACGAGTTTACATGGCAAACGACCTGCCTGAACCAGTTTACATGGCAAATGACCCTCAAATGACCCGCCCAAACGATTTTACATGGAAAATGACCCTCTCGAATGAGTTTACACAGGTGCCCTCAAATGACCTGCCCGAATGATTTTACATGGCAAACGACTCGCCCAAACGAGTTTACACAGGTGCCCTCAATTGACCCGCCCAAGCGAGTTTACATAACAACGACCTGCCCGAATGACTTTACACAAAAAAACAACCTACCCGAATAATTTTACATGGGCAAACGACCTACCTAAACAAGTTTACACGGCAAATGATCTGCCCAAACGAGTTTACATGAGTTTCGACACATGACTGAAATGAAGGCACAAGGGAGAGTCGGGAAAACAGGTCGCATGAACGTGCACAAAGCCCACGCTCGGTCACAACTTAGCATTTTTTATATAGCCACATGTTCCCTGGGTGCCCTCACACGACACGACATGACTCGACCCGCCAACGTGTTTGCATGGGCACCCACACACGGCATGTCCCAACCCGCCCAAATGAAATTTGGGGTTTCCATGGGTGCACGACCCAAACGAAATTTGGGGTTTCTGTGGGTGCACGACCCAAATGAAGGCATAAGGGAGTGTTGGCCAAACGGGCTGCACAAACGTGTAGAAGACACATGGGCTATCACAACTTAGTTTTTTTGGCACGACCACGTGTGCTTGTGCACCCACACATGGCACGACTCGACCCAACCTATAAGGACCTATAGTCATTGGCATGCCCACTGGCATGATGTGTGAAGCCTTTTGGTGAACGAGCAAAGGTAAAAAAAGGAAATGCAAGCTCATAATGGAGGTGCGACGAACATATGTGATAATCCGCACGAGTGGAAGGCGAGCGAGAGTTTATATTGCATGGGGGGGCATTGGAACACACCCACGACCAACCTACACATGTAAATAAATCGAACAAAGACCAACATACAAAATAGGTGAAGAATTGCGATGTGTAGGGCATTTGGCAAGTCAACTTAGGCAGCTAAGACTTGCCCAACACACCATATATAAAACAAGCGATGAAGTTTCATTTGGACAGCAAGAAAATCGCTCAAGTCTTCTATGAAGAAATGTGAAGTAAAGCACCGCAGCAAGAAGAGAAAGGCACATGTCATATGTGCCCAAATCTTGGGAAGCTCGTTTAGGGATCATGAGTCTTGAACAAAGGCGAGAGGTGCCGATGCATGGGTGAAGGCGTCGAGACTTGGCACGGGTTCTTGGGTGGATCGGGTGAGCACCTACCCGTCATGCAAAACATAACATGATGGAGTTTGGTTTGACCACCGTGCAAAGGATACAAGAGAGTCTTGGTGACTTGGTGAAGTCGCCCGCCCATCGTGCACAAGGTTCGATTGTGAAGTGCGAAAGGCAAATCGTGTGAGGGCACGCCCGCCCGACTTGGGCAAAGAATCTTAGTTGTCACACAGAGGTGTGAGATTGGCCAAGTATGAAACTTGGTGTTTCCCAAGTATACTTGTAAAGCTTTGTAACATTGGAAGATTGTATAATATATTGTATTCAGGCAGACTCATTGTTCATGGAGTTGCCCCTCCCTTTATACTGTGCAATTGTGTTCTTCATTTATAATTACTGATGATAATGAATGTGTATGGGTGTTCATTGGTATAAAGGAAATGTAATAATTACTTTCTTAAGAAACACAAACTAAGTAGGACAAGTGGTTAGGCATAGTCCATGAACATAAGTATTGGTGAAAAGAAAGTGTTCGGTGGTGCCGCACCTCACCAAGAGAAGTTGAAAGACTACCGCTAGCCTTGGGGTGCACGATCAGCCCTAGGTGAGCTGACTCGACTTGCCCAAAGGCATTTGCACAACTACCCACACACGACATGACACAACCCAACTTGAACAAAATTCTGGGTTTCCATGGGTGTACAACCCGAACGAAATTTGGGGTTTAAACGGGTGCACAACCCGAATGAAGGCACAAGGAAATGTCAAGCAATCATGCCACATGAACATGTAGAAGGCACATGGGGGTCACGACTTAGCATTTTTGGCACTACCACATTTGCCCGAGCACCCACACCTAGCATGACTCAACCCGTCAGAACTAAATTTCAGGTTTCCATGGGTGCACGACCCGAACGAAGGCACGAGGGAGCGTCGGGCAAGCGAGTCACATGAACATGTAGAAGGCACACAGGTGGTCACGTCTTAGCATTTTTTGCACAGCCACATGTTCCTGAGCACCCACACATGGCACGAAACAACCTGACCCAACTCGCCCGAACACATTTGCACAGGCACCCACACACAACATGACTCGACCCGCCCAAACAAAATTTGGGGTTCCCATGGGTGCACAACCTAAATGAAGGCATGAGGGAGTGTCGGTTAAACGGGTCGCACTAACGTGAAACAATATTAAATAGTTCACATAAGAGAAACCAGGTTGGCAACCCATCTGTTATAGCATCATATTAGCCAACATTGTTCATAGCAAGGCCTTGACTAACAACTTTATCTCTTATAAGATCAAAGCACAATGTTGGCAAGGCGAATGGCTTATAAAGACCTTAGTCATTGTCTCTCAAGGTACATACCCACACAGGTGTTCCCTGAGTATGACCTTCTAGGAAAATTCTTGTCTTAGATTCCCAGCCCTCAAAGAATATCGCTCCTCTTGCCTACTCTTGTCTTGGATTCCCTACACATCCTCAAAGAGCATCAAATGCCAGATGATTACCTAATCCTCCAATTCTTTCTTGCCAAGTGAAGACAAGAATGTTGTGTCTATCTCTTCCCCTTGATTGAGGAATACATGCCCAAGTTTCCTTTGACAAGGAACTTTCCCAAGCTCCTTTGTAGTTGGGAACTTGTTAGAACTCCCTCTTAGCTAGGGACTTGTCCATTCATCAACAATGTCTTCTTCATGGGTCCTTCAACTGCTTGATCTCCTTATTTCCTTCAATGTCATGAAGTCTTTTTTTGAACTTATTATTGGTAGGGTATTGGCAATCAATCACTTTCCCTCCTGGTTGGTCATGTCATTTCTCCCTTCGTGGAAAGTGGCCTTCTTGATATATATCAGGTCCTTTTTGTCATCTATCTACTCCTTTTTCATCTTGTCTATCCTTCATAATACTTATCACATGGATGCTTAGTTGTAGTTTCTTGTTTCCATACTTTGATTTAGTGGCCCTTCATGATTTCATCGTGATATTGCTTCAACATCAAATGGTGCTTATGTTGGATGGCCTCTTCATCATGACATATTTGTATATTTGAATCGGTTATCTGCACCTTACTATCCCCAAGGCCTTCGTAGGTGTCAAGGGTCCTTTGATCTTTTTCTTCCTTTATCAGAGTTGCCATGCCTTCTTTTGAGAGATGTTGAGGAATATTTTCACATAGTTATTCTTTGTGACCACAATGTACTTCACATGCTTGATCTCTTTCTTCATTTTCTTATTCTTAGATTGATTAGTCAACCACCTTATACTCCTTATGAAAGAACTTCTTCATGTTGGCCTTTACTTCATTGTAGTACATGCCTCTGAGCATATTGTTGGTGAAAGAGATTATTTTATTCTTGATCATGATTCTAGAACCTTTCCCATTACCCAATATATATGATGACATGCCTTAAACTTTGATGCATACATACCTCATCTTGATTATGCTTTTATTATCTCGGCTTTATTCAATAGTTCTCCTCGATTGGTGTAGCCTTTCTTGCTTCATCTACTCCTGCCTATATATCATCCTTTCTTCAATCCCATAAATGGGACTCCCAATGACACATCTACTCCCTTATGTATGAACCTTATTTCGAATATTCTATCAAAGGATCTTGAAGATCCTTACCTTGCAAATGTTTCTTCCTTTGATGATGGAGGTCTTCAAATAATTTTGATCATGATCAATCATTTTTTCATTGTGGATGAGACCCTATAATACGTATGCTCCTTCTATGTGAATATCTTGAGCTATATCTACACCATGCTCCTATATTCTAGATGATATCTTTAACCATGCGATCTGTTCTATTTCTTTTTGCTCCTATACTACTCAAAACTTTGAAAGAAGACTTTAAGCAAAGAGGTTGACTTAGTCATAGGAGGATCTTCCTTCTTTTTCTTCATGTCGTCTTCTTTCAGTTCTTGAGTTACATGAGCTTCTTGCCTTTTTCTCTTGTTATTTTTGTCCTTCTTATGTTTAGGACAATCTATTTTGTAGCATCCACATTCTTGGCATCCAAATCATTTGACTTTGGACATGTAGTGATCCCAACCAATTTGTTACTTTCCTTGCTAAAAGACATTGAGGTATACTTAGAAGGGGATATATACTTACTAGATAGAGTTTGAAATGTAGTGAACTTGCTTTCTTCTTGAAGACTTGATGGCTTGCCTTCCTTAGATCTTGATGTTCTTCAAGTTTCTTTCTTCAAATGGACTTGCTTGATGACTTGACTCGTAGTGCCTTTCATTTTTCAAGATGGTGTAGCTTGATGTAGGTCCCTCTGTGAATTGTTCTTCTTGTAGGTGCCATTATACAAGGAATTTCTTCCTACTTTGTAGTCTTCCATGATGATTGATAGATGGTAGACCTTCTTGTCCTTGATGTGATTGAGACTTCTTGGATTGATGCTTCAACCTTGTGGATGTTCTTGAGATTCCCTTTTCCTTGATGTGTCACCCTAGCTCCGATACCGCGTTGAAGAATCTGGGGCAATCGGGTATAGCGGGATTCCTCTAGACTTGATAACAATTTGTGAAGCCCTTTTAGAATTTATCTTTTTATATTAATCTTCTTCTCTTCTTATTAATGCATGTGTGTTTACTTCATCAAACTACTGCCAAAAACATAAGAAAAAGAACACAAGATGTTGGCTCTCTACCAAGGCAAAACCTATCTCTCTTAGAGAGGAAAACCCTTTCATAAATTTCTCTTAGTGAAGCTTCTTATTGGTCATTATGAAGCCCTAGACCCTTGACAATAATATCCTCCACGGACAAGTCAAGTCCTTCCTCCTCTCTGCACTTTGTTTCTTCGGCACTTCGTTCCCCGACATTGTGTCCTTCTTTCAACTTTTTATAGTACTTGGTGGACTAGCTCTAGAAGAGACGCCAACCTTTGATCCTTAGAGAGATCCTTTACTAATGAAGAAACCTTCATTCTCTTGACCAACCGAGAATTTTTCTTGATGTGAGGTTGTAGACTCGATGTACACCAAGTTTACTGCACCTGGGGTGATTTCCATTGTGACGAGACATGGAAACCCAAAATTTCCCACACTTGGGAGGATTTTGACAAGGTGGGACATGGAATCCCTGGGTTCCCCACAATTTGGTAACTTTTGTTGAGGAGGGACTGGCAGACCCCATGTCACAGTCCTATCCTAGAGGTGGTATTTCAACCACACATAAGCAGGGGGGGCACTGCCGTTCTTTTTCCTTATACCAATACTGGAGTACACTGTGTGCGCCTACTTCAACACTCAATCAATTTTCCAATAAGTGTTCTTAACAATGCAATGAAAATAACTTACCATAAATTTATCTTCTTCAATTATTATTTCAACTCGTCATGTCGTGTCGTCATGTTGCACTGCCCACGGCCGGTACGACAAAACTCCACACCTGAACTGTGAACCTGTCTTCATGACTTTCCGTTCTATGACGCCCAAACTCTACCCATCAATGTGGTCTATAGTGAGGGCGCATGGCCCCCACGCAGTGCGGCCTACCTGCCTGGTCGGTAACCCACCCCACTTTTCTTGTATGTACTACCAATTCCAACCCACCCACTGTAATCTGCCTGTCGGTGCAACCCTCTTACCCACGTCCTTCTCTTCCTTTTGTTTTCGCCCAACTCCTTTCTTTGCACTTGTTCTACGACGTGGAAGTCTGAGTTCAATGTCCCTTCGTTGAACACCATCCTCCTTACTTATATGCATCCTTTCACCTAAGGGCCATGTCTCTCAGGTATAACAAGGGTTGACTCCATCAACATGCATGCCCGGATGACCTTCCACATAACCTCGACACACCCCATTCCAACGAGCCACCACATCCCTTTGTGTGCATCATCGCAACCATGGGTCGGCTCCAACACTTAACGAATTACACCTGTTGCCTCATGTCACACACCTGCCCACGTCCTAACCTATCCACACATGGTCACCTCTTTCATTCGGGCACCCAACAAGGGTCGACCACACGCCTTCCGCTGGTGACTCGCCCATCATGCATGTATCAAGGGGCGTGTGCCCTACCCAACATGATGTGCCTGATATGAGTGCACCCATCACCACCATGCATAAGCAAATGCTATGCCAAGTCTTCGCATATAACTGAACGCGGGTGCCCATACTACGGGTTCAATCTTTTAACTCTCTTAAGCACTCTCGACTCGAATACCTGACACCCCAAGCCCCCACCCCCGTATGTGGTAGAGGTTTCTAGCGTGATGGGACATGGAAACTCTATATTATGCACACTTGGGCAGCTGTCATCATGTCGGGGTAGGGAACCCCACTTTCCCTGCACTTCTATGAATCCCATTGCAACGAGGCATGGAAACCACAAGTTCTAGAGACAGACCAGGCAAGTGATTTCCACCTTGTCAAAAAATGGCAACCCCGAGTTCGCAAGACTTGGGTGGTTCTTCATCATTTTGCAACATGGAAACCATGAGTTCCATAAATTTGGGTGATTTCGGTCATGTTGCGACATGGAAACCCAAGTTCCCTGCACCGAGGCCGCGGTTTTCACCCAAGCGGGAGATGGAGACCCTAAAGGTTCCCGGAATTAGGTGTTTTCCCTCATGCCACGAAACAAAAGCCCCCGAGTTCTGTGGACATAGGCGGTTCTTTGTCATTCTGTGGCATGGAAACCTGAGTTCCTACACTGAGGTCGTGGTTTCTGTCATGGCGGGACATGGAAGACCTCGAGTTTCCCATAATTGGGCAGTTTCTGTCATGCCACGAAATGGAAAGCCTCATGTTTGGTATACTTGGGTGGTCGTTCCCTGTCGTGTGATGACATGGAAACCTAAAGCTCCCAAACTTGGGCGGTTGTTCCTTGTCACGCGATGACATGGAAACCCAAAGCTCCCCTGAATTAGGCAGAAGTTTTAGTCGCGGAAGGAGCGACATGGGAACCCCCGTTTCCTAGACTTGGGTAGAAATTATTGTCGTGATGAGAAATGGAAACCCCGTGTGTCCACTAACTTGGGTAGCAGTTTCCATCACGCCGTGAAATGGACAACCTAAGTTCCCAGAACTTTGGTGGCTTTTCGTTGCCCCATGGCATGGAAATCCAAAGTTCCACAGACTCTCGGGCAATTCAGGGTGTGCTGCAACATGGAAACCCCAGGTTTCCCAGACTTGGGTGGTTTTAGTGGATGGTTGCAGCTGCACCACGACACAGAAACCGCAAGTTTTCCAAACTTGGGCAGTAATTTTGAAACACCCCAAGTTCACCAGACTTGCGAGCTAGTTTGCATCATCATGGAAACCCCAAGTTCCCCACACTGGGGCATTGTTGAAAACCCCACGTTTCCATCATGTCGTAAAATGTGGAAACCTGTAGTTCCATCAAGGGCTGGACATGGAAACCCCAAGCTTTCCCAAACTTGGGCACTGCCGGTTTCAGCTGTGGCGCAACATGGAAACCCTAGGTTTCCCAGGCTCAACATGGAAACCCTAGGTTTCGGCTGTGGTGCGACATTGAAACCCCATGTTTCCCCAGGTTTGAGTGCTGCCGGTTTTGGTCATGGTGCGACATGGAAACCCAACGTTTCCTAGGTTTCCTAGGCTGGAGCGCTAGGGCACGACATGGAAACCTCAAGTTTCCTAGGCTTGGGCACTAGGGTGTGACATGGAAACCCCAAGTTTCCCTAGGCTTGGACACTGCCGGTTTCGGTTGTGGTGCGACATGGAAACCCCAAGTTTCCCCAGGTTTTGGCATCAGGGCGCGACTTGGAAACCCCAAATTTTGGGTGCTACATTGTTATCAGAAAACTAGTGTCCATTCAGAGCTGCTAGTCCCACTAAAACAGGTAGCTATCTTAGAAACAAACAAACTAAAGTCACTCATGTTTTCCTTTATGAGAGATAGATGAGAAAGAAGCAGAGATTACCAACCTCAGTCTTTCGCTTGGTTCCTTACTTGTTCCCTTTCCCCTTTGACCGAACTTCACCACTTTTTCCTTACTTGTCCCACTTCAAAGAGCACCTGTAGAGTCAAAGCAGCATAATACCATCAAACCATAAAGATCTATAACCATAAACAATATAGGATTAGATGTATATTAACCATACAAATGCATATATGAATACAAGATTCAGAGATACACAAGAATATGGAGGAAAACTAAAATGGCTTTATTGATAGAAGTAGTAGAAGAGAGGATTACAACCCATTGGTCTGACCCAGCGCCATCTCCCAGCATGAAATCCCTCTTCACCTCATGAAAAGCTTATATCACCAAACAATATAATGTTGCATAGAGAAACTAATAGCACTTCCTTACAAAATAAAAAATTCCAGCCCCTTGATCTCTAGGATGAGGGATCCATATATAGATGTTTGCAGGTGGGTGAGTTAGCTTTTGGGATTTTTATTACTGTCATCTCTCTGATAGTTCTTGGTTGCACTTGGAGATTTCATGATCTCTTACTCATCCTTGGGTGAATTCAAAGAGGCAAGTGTTGAATGAGCAGCTTCTAGAATATTCTTTGGGTTTCCACCTAGCAAACTGCTTCTACCATTTGTCTACTCCCACTCAGTGTACCCTATAGAAGGGCTTTCTAGTATGCATCACACTTTTTGCATGTGGCAGGTGAGATGCATCGCACCCTTAGCACTGAGCAGTCTGTGTGGTCCAGTTTTGACCCGTCCTGAGTAGTTTTTCAGGGAGAACTTCTGGGAGATGATGTAAATAACTGACCTTGCTCCTTTAGGGTATGAAACAACACTTTTAGGGACTTATAAGCCCTTGGTTTATGGACATATTTGATTGGGTTTGCAGTGCCCAAATATGTCTATGACAATTTCCCCTTGAAGCATTAGGTCGTAAATCTTTTTGATGTCGAATGAAATGCTTTATCATGAGGATCGGAGGATTTTCTAACCAGAAGGTGACCTGTAATAAGATACAATACAATACATTATCTTCATAATATTTCCATGATCTAGCTCAGGTGGGAATTCCCATGCTCAACTTTATAAATTCATTTTCATGTTCATAGGACAGACAACCATCTGTGTGGCAGACTGATGATTCTAGTAGAGCCATCATCCTTTGGCTTGGATGATTATCTGTGCAGCAATGATGTACATTTGATGTTTTTATTTTCCTGAATATCGCAACTCGAATGGATGAAAGTAGATTCGGGGTCTTCAAAAATCGTTCAATCTTCGCCCGAAGTATAAGCCAATCCATGTGAAAAGATGTGTCGAACATGGAAAGAAATCACTTGATTACCAGCCAATGATGTAAGTTGTTAACAGGTGCGAGAGGAATCACTGATAATGATAATGACCCTCAAGGTATTGCAGTACAATTCACGTGGTGTGAATACATTAGTTAATGTCGAAAACCACGCAAAATATTTTGGTTGAAGGCCATTAATGTAAACCTGTCGCCGGAAGTGAGAAACTTGCCATTGAGGCATGCAAGCTTCAAAGTACTGAAAGGGTTGTTCCTTGGTTGAATTCTTGGATAATGAGCTGATGTCGACAAGAAGTGACCCATCGTAGGAGGGAATTAATGAATCCCACATCTACGACACGAAACAGAGCAAATGATTTTGTGGAGGTGAAAACAATCTGATGATACAAGGTTCAGGTTCAGCGACATTGAAATGGATTGGTAGCATTAACCCCAAAAAATGGTTGGTACGGTGGACCAATTGTAATACGATCGGTGAACGGAATAACCCAACCCGACTCAATCATGGTGATGGAGTGAAAGTGTCATGTTCAAGAGCGACCTGTTACCAATAAAGTTTCTTCAAGTTTTCTTCCCAATTTTTCCCCAGTCATTTCTGAACAGTACCTCTTTATTTTTTTCAAGCTTGAGGAGGATAACATATGCTTTTTCTATAATTTTCCCTTCGATCAAACCCGTCGCTATCTTTTAACGAGTCTAGCGACAGTGAAACTTGCCCTTGCCTGCATGGACAAGTTTGTCACTGTTGTTTGAATGAGTTTAATGACAAAGATAACTCACTCCTTTTCATTTTTAGAGAGTCTTAAAAAGGATGGAAAGGAAACTCCAGTATTCCTTTTTCATAATGTAATCCCTTAAGTCTGAAAAAGTGTAAAATAATACGAAAGGGATGAATTTTCGATAGTTTTAACAAGCCAAACAAGACAAGCGCTCAATCTTTTTGTGTAATGATCCCTCAAGTCCAAAAAGATTAAAATATAGGGGAAGGATAGCACTTCCGATCGCTTTAATGAGCTGGAGAGGTTAATTGCTCGGCAATATTATTATTATTTTATTATATACTAATTTTATTTATCTAGTAAGGAAGCTATATTATTATTATTATTTTATTATTTTTCGTCACTAATTCTTATATATTGTTAGTATTGGTAATTTATCTATTTATTAACGGATATATATCATTATTAGTATTTACTTTATTATTTTTTATTTTTATTTTCATAACTAATTTATATATATTTTTATTTTTATATAGATTTTTATCTATTTATTTATTTATCTAGCGAATATATATTATTATTATTTATTTATTTGCTGATTTGAATTATTATTTTATTTAATTACATTTACCTTGTTTATAAATAAGTTAGGTCTTCAATTTAACTAATTCCCATTTAAAAATAAAATAAAAAAATTATTAAATTATACATTTTAACTAATTATTAAAGTAAACCCCTTCTTAAATTATTTCATTTATATAATTATATATTTATATATAGGTATGGTCATTGCTATCTTCCTTGAAATAATCAATTTGACTTTTTGACTGTCCCTAAGTCAAAGCTAGCCGTTATTCTAGATAGCTGTTGGAGGCCCTGCTCATACTATTTAACACGCAAAGCTGGATCTGTTTCTTCAACTTGTCCTGACAATGAGCCACACTTGCTGGCTCGAAACGCGTCGACAAAAGTCTTTCATTATGTGAATTACGCCGAAGCTCTTCTTATAAATATTTTCATATTTTACGAGTCAGATGAAAAGAGATTAAAGGAGACTCGTTTTTTGAGGAACGAGTGATGTTTTCTGATAGTAGCTAGTTCCAGGTAAGGTTTGGAACTTTTCCAATCATGATAGTGTAAAGAAGGTGGCTAATAGGATCACTCATCACAGCTGTTCCTCAAATGGGTAAACAATAAAATGGAGGCGTATGATCAGCTAAAAAAGAGTGGAGGTGATGGTAAGAACACAACCAAGTCTCAAAAGGTGATAATAATGTGATCGCAATGGTTATTTACCGGAGGTGGGTTCATTTTTTAATGAGCTTAAACTCTGGTGGAACATATGCTCATTGCTAGGTTTATTTTTAACGAGCTTTAACTTCATGTAAAACTGCTCATGCCAGTCGTATAATAAGGATGTCTCATCGATAGGTTCATTTTTTAGGGAGCTTGCCCCATTTGAAACTTTGCTCTAGAGCCTTTTGTTATGCAAGCTAGGAACGACCAGTCCTACGAGTTTAATGGGTTAAGAACCTACAAAATAAGAAAATAAATGGTCACTTTTCACTTGCATGCAAAAAGGTTTGCATGCCCCCAGGCATAACAAAGTAGATTTTCTAGGTTACCATTCAATTTGTAGACAAAACACTTCCATGGCTCTGTCGGGAAAGGCATACCTTGTCACGGAGGCATATTATTCCATTCTAATCCCATTTTCCTAAATGGATGGGTGTCTCAGACTAGTCATATTCTTACGTGGAAACCTACCTTATAACTAGGGTTTTCCTGTCGAAGCAGACTAGGGCACATGCCTCCTGGGTTTCAATCGAAATCACTGAATCACTTGTTCTCATCAGGTGGACGGACTAGAGATTTATGAGACATTCCCTGGGAAAAAATACCAGTTAGAGATGGCATTTGACTACTAGATATGTGTGAGCCAGGGAATGAAAGCTGGTCTATGAGCTGGACCACTCTGCCTTCATACAGAAAACACATCACTCAAAAGAGTGAGCAAACAATAGCTCCCATGCTATACATGTAGTCACGCCAAAGGAGTAGATTGTAATCTAAAGGTCCTTGGACTAACATTACGTTCAAGTAGACAGTTTCCCTTCTCAAAGTTATAGGCAAACTTGGAAGGATCCCTAATGGTCGATTGGTTCCTTTGTCGAAGCCTGTCAGATTTCGCATCTCAGGTAGAAGCGATGGCAAACTAAGTGCTTACCAAGCAGTTGAGGAAAGGATACTCACAGAAGCCCCTTCATTTATGATAGTACCAACCATGATCATTCTGTAAGCTTGTACTATGATTCAGAATGGTACATTAGATCGTAGACGGGGCATTCCTAGTAGATTCCAATCGAAGGAAATGACTCGATTGCTTGGAGGTGGAACCGAATAAATGACCGGATAAATCTCTGACGAACTTCCTTCCTGTGGTAAAGAAATGGGTAGATTGCCCCCATGTTCATCGGAGTCTATGATTACGAAAATAATTTGAATGGTGTTGTTCTCATTCTCTTGGGTGATGGTATCATCTGAAGGTGGATCCTCTGAAGACAATATTGGGTCAAATGTTGTCTCGACTTGTTGACTTTGGTCGAGGGTGGACTCAGAGGGTTTACCTTCAATGATAGGTGCTTCGACCGACAACAAAGGTGTGTCAGTCAAATTTTCAACTAGTGATGGACTCGGCAAGAGTTTCTTGTATCCAGGAGGAAGCCATAGCTGTGAAGCAGGATGATTATCCAAGACTCTTTTAGCTTTGTCTAGGAAGGGACAATGATGGATGGCATGATCGCCTTCGCACAGTCTATTGTGAATTTTAGATCTTCCTTTTTTTCCAGTGACTTCATTTTCACTAGTTGATGGTGTACTTTCAACATGATTGTCAGAGGTTGAGGACATCAAATTGTGCAAGCGGGGAGACCAGTCCCTTAAGATCCGTGGGATGCAAGGACAATCTCAATGATAGTGGTCCCCTTTGCAAATGACACATGGAGATTTAGGTTTGGCTGGTGCAGTGTGTGGATTTTTGGTAGACGATGCTTGGTTGCCCCCTTTCACCATTGGCTTCTTCTTCTTCTTCTCCTTCTCTTTCTTCCTCTTCTCAGTTGGTTTTTAGTTTTACCAGCTTCACCAAGTGAAGAGGAAGAAGGAGAGGGGGAAACAAACGAAGCAGACGGTTGGGGGGTAACTCTAGTATCATCTAGTTGCTGATTTGATTGCTCAGGAATCACGATGCTTTGAATGATAGAGGTCGAGAAGAGCCATACTGGCAAGCCAATTATCAGTCCTGGAAGGGACAATGTGGCCATATGAGGTGCCCCAACATCTCCCCAAGAGGAGAAAGGACTAGGATTTCCCCCAAGGGGAAATCCTTGGTTGGTGGACTCCATTTTCTCAACCTAAGATCAACGAGGGAACAGGGATGTTATTCCGATTAAAATAAATTTTATGACGCTTTGACACAACTTTATTTTTCAATTTTTACGAGTAGAGAAAAAGCTAAAGATGACTCTAGTTGCCTTCTATTTTTTATGAGTCTGAAGTGACAAGTGCTCAAATGGACCTTTTCATTTAAGGATTTTGAAGAGGAATGAAAAAGTCTACTTTAGAAATCTAGACAGAGGGATTACAAAACCATTGCAAAACTACAAAATACTTTTTACGGTATGGCAGTCGATATTCCTGAATGTTGTGTTAAGTGCATTTCAATCGATAGGGCAGTAGACACAACTTCCTAAGGATAAAGGATATAGCCTATTGTGGTCTCCCAATATATACTCGAAGGTACGTGGGAGCACAAGTCCATACTGGCACTTGTCATCTCAAAGAGGAGGAATGACCCAACCTACGATGAAAGCGATAGTTACCAAGCTTTACGATGTCGGAATACGTCTCTAGCCTAGACTTCTAAATGTTATGCGTTAGGCTCCAAAGCATTTTTATGTTCATTGAATTTATTTTACAGTTGATCTTTCTTAAGAAGTTTGCCTTTAAGGTTCATCACGTGATGTAGATATACAATTCCTAAATATGCAATCTAAGATGATAAACAGTCATTTACTCTTCTTTTTGAAATGAAAATCCTAGCTACTAAGGAAAGAGAAGCAAAATTCTTTCAACATAGAGCATAGAGCACACCCTAGATGCACTGTCCTAAATCAAAATCAACAAGTAGTCTAAATGAAAATGCACATGCATGTATTTGTTTTCCACTTTCTTAATGTGTGAGTGACAAAAAGAATGCTAAATACAAATATGAACTATCTTTTCTCTCAAAGCGATAGTACTAACAATTTTCTCTTCAAAAGACGAAAGGAAGATGAAGACGATACTTTGCGATTTCAAATTCAAAAATGAAAGGAAAACTAATTTCAAATTTCAAATTAAAAAAATGAAAGGAAGGCTAGGACGACACTTTGCAATTTCAAATTTAAAATGTGAAAGGAAGGCTAAGACGACACTTTCATCTTCAATTTGAAGATTTCTTTCAACACTTGAAATACTATTAATTCAAATCAAATACAAGAGTAATAGTGTAATCAACCATCAAAAAGAGTAGGATTATTTTCTTTGACTGAAAACAACACTTGCGACACTTCCAAATCAAAATATGATAGTTCGATTAAGCTACTTTTTGTAAAGGAGAACTGTAAATGGTGAAAAATACATACGAACATTCATAATTATTTGTACAATGGAGGCTGAATAATGCAAATGAAGGGAGTTTCAACAATGGTATACTGATCACAGACAACAAAACTCTTGAATAAAGCTGAAGAGAATGAAGAAAAATCCAAAATCTAGAGGCAAAAATAGTCTTATCTGATCATTTCACCTGTAACACATGGAAACAGGGATGCATCTCACCTACTGCACATGGGAGGTGCGATGCATCCAGACTATCAAAAGGAGACAATGCGATGTTCCAAGGACGAGACTTTAACTTGGTTTTTGGTCACAGTTTGTAGCTTAGATTAGGGATTTAGGTTGAGCTAATGATAGTCAGTAAACACAAAGTATAGGGGCTGATCTAGTGAGGTTACTTGAGCTGTCACCAGGGCACTTAGGATGTTTGCAAGTTAATTGTTTAGCTTATAAACAAAACCCAAAGATAGACTGAAGCAACGTTGATCTACTTTGCACTTTCATAGCAAATGCAGTTCGAAGGCTAGCTGGCTTAACTTCAGGCTCCATCTGTAGTTTATAAAGTAAACAAATATAAACAAGAAAATAAGCTATTCGCTCCCCAGTGGAGTTGCCATTTTGTTATCAAGAAAGCCAGTGTCCATTTAGAGCTTCTAGTCCCACTAAGACAGGTAGCTATCTTAGAAACAAACAAACTAAAATCACTTGTGTTAGAGGTAGATAAGAAAGAAGCAAAGATTACCAACCTCAGTCTTTCGCTTAGCTCCTTGCTTGTTTCCTTTCCCATTTGATAGAACTTCACCACCTTTTCCTTACTTTTCCCACCTCAAAGAGCACTTGTAGAGTCAAAGTAGCATAATACCATCAAAGCATAGAGATCTATAACCATAAAAAATATAGGATCAGATGTATATTAACCATACAAATGCATATATCAATATAAGATTCAGAGACACACAAGAATATGGAGGAAAACTCAAATAGTTTTATTGATAGAAGTAGTAGAAGAGAGGATTACAACCCATTGGTCTGACCCAGCACCAGCCTCCCAGCATGAAAGCCCTCTTCACCTCATGAAGAGCTTAGATCACCCAACAATACAATGTTGCACAGAGAAACCAATAGCACTTCCTTACAAAATACAAAATTCCAGCCCCTGGATTTCTAGGATGAGGGATCCATATATAGATGTTTGCAGGTGGGTGAGTCAGCTTCTGAGATTTTGATTAGTGTCATATCTCTAATAGTTCTTGGTTTCACTTCGAGATTTCATGATCTCTTACTCATCCCTGGGTGAATTCAGAGAGGAAAATGTCGAATGAGCAGCTTCTAGAAGATTCTCTGGTTTTCCACCTAGTAAACTACTTCTTCCATTTCTATGCTCTCACTTATCACACCCTACAGAAGGGATTTCTAGTATGCATCACACTTTTTGCATGTGGTAGGTGAGATGCATCACACCCTTAGCACTGAGTAGTCTGTATGGTCCAGTTTTGACAAGTTCTGAGTAGTTTTTCAGGGAGAACTTCTGGGAGATGATGTAATCAGCTGACCTTGCTCCTTTAGGGTATGAAAAAACACTTTTAGGGACTTAGAAGCCCTTGTTCTATGGACATATGTGATTGGGGTTGCATTTCCCAAATATGTCTATAACACACATGGAAACCCCAATTTTTTGCGCTGTGGAAACCCCAAATTTCCCGCCCCTAAGAAATAAAAAATTGTCATCTGGAGGAAGAGGCAAAGTCGCGAGAGTGGGAGGGTTGTCCGGATTTGTTTGTGACATGAGAAAAGCTCTGAATTGAGGCGACCAAGGGCTGAATCTTAGTGGATGATGGCAGCAAGGCCACTCTGCCACTTACAATACCCCGTTATGTATTTAAGTTGTCTGCAAAGGATTCTTCTCAACAACCATTTGGAGTTGAACTTCAAAGCTTCCCCAACTGAGATGCTTCACGGTCATGGTTTGAAAATGACACAAGCCTCTGGGGCGACAAAGCGACCCCCCTACTATGGGTCGAGATACAATCGAAGAGTAACATGCACTGCTTCTAGTGTATTTTGACTTAAAGGCGTTCAATCATAATCTGGCACACCGTGGCTTCACGCCACTAGCTTTTCAACCAAGAATGATGACCAATTGTGTGAATCAATGGTTCCTCTCACACTAAGTTGAATTACTATTGCGGTGTGGTTCATCAGTAGGGTAAAAATAACTTGTCTCACGATGGTCTAAACCTAGCTCGCATTCCATATTAGTGGGTGAACAATCCAACACTTGGTGAATTCTGTTTCACAATGATAGGAAGAGTTGACATCAGAGGATCAAAAAGCAACGTCACTATGAACACTTGGCCGAAACAAGATAATTATCCCTGTGGTAACTTTTCTGTCACCTCTGGCTTCAAATTCCAAAAGTCTAAAGGATTGATAAGCCATACTTTCACGGTTTGTATTCGTACTAAAAATCAAAATCAAATGAGCTTTTAATCTTTTGTTCCACATGAGATTTTTGTTCTCGCTGATCTCATCTTAGGACACATGCTTTATCTTTTAACAGATGTGCCACCCCAACCAAACTCCTCATCTGACAATGTCTTTCGCCCGGATCAACCCGTTGAAACATGCCTTAAGGCCAAAAACAGGGGCAGTGCTGCATCTCCACCCCATAGAATAAGTAAAATAATGTTAAAAGTAGTGGTATTTCACTTGCGTCGAAAACAAATCCCACTTATTATACACCTCTCAAGTCATTTCACAAAGTCAAACTAGAGTCAATCTCAACAAGGTCTTCTTTCCCCATTGATTTTGCCAAGCCCATTCCCTTGGGTGTGGTTTCACTAGATAGTAGATAGGGACAGTGGGAATCTCATTAATCCGCTCATGTGCGTCACTAATTAGATGATGTGGCATTTGGCTACCTTAAGAGAGTCATAGTTACTCCCGTTGTTTAACCATGCTTGGTTGAATTTCCTCACTTTGACATTTAGAGCACTGGGTAGAAATAACATTGCGTCAGCATCTGTAGGGACCATCGCAATGCTTTATTTTAATTAAACAGTTGGATTCCCCATGTCCATACCAGTTCTAATTCGACTGTTCGACGCTAAGGGAAAAGCCCTCAGCAGGGGGCATTCTACGCCCGTAGCCCAATCGGCACGCGACTGCCCACCCTCGCCGTGAGAGCAGCTCGGGTAGACTGCCGATAGCCCACGAGTTGAGGGCACAGACCCCTAGGCCTAGCCCTCAGATCCAATCCTTTTCCCAAAGTTATGGATCCGTTTTTTCGACTTCCCTTACCTACATTGTTCTATTGACTAGAGGTTGTTCACCTTGGAGACCTAATGTAGTTATGAGTACAACCAGGCATGAACAGTACTCGGTCCTCCATATTTTCAAGGGCCATCGAGGGCGCATCGAACACCACAAGGCGTGTGGTGCTCTTCCATTTGCTGGACCCTATCTCCATATTTCCTAACGTTGTCGGCCACTGCCATGCCCCAGTTCAGGAATATTAACCCAATTCCTTTTCGATGCTTGTGCAGAGTGCACCCTTGATACAAGGCTTCCCCATCTCTTAGGATTGACTAACCCATTTCCATGTGTTGTTCACATGGAACCTTTCCCCACTTCAGTCTTCAAAGTTCTCATTTGAATATTTGCTACTACCACCAAGTTCTGCACCGGGGGCTGATCCACCCAAGCTCATTCTTGAGGTTTCTCAACAACCCCACATCCTCCTACTCATCGGAGCTAGGTAATTTCTCCTATGGTCAATTATAGGTTGCGTGCCTTAGCGCCATCCATTTTCGGGGCATGTTGATTCGGCAAGTGAATTGTTAAACACTCCTTAGCAGATTTCGACTCCCATGACCACCGTCCTGCTGTCTTAATCAAACAGCACCCTTTGTGGGATCTAGTTAGCATGTAATTTGGCACCATAACTCAACTTTAGGTTCATCCCACATCACCAATTCGTTTACCAAAAATGGCCTACTTAGAGCTCTCAATTCCACAACGTGGCTCAATGGAGCAGCCACACCCTCTTACCTATTTAAAGTTTGAGAATAGGTCAAGGGCGTTACGCCCGCAATGCCTCTAATCATTTTCTTTGTCCAATAAAATGCGCATGTGAGCTCCAGCTATCCTAAGGGAAACTTTGGAGGAAACCAACTACTAGATGGTTTGATTAATCTTTCACCCCTATACCCAAGTTAGATAAACGATCTGCACGTCAGTATTGTTATGAGCCTCCACTAGAGTTTTCTTTGGCTACTCCCTGCTCAGGCATAGTTCACCATATTTTAAGTCCCAACAGGTATGCTCGCACTCGAACCCTTCGCATAAGCTCAAGGTCGGTCGATAATGCACCCTCCCAGAGAGGGGTTCTTACCCATCAGCTTCCTTACGCCTCGCAGGTTTTCAAACCCACCAACTTCCACACATGTTAGACTCCTTGGTCTGTGTTTCAAGACAGGTTGAATGGAAAGCCCGCCAACCAACACCACGAGCGCACAGGTGCACACAGCCTGCCACAAGGGCATGCGCTTTGTTCCTTGACCACCACAATGGAAAACCGACAGGCAGTAATCGACCCGCGCTTGTGACGATGTAGTAGCCCATGTTGGTTTTCTCCTCAAGTCGAGCAGCGAACCAGCTTGAGCCATTCCACATCCAACCAAGATGCATCAACAACCCCCATCCACTTCCCTTCCAATAATTTCGAGCACTCTTTAACTCTCTTTTCAAAGTCATTTTCATCTTTCCCTTGCGGTACTTGTTCGCTATCTATCTCTCTCCCATATTTAGTCTTGGACAGAATTTACCACCCAATTAGGGCTGCATCCCCAAACAACCTGACTCACCAAAAACACCTCGTGATGTGACAGGGTCCTAGACCAATGGGGCTATCACCCTCTCAAGTGCCCCCTTCCAAGGGACTTGGCCCATGTCTGCTGTTGAGGATGCTTCTACATACTACAATTCAGGCGATGCTACCACCCGATTTTCATGTTGGGCTCTTCCTAGTTCACTTGTTGCTACTAGGGGAATCCTTGTAAGTTTCTTTTCCTTCGCTTAATCATATTCTTAAACTCAGCGAGTGTTCTTGCCTGAGCTGAGGTCACAAATTTGGAGCTAAATCTGCCCTACTTGATGCAAGGACAAGAGAGATAAAAGCAAGTTTGAGCGATGCCACACAAAGCCTGTATCAGCTAAAGCTGACTGCCCATCTAAGGGGATAAGATCACCACTCCTCGACGCATGCCACGAAACATCGCTTGATGTATTTTAGCCAACCGCACCGCATTGGGCACAGATGAGCAACTCCGCTACTCCATAACATATTGCAAGGAGCGCATTTGAATGGGATGCGATGCCTAGATAGACATGCCCTCGACCGACGCCTCGGGCGCAAATTGTGTTCAAAAACTTGATGATTCATGGAATTTTGCAATTCACACTAAGTATCACATTTCTCTATGTTCTTCATTATAACAATAGCCGAGATATCCATTGTCGAGAGCCATTTCCACGTATTACCAAAAAATCTGCCACAACAATGAATAGGGGCAACCCCCACAACAAATGTAAGGCTAAGGGCCAAAAGGAGGAAAGGAAGAAAAAAACATGAAAGAAATAGAAACAAAGGTGTCTACCCCCCTCACATGAGGAGGCTCAAATAGAGAAAAATCTCCCCGAGCCCCATGCCCTCGCAAAAAGGGGGGAAATGCATGGAACAACAATCGAGAAGGACTAGGGTGGCCACCCTGGGAGCTCGTACTGCTTTCAATCCTTCCCGAACACCAGTCCACAAAAATTCCCCCTTTTCTCCATAAAGCTAGGGACCAAAAGGAAGAAGGGAAGAAAACAAGGTGAAAGAAATAGAGATCAAACGTGACTACCGGCTCACAAGGGGAGGCTCAAATAAAGCACAAGCCTATTGAGCCCCATTCCTTCGCAAAAAGTGGGGAATTGAAGGGGACGACCATCGAGAAGGACTAGGGTGGCCACCCCAGGAGCTCGCACTATGTTTTGTCCTTCCTGAACACCAATCCACAAAAATCCCACCTTTTCTCCGTAAAGATAGGGGCCAGAAGGAAGAAGGGAAGAAAACAATATGAAAGAAATGGATATAAATCGTGGCTACTGGCTCACAAGGGGAGGCTTCAAATAGAGAACAAGCTTCCCCAACCTTGTGCCTTAGCAAAAAGGGGGCAACTGCAGGGGCCGATGATCGAGAAGGACTAGGGTGGCCACCTTGGGAGCTCGCATTCCATTTCATCCTTTCCAAACACTAATCCACAACAATCCTACCTTTTCTCTGTAAAGCTAGGGGCCAAAAGGAAGAAGGGAAGAAAACAACATGAAAGAAAGAGAGATATAAAACGTGTCTACTGGCTCACAAGGGGAGACTCAAACAGAGAACAAGCTTCCCCAACCCCGTGCCTTCGCAAAAAGGGGGGAACTATAGGGGATGATGATCGAGAAGGACTAGGGTGGCCACCCCTGGAACTCACATTGCTTTTTGTCCTTCCTAAACACCAATCCACAACAATCCCACCTTTTCTCCATAAATCTAGGGGCCAAAAGCAAGAAGGGAAGAAAACAACATGAAAGAAAGAGATATCAAATGTGGCTACCAGCTCACAAGGGGAGGCTCAAACAGAGAACAAGCTTCCCAAACCCTGTGCCTTCACAAAAAGGGGGGAACTACAGGGGACGAAAGACTAGGGTGGCCACCCTGGGAACTCACATTAGTTTTCGTCCTTCCTAAACACTAATCCACAACAATCCCACCTCTTCTCCATAAAGCTAGGGGCAAAAGGAAGAAGGGAAGAAAACAACACCAAAGAAACAAAGATCCCAAGAAAAGAGAGAAGCTCAACAACACACTGAGTAGATTTCTGCTAACCAAAAAGAAATCAAACAAGGAACCAAATCAAAAAGTATCCCACCTCTTCACACCCTCCCACATACATTACGGTATAATACCCTTTCTAGCTTACAACATAACAAACAACAATTAAAAAATCAAGAAAATAAATCACAACCTAAACTTGACCACTAGAAAATAAAAGGGTTGCAATGAGAATAGTGTCTAGAGAATGTTACTAAGAGGTAAATAATCCCCCAACCTGACACAAGGCTTCAAATGACAAATAGACTACTAATAACAAACCCACCCCGCTATTGCACCCCTCCATGTACAAAACACCCAACAACCTTTCCAGCGAGAAAGTCAACGGGGGTCAAGAATCAAACTCCAAAGAGGAGCTGACATGGGACGACACTCGATGCTCAAGAAAGCCATGAGCCATAAATACATCGATGGTGTAAGGCCACTAAAGGGAGGGATGTTCACAAAGCACACACCACGAAACAAAGAAATGACCAAGTCCCATAAAAAACCCACAATCCAAAGGGAGGGACAAAGACACAACCCGCTACTTATTTTTTCCTTAGAAGGGGAGTGACTCATGAGAGGACAAGGAATTCCATCGACGACAAAGGAACGAGATAAGATTGCCACCCTCATGCCCATTGGCGGGGAAAATTTTGATCTTGATGGAGCTCAGACTGAGGGAGGGGTTTTTTATTACCTCGACACCCAACCCTTCCACAAGGGCATATCGAGGAATGGTCGGGAGGACTAGGGTGGCCAGCCCAACAGGTTGAACTACTCTTCATCCATCCCACACTGACCCCACCCCAACAATTTATCCTTACGGAAGTTTTGAGCTACTAGGCATGCATGCAACCACTCCCTCAACCCAACCACCAACAAAAAAACTCACCCAAGCAACACATCAACCACCACCACCTTTTCGAGAGAACTGACTATGGAAGCCCACACCCTTGGCCCATGCCTTCCAACTAACAAAAGACTGAGCACTGCCACTACGATTGAATCTAAATTTATCCATCGTATTTCCCAAGCACCTCAACTGCAACAACCATGCCCGGCCAAATAGATCGTCGAAAGGGCTCCCAAGAAACAAGCTTCCGAACCCCCTACAGAAACACATTGGGGGAAAGAAAAACAAAGGATGGGTGGGGCAATCACAAGCATGGCTTGCAAGCACACACATGAAAAACAAGCATTAACTCAAGACAAGAAACCAACAATGTTCCTGCCAAACACCAAACCCGCTCCCCTAGAGACACATCACATAGTCCCACATTGCAATCGAAACCCAACCAACCCGAACAAAAAAAGAAAACCCCTACTATCAATGATCCTACCACAGGTTCACCTACGGTAACCTTGTTATGAATTCTCCTTCCTCTAAATTATAAGGTTCAATGAACTTCTCACAATGTCGATGGTAGTGAACCACCATTGTTGACGCAATTCGAACACTGCACCAGATCATTCAACCGGTAGGAGCGATGGGGAGTGTGTACAAAGGGTAGGGACGTAGTCAACACGAGTTGATGACACACGCTTACTAGGAATTCCTCGTTGAAGACCAATAATTGCAATGGTCTATCCCCATCACAATGCAATTTGAGAAGATTTCTCAATCCTCTCGAACCAAAAAGAAAAACTCATTGGATGCATCAGTGTAGCACGCGTGCGGCCCATAACATCTAAGGGCATCAAAGACCTATTATTACCTCAAACTTCCATGGCCTAAATGGCCATAGTCCCTCTAAGAAGTTGGCCGCGAAGGGGAACCTTCGTGTAGCTAGTTAGCAAGTTAAGGTCTCGTTCGTTATCGAAATTAACTAGACAAATCACTCCACCAACTAAGAATGGCCATGCACCACCACCCATAGAATAAAGAAAGAGCTCTCAATCTGTCAATCCTTACTATTTTTGGACCTGGTAAGTTTCCTCGTGTTGAGTCAAGTTAAGCCACAGGCTCCACTCCTAGTGGTGCCCTTTTGTCAATTCCTTTAAGTTTCAGCCTTGTGACCATACTCCCCCCGGAACCTAAACACTCTGATTTCTCAGAAGGTGTTGGTGGAGTCCTTAGAGCAACATCCACTAATCCCTGATCGACATCGTATATGGTTGAGACGAGGATGGTACCTGATCAACTTCGAGCCCCCAACATTTGTTCTTGATTAACGAAAACATCCTTGGCAAATGCTTTTGCAATGGTCTATCTTTCATAAATCCAAGAATTTCACCTCTGACAGTGAAATATGAATGCCCCTGATAGTCCCTATTAATCATTACTCCGACCCCGAAGGCCAACACAATAGGACTAGCCTCCTATCACATTATTCCATGCTAATGTATTCAGAGCATAAGCTTGCTTTGAGCACTCTAATTTTTTCAAAGTAACAGCACCGGAGCCGCAACGCAGCCTGTTAAGGCCAGGATCATGCCGCCAACAAAAGGGACAGAAGGGCAGGTGCACACCGAGTAGGTGAACCAACCTTTATGACCCAAGATCCAACTACAAGCTTTTTAACTACAACAACTTAAATATACGATATTGGAGCTAGAATTACTGTGGCTGTTGGCACTAGACTTGTCCTCCAATGGGTCCTCGTTAAGGGATTTAGATTGTACTCATTTCAATTACCAGACTTGATGAGCCCAGTATTGTTATTTATTGTCACTACCTCCCCATGTCAGGATTGGGTAATTTGTGCGTCGGCTACCTTCCTTGGATGTAGTAGCTGTTTCTTAGGCTCCCTCTCCGGAATCAAACCCTAATTCTTCGTCACCTGTCGCCACCATGGTAGGCCTCTATCCTACCATTGAAAGTTGATAGGGAAGAAATTTGAATGAAATATCGCTGACACAAGGATTGTGCAATCCATTGAGTTATTATGATTCACCAGAGAAGTGGGCAAGCCCACATCGGCCTTTTATCTAAAAAATGCATCCCTTCCAAAGAGTCAGGACTCGGTGCACGTATTAGCTCTAGAATTACTACGGCTATCCAAGTAGTATGGTACTATCAGAAAAACTATAACTGATTTAATGAGCCATTGGTAGTTTCACAGTCTAAATTATTCATACTTAGACATGCATGGCTTAATATTTGATAAAAGCATATGACTACTGGCAGGATCAACCAGGTAGCACCCTCCCACTTCAAAGGGCATTCCGGGCACTCTCTAACCAAGAGCCAACCTCAACACCCATCAAGTCAAAGAGATATCAAAATATCGTGTAAAATTTTTATGCCTTGCACCTCTTGCATCCCAAGAAGGAAGCACACGAAACATTCCAAGGACATGGCTAACAAATGGGTAGACCTGCCTAGCCAAAACGCACCAAGGCCGCTTCGGAGTTTGCAACCATGACCCAACCAACAAGAAAATGAGTGATCACTAACCCATTCCCTTAGAAATGCCTTAAAAAGCCTCCACGCCCTGCATCGAGGCCACCTAGGAGTCCACCCGGACAACATCAATGGTGGACCTCGATCTCCCGATCGCCTACGGCAGCCTTGATGCAAAGGAAACAAATGGAGAAGGATCAACCACACATCCTCTATATTATAAATGAGCCCCAACCCCCCCCGCCCTACACCAAGGCCACCTAGGAATCCACCCAGACAGTAGCAACGATGGACCTTGATCTCTTAATCACCTATGTAGCCTCGATGTGAAGGAAAAGGAAGGAAATAACAAGAGGACGACCAACTGAAAATCCTATCATAGAGAGGCCATACAAACCTCCATACCCCACACCGATGCCACCTAGGAGTCCACTCAGATAGTAGCAATAGTTGAACTCGATCAGATGATCACATGAGGTATCCTCGACACAAAGCAAGGGAAGGAAATAATACAAGACAAACTGAGCCCGCAACCTCCCGTAGAAATGCCCCCAACCCTCCCCTCCCCCAACATAGGCCATCTAGGAGTGCACCCGGACAACAACAATGATGGACCTATATCGCATGATCGCCTACGGTAGCCTCAATGCAAAGGAAATGGAAGGAAATAAAATAAGACCAACCGAGCCCACAACCTCTCTTAGAAATGCCCCCCGACCCTCCCCGCTCCACACCGAGGCCACCTAGGCGTCCACTCGGACAACATAAATGGTGGACCTCGATCACTTGACTGCCTGCAGCAACCACAATGTGAAGGAAAAGCAAGAAAATAAATTCAAATCAAGAGGCTCTCTACATAATACAATAATATATCCAAATAAGAGAAGGGATTGGGCAGCTCCACACGCCATGCACCCTACGTATAGGCAACCTAGGATATTTCCCATAGCTTTACCAACTGGACAATGAATAATTTTCACCTACGGCCACATCCACTTAGAGAAGGGAGGTCAAAGCATTCCACCTTAAAATGCTTCTTCTAGATAGGCCCCACCATTGACGTAGCAAGCCTCCTCCCCATTGGACCACGAGCGCATACACAATTGAAGCAAAAAATGCCCATAAACATTGTGACTTAACATTTTCATCTACAAAATCTTGCCATGCATGCGAGATGCAAGGAAAAATCTAACGACTCGATCAAACATATCAGCTAACACATCTATCAAAACCTCAAAGCCAACACAACCACAAACGATGTGCACTTTGAAAGGAAGAACAACACCTCACATCGCCTGATAGAAAAAGCAAGAAAGAGGGAGGGTATGTGGTTTACAACCAAAACCCTTTCACGTTCCTCTTAAATGTATGCATCTCAACCAACAATGCCAACACAAAAAGAGTACAAGCACAAGAAACTGGCACCATAAATAGCCGAACAATGAAGAGGCTAGCCATCACAGGGAGCCACACCACAACAACCCCTACAACTTCGAGAACTTAGTGCAAAAGGGGAATTGTCCACATATGCCTCCCAGGACAAGCATGGACAAAATTACCGCTGATGTTCTACTAAGCGAGTATGGAGAGAAGATGAAAATCAACCACCCTACAAATGACCCAAGGCCATTCTTGAGGAAAATCTGAAAAACCAACTCAATTACCAACCCACCTTTCACACGAAAAGCAAAACCCTCCCCACCGAATAGGGAGGAGGTGAATAATATAACGAGGAGACAATTTCAATGGAGCCACACATGGCTACCCATCCCAATCAAAATTTTCTATTCGCAACAACCGAGGGGCATGATAGAAACATAGGCACAATGGAGTTTTGGGGTTTCCATTTGGGACCACAAGAAAGAAGGCTCAAAGGAGCATCGAGAAAACTTGAACATTTTTATTGTTCAAATGGGCAAGAGGGATGGGGACGAGCATGGCAAACATTACCACTCATGTGCTACTGAATGGGGATGGAGATAAGATGAAAATCAGCCACCCTACAAATGACCCAAGGCCATCGTTCAGGAAAACCCGACAAAACAACACAATTACCCACCCACCTTTCACACAGAAATAAAACCTATCACTTGTACCATTTGGATGGGCACGAGGGGACCAGGATGAGCTAGGGAGCCACACAACAACAACCCATACAACTCCAAGAAATTCAAGAGAAAAAGGGGGAATTGTTCACATATGCCTCCTGGGATGAGCATGGCCAACATTACTGCTCATGTGCTATCGAGTGGGGATGGAGAGAAGATGAAAATCGGCCACCCAAAAATTACCCAAGGCCATCGTTCAGGCAAACCTGAAAAAACAACTCAATTACCAGCCCACCTTTAACATGAAAAGAAAACATGTCACTTGTATCATTTGGATGGGCACGAGGGTACCAAGATGAGCCTGGGAGCCACACCACAACAACCCATACAACTCCAAGAAATTAGAGAGAAGAAGTGGAATTGTTCACATATGCCTCCCGGGATGAGTGTGGCCAACATTACCAATCATGTGCTACCGAGTGGGGATGGAGACAAGATGAAAATTGGCCACCCTACAAATGACCCAAGGCCATTGTTCAGGCAAGCCCAAAAAAGCAACTAAATTACCAACCCACCTTTCACACGGAAAGAAAACTTGTCACTTGTATCATTTCGATGGGTAAGTGGGACCAAGATGAGCCCGAGAGCCACACCACAATAGCTCATAAAACTCCAAGAACTTTGAGAGCAAAAGGGGAATTGTTCACGTATGCCTCCCAGGATGACCATGGCCAACATTACCGCTCATGTGCTACCAAGTGGGGATGGAGATAACATGAAAATCGGACACCCTACAAATGACCCAAGGCCATTCTTTAGGCAAACCTAAAGAAACAACTCAATTACCAACCCACCTTTCACATGAAAATGAAACCTATCACTTGTATCATTTGGATGGGCATGAGGGACCAGGATGAGCCCAGGAGCCACACCACAACAGCCCATACAACTCCAAGAACTTAGAGAGAATAAGGGGAATTGTTCACATATGCCTCCTGAGACAAGCATGGCCAACATTACCGCTCATATGCTACCAAGTGGGGATGGAGAGAAGATGAAAATCGGCCACCCTAATAATGACCCAAGGCCATCCTTCAGGAAAACCCAAAAAAACAACTCAATTACCAACCCACCATTCACATGAAGAGAAAACCTATCACCTGTATCATTTGGATGGGCACGAGGGACTAGGACAAGCCTGGGAGCCACACCAAAACAACCCATACAACTCCAAGAAATTGGAGTGCAGAAGGGGATTTATTCACATATGGCTCCGGGATGAGCATGGCCAACATTACCACTCATGTGCTACCTAGTGGGGATGGAGAGAAGATGAAAATCGGCCACCATACAAAATACCCAAGGCCATTCTTGAGGAAAACCCAAAAAAAAAACTAAATTACCAACCCACCTTTCACATGAGAAGAAAACCTGTCACTTGTATCATTTGAATGGATACAAGGGGACCAGGACAAGCCAAGGAGCCACACCACAACAACCCATACAATTGCAAGAACTTAGAGAGAAGGAGGGGGAATTGTTTACATATGCCTCTCGGGATGAGCATGGCCAACATTACCACTCATGTGCTACCAAGTGGGGATGGAGAGAAGATGAAAGTCGGCCACCCTACAAATGACCCAGGGCCATTGTTTAGGAAAGCCTGAAAAAACAACTCAATTACCAAACCACCATTCACATGAAAACCTGACCGAGGGACCAAGACAAGCATGGAAAACATTACCACTCATGTGCTACCGAGTGTGGATGGAGAGTAGATGAGAATCAGCCACCCTACAAATGACCCAAGGCCATCCTTCAGGCAAAACCGAACAAACATCTCAATTACCAGCCCACTTTTCACATGAAAAGCAAGACCGTGCTCAAATGAGTTTACATGGGCGCCCTCACACGACTTGACCCGACCCAACCGAACAAGTTTTCATGGGTGCCCTCACATGACACGACACAACTTGACCCGGCCTAACCCGACTGAGTTTACATGGGTGCCCACACACGAAAAAAATGTAGGCACAAGGGAGAGCTGGGAAAATGAGCTACACGAACGTGCACAAAGCCCACCCCGGGTCACAACTTAGAATTTTTGATACAGGCTCATGTGCCCAAGCACGTCCTCACATTGAACAACTTGACCAAACGAGTTTACACGGGTGCCCTCAAACGACTCGCCCGAACGAGTTTACATGAACACCCTCAAACAACCTACCCAAACGAGTTTACACGGGCGCTCTCAAACGACCCACCCAAATGAGTTAACTTAGGCGCCCATAACAACCCGCCCAAACAAGTTTACATGGCTACCCACAAACAACCTTCTCGAATGAGTTTAAACTAGCACCCTCAAATGACTGGCCTGAACAAGTTTACATGGACGCCCACACACGACCGAAATGAAGGCACAAGGTAGAGTCAGGCAAACAAGTTGCACAAACATGCAAAAATCTCACCCTGGGTCACAACTTATCATTTCCGATACAGGCTCGTGTGCCCAGGCACACCCTCACACTAAATGACCTAACCAAACAAGTTTACATGGACACCCTCGCCCGACCCGCCCGACTCGCCCGAATGAGTTTGCATGGATGCCCTCGCCCGATCCATCCAAACGAGTTTACATAGACGCCCTCAAAGGGCCCACCCGAACAACCTGCACGAATGAGTTTACACGGATGCACTCAAACGACCCGCCCAAACGAGTTGACATGGATGCCCTCAAATGACCCGCCTGAATGCATTTACATGGGCATCCACACGACCGAAACGAAGGCACAAGGGAGAGCTAGGTAAATGAGCTACACGAATGTGCACAAAGCCCACCCCTCATCACAACTTAGAAATTTTGATATGGGCTCGTGTGCCTAGGCGTGCCCACACACTGAACGACCCGACCAAACTTGTTTACATGGACACCCTCGCCCAACCCACCTAAACGCATTTACACAGATGCCCTCTCCCGATCCACACGAAAGAGTTTACACAGATGCCCTCAAATGACTCACTCGAACGACCCACCTGAATGAGTTTACATGGACACCCTCAAATGACCCACTTGAATGAGTTGACACGGACGCCCTCAAACGACCCACCCGAATGCGTTTACATGGGTGCCCACACGACTGAAATGAAGGCACAAGGGAGAGTCAGGAAAATGAGCTGCACGAACGTGCACAAAGCCCACCCCAGGTCACAACTTAGCATTTTTCATATGGGCTCGTGTGTGCGGGTGCACCCTCACACTAAATGACCCGACCAAACGAGTTTACATGGACACCCTCGCCTGGCCCACCTGAACGAGTTTACACAGACACCCTCGCCCAGCCCGCCCGAATGAGTTTACATGGATGCCCTCAAATGACCCGCCCAAATGACCTGCCCAAATGAGTTGACATGGATGCCCTCAAACAACCCACCCGATTCAATTTACATGGGCGCCCACATGACTGAAACAAAGGGACAAGGGAGAGCCAGGCAAACGAGCTGCATGAACATGCACAAAGCCCACGCTGGTCATAACTTAGCATTTTTGGGCATTCATGTAAACTTGTTTAGGTGGGTCATTCAATGCAAGGGAGTTCATGTAAACTCATTCGGGTGGGTCATTCAGTGTGAGGGCACACACAGGCACATGAGCCTGTATCAAAAATGCTAAGTTGTGACCCAGGGTGGGCTTTGTGCACATTCGTGTAGCTCATTTTCCCGACTCTCCCTTGTGCCTTCGTTTCGGTCGTGTGGGAAACCATATAAACACATTCGGGCAGGTCATTTAAGGGTGTCCATGTCAACTCATTTGGGTGGGTCTTTTGAGGGCATCTATGTAAACACGTTCGGGCCGGTCATTCAGGCGAGTCATTTGAACGTGTTCATGTAAACTTGTTTTGGTAGGTCGTTTGGGCGGGTCATTTGAGGGCATCTGAATTGGCCGACCTACCCAAACAAGTTTACAGGACACCCTCGCCTGAACCACCTGACCGACTCTCCTGGACGAGTTTACATAGACGCCCTCCAACGACCCGCCCGAATGAGTTTACACGGACGCTGTCAAACGACCCACCCGAACGAGTTTACATGGGCACCCACACCACCAAAGCGAAGGCACAAGGGAGAGCCAGGAAAACGAGTCGCACGAACATGCACAAAGCCCACCATGGGTCACAACTTAGCATTTTTTATATAGGCTCATGTGCCCAGGCATGCCCTCACACTAAACAACCTGACCAAATGAGTTTACATGAACAACCCCAAACGACCCGCCCGAACGAGTTTACATGAGCACCCTCGAACGACCCGCCTAAACGAGTTTACACGAACACCCTCAAATAACCCTCCCAAACAATTTTACACGGATTCCCTCAAATGACCCACCCAAATGAGTTTACACAAACGACCTCAAACAACATGCCCAAATGAGTTTACACGGATGTCCTCGAACGACTCGCCCAAACAAGTTTACATGGACGCCCTCAAATGACCCACCCGAACAAGTTTACATGGACACCCTCAAACAACCCACCTGAATGAGTTTACATTGGTGCCCACACTACCAAAACAAAGGCACAAGGGAGAGCGAGGAAAATGAGCTACACGAACGTGCACACAGCCCACCATGGGTCATAACTTAGCATTTTTTATACGGGCTCTGTGCTCGGGCACGACCTCACACTAAATGACATGACCGAATGAGTTTATGGAGGCACCCTCAAACGACCCTCCCGAATGATTGTACATGGCAAATGACCCACCTAAATGAGTTTACATGGTGAACGACTCGCCTGAACGAGTTTACATGGGCACCCTCAAATGACCCGCCCGGACGAGTTTACACGGGCGCCCTCAAACAACCCGCCTGAATGAGTTTACACGAGTGCCCTCAAACGACCCACCCGAATGACTTTACACAGGCACCCTCAAACGACTCGCCCTCAAATGACTTGCCCAAAAAAGTTTACACAGCCACCCTCAAACAACCCGCCTGAACAAGTTTACATGGAAAATGACCTCCCCAAATGAGTTTACACGGGTGCCCTCAAACGACCTGCCTGAATGCGTTTACATGGAAAATGACCCACCCAAATGAGTTTACATGGAAAACAACCTACCTGAATGAGTTTACATAGCAAATGACCCTCAAACGACCCACTCGAATGATTTTACATGGAAAATGACCCTCCCGAACGAGTTTACACAGGTGCCCTCAAATGACCTGCTCGAATGATTTTACATGGCAAACGAATCACCTAAAAGAGTTTATACGGGCACCCTCAAACGACCCACCCAAGCGAGTTTACATAGCAAATGACCATCCCGAACGATTTTACACAGGAAAATGACCTGCTCGAACAAGTTTACATGGGCTCCGACACACGAAGGAAATGAAGGCACAACGGATAATCAGGAAAAAAGGCCGCACGAACATGCACAAAGCCCACCCCCGGTCATAACTTAGCATTTTTTATACAACCACGTATTCCCTGGGCACCCTCACATGACACGACACGACTCGACCTGCCACAACGCGTTTGCACGAGCACCCACACATGACATGTCCCGACCCACCCAAATGAAATTTGGGGTTTCCATGGGTGCATGACCCAAATGAAATTTGGGGTTTTCATGGGTGAACGAATTAAATGAAGGCATGAGGGAGTGTTGGGAAAACAGGTCACACAAACATGCAAAAGACACATGGGTGGTCACAACTTAGCATTTTTGACATGGCCACGTGTGCCCCGGCACCCACACATGGCACGACATGACCCGACCGGCCTTTGGCAAGCCGACCCAACCCGCCTGAATGTGTTGGCACGGGCACCCACGCATGACACAACATAACCTGACTGAAAAAAAAAATAAAAAAAATTTGGGGTTTCCATGGGTGCGCAACCCGAACGAAATTTGGGGTTTCCATGGCTGCACGACCCGAATGAAGGCACAAGGAAGCATCGGGCAAACGGGCCACACGAACATGTAGAAGGCACATGGGGGGTCACGACTTGGCATTTTTGGCACTGCCTTGTGTGCCCGAGTACCGACACACGGCACGACCCAATCCGCCGGAACTAAATTTTGGGTTTCCCTCGGTGCATGACCCGAACAAAGGCACGAGGGAACGTTGGGCCAACGGGTCGCACGAATGTGCAGAAGGCACACGGGTGGTCACATCTTAGCATTTTTTGCATGGCCACATGTTCTTGAGCACCCACACACAGCACGACACAACCCGAATCGACTCGCCCAAATTTGTTTGCACGAGCACCCACACACGACATGACCCAACCCGCCCGAACGAAATTTGGGGTTTCCATGGGTGCACAACCTGAACGAAGGCACGAGGGAGCATCGGGTAAATGGGCTGCACAAACATGCAACAATATTGAATAATTCACATAAGAGAAACTAGATTGGCAACCCATCTGTTATAGCATCATATTAGCCAACATTGTTCATAGCAAAGCCTTGACTAACAACTTTATCTCTCATAAGATCAGAGCACAATGTTGGCGAGGCGAATGGCTTATAAACACATTATTCATTGTCTTTCAAGGTGCATACCCACCCAGGTATTCCCTGACTATGACCTTCTAAGACAATTCTTGTCTTAGGTTCCCAGCCCTCAAAGAATATCGCTCCTCAAAGAGCATCAGATTCCAGCTGATTACCCAATCCTCCAATTCTTTCTTGCCAAGTGAAGACAAGAATTTTGTGTTTATCTCTTCCCCTTGATTGAGGAATACATGTCCCAAGTTTCCTCTGACAAGGAACTTTCCTAAGCTCCTTTGTAGTTGGGAACTTGTTAGAACTCCCTCTTAGCTAGCGACTTTTCCATTCATCAACAATGTCTTGTTTGTGGGTCCTTCAGTTGCTTGATATCCTTCTTTCCTTCGATGTCATGAAGTTTTTGTTTGAAATTCTTCTTGGCAAGGTACTCGCCATCGATCACTTTCCCTCCTGGTTTGTCATGTCATTGCTCCCTTCATGGAAAGTGGCCTTCTTGATATATATCAAGTCCTTTTTTTCATCTAGCTACTCCCTTGTCATCTTGTCTATCCTTCATAATACTTATCATATGGTTGCTTAGTTGTACTTGCATGTTCCCATACTTTGATTTAGTGTCCCTTCATGACTTCATCTTGATATTGCTTCAACATCAAATGGTGCTTTTTTTGGATGGCCTCTTCATCATGACATATTTGTAGAGTTGAATCGGTTATCTACAACTTACTATCCCAAAAGCCTTTGCAGGTGTCAAGGGTACTTTGATATTTTTCTTCGTTTGTCAGAGTTGCCATGCCTTCTTTTGAGATATTTTGAGGAATATTTTCACATAGTTATTCTTTGTGACCACGATGTTCTTCACATTCTTGATCTCATTCTTCATTTGCTTCTTCTTGTATTGATTAGCCAACCACCTTATACTCCTTACAAAATCACTTCTTTATGTTGGCCTTCACTCCATTGTAGTACATGTCTCCAAGCATATCGTTGGTGAAATAGATCCTTTTATTCTTGATCATGATTCTAGAACTTTTCCCATTACCTAATATATATGATGACATGACTTAAACTTTGATGCATACATACCTCATCTTGATTATGCTTTTATCATCTCAACTTTATTTGATAGTTCTCCTTGATTGGTGTAGCCTTTCTTGCTTTATCTGCTCTCGCCTGTATATCATCCTTTCTTGAATCCCATAAATGGGACTCCCAATGAGACATATACCCCCTTACGTACGAACCTTATTTTGAAGATTCTATCAGAGGATCTTGAAGACCCTTACCTTGCAAATGTTTCTTCCTTTGATGATGGAGGCCTTCGAAGAATTTTGATCATGATCAATCATTTTTTCTTTGTGGATGAGACCCTATAATACGTATGCTCCTTCTATGTGAATATCTTGAGCTATATCTACACCATTCTCCTATATTCTAGAAGATATATTTAACCATGCAATCTATTCTATTTCTATATGCTCCTATAATACTCAAAAATTTGAAAGAAGACTTTAAGCAAAGAGGTTGACTTAGTCATAGGAGGATCTTCCTTCTTTTGCTTCTTGTCCTCTTCTTTCACTTCATGAGTTACATGAGCTTCTTCCCTTTTTCTCTTCTTCTTGTTGTTCTTCTTAAGTTTAGGACAATCCCTTTTGTAGTGTCCATATTCTTGGCATCCAAATCATTGGACTTCGGACATGTGGTGGTCCCAACCAATTTGTTACTTTCCTTGCAAAAAGACATTGAGGTATACTTAGAAGGAGACATATACTAACTTGATAGAGTTTGATATGTAGTGAACTTGCTTTGTTCTTGAAGGCTTGATGGCTTTCCTTCATTAGATCTTGATGTTCTTCAAGTTTCTTTCTTCAAATGGAATTGCATGATGACTTGACTCGTAGTGCCTTTCATTTCTCAAGATGGTGTAGCTTGATGTAGGTCCCTCTTTGATTTGTTCTTCTTGTAGGTTCCTTTATACAAGGCATTTCTCCTACTTTGTAGTCTTCCATGATGAATGATAGACGGTAGACCTTCTTGTCCTTGATGTGATTGAGACTTCTTGGGTTGATGCTTCAACCTTGCGAATGTTCTTGAGATTCCCTTTCCTTGATGTGTCACCTTAGCTCCAATACCACGTTGAAGAATCTGGCAATGGGGTATAGCGAGAATGTTCTAGAGTTGATAACAATTTGTAAAGCTCTTTTACAATTTATCTTGTTATCTTAATATTCTTCTCTTCTTATTAATGCATGTGTGTTTACTTCATCAAACTGGTGCCAAAAACATAAGAAAAATAACACAAGATGTTGGCTCTCTACCAGGGAAAAACCTCTCTCTCTCAGAGAGGAAAACCCTTTTGTAAATTTCTCTTATTGAAGCTTCTTATTGGCCATTGGGAAGCCCTAGACCCTTGACAAGAATATCCTCCAAGCACAAGTCAAGTCCTTCCTCCTCTCTGTACTTTGTTTCTTCGGCACTTCGTCCCCCAGAACTGTGTCATTCTTTCAACTTTTGATAGTCCTTGGTGGAATAGCTCTAGAAGAGACTCCAACCTTTGATCCTTAGAGAGATCCTTTACCAATGAAGAAACCTTCATTCTCTTGACTAGCCAAGCCTTTTTCTTGATGTGAGGTTGTAGACTCAATGTACACCAAGTTTACTACACCTGGGGCGATTTCCATCGTGATGAGACATGGAAACCCCAAATTTCCCACACTTGGGAGGCTTTTGACAAGACAGGACATGGAATCCTCAGGTTCCCCGCAATTTGGAAACTTTTGTCAAGGAGGGACTGGCAGACCCCATGTCACACTCCTATCCTAATGGTAGTATTTCAACCACACATAAGCGGTTGGGGCACCACTGTACTTTTTCCTTTTACCAATACTTCAGTACACAGTTTGCGCCTACTTCAACACTCAGTAAATTTTCCAATAAGTGTTCTTAACAATGCAGTGGAAATAACTTACCATCAATTTATCTTCTTCAATTATTCTTTCAACCCATCGTGTCGTGTCATTGTGTTGCATTTCCCACCTCCTGTACGACAAAACTCCACACTTGAACTGTGAACCTGTCCACCCGACTTTCTATTCCGCAGCACCCAAACTTTGTCCGTCGGTGTGGTACATAGTGAGGGCACATGGCCCGCACATAGTGTGGCCTACCAGCCCATTCATTAACCAACCCTGCTCTTCTTGTCCGTACTATCAAGTCCAACCCGCCCACTGTAATCTACCTGCATCCTTCTCTTCCTTCTATTTTCGCCCAACCCCTTCATTCGCACTTGTTCTACGATGTGGAAGTCTGAGTTAGATGTCCCTTTGTCAAACACCATCCTCCTTACTTATATGCATCCTTTCGCCCAAGGGTTGTGTCTCTCAGTTATAACAAGGGTTGGCTCCATCAACATGCATTCCCAGACGACCTGCCACATAACCTCGACACACCCCATTATAATGAACCGCCACATCCCTTCATGTGCATCATCACACCCATGGGGTTGTTCCAACACTTAGCCAATTACACTCGTCGCCGCACGTCGCACACCTGCCCACGTCCTAACTCATCCGCACATGGTGACCTCTTTCATTTGGGCACCCAACAAGGGTCGCCCGCATGCCTTCCTCTAGTGACTCGCCCATCATGCATGTATCAAGGGGCGTGCAACCTACCCAACATGACGCATCCACTATGAGTGCACCTATCACTTCCGTGCATAAGTGAATGCCATGCCAAGTCTTCACATATAACCGAGCGCTCACTCGAGTCACATATAACTGAACATGGGTGCCCATACTACGGGTTCAGTCTTTCGACTCTCTCAGGCACTCCTGACTCGAATACCTGACACCCCAGGCAACCACCCCCATACGTGGTATAGTTTTCTGGCATGATGGGACATGGAAACCCTATATTATGTGCACTTGGGTAGCTGTCGTCATGGTGGGGCAGGATAACCCTGCTTTCCCCGCACTTGGATGACTCCTGTCACAACAAAGAGACAGACCAGACAAGTGGTTTCCACCCCACCGTGAAATGGAAACCTCGAGTTCGCAAGACTTGGGTGGTTCTTCATCATTCTGCAACATGGAAACCACGAGTTCCATAAAATTGGGCGATTTCGGTCGTGTTGCGACATGGAAACCCAAGTTCCCCACACTGGGGCCGCAGTTTCCACCCGGGCGGGAGATGGAGACCCCAAAGGTTCCCAGAATTAGGCGGTTTCCCTCATTCCATGAAATAGAAGCCCCCGGGATCCATGGACTTGGGTGGTTCTCTGTCATTCCGCGACATGGAAACCTGAGTTCATGCCACGGAATGGAAAGACTCGTGTTTGGTAGACTTGGGCAGTCATTCCCTATCACGTGATGACATGGAAACCTAAAGCTCCCCAAACATGGGCGATCATTCCCTGTTGTGCGATGACATGGAAACCCGAAGCTCCCCAGAATTGGGTGGCAGTTTTAGCCATGGTGCAAGTGACAGGGGAACCTCGCATTTCCCAGACTTGGGTAGCAATTTTTGTCGTGACGCGAAATGAAAACCCCATGTGTCCATTGACTTGCATAGCAGTTTCCGTCACACCGTGAAATGGACACCCTGAGTTCCCTGGACTTTGGTAGTTTTTCATTGCCCCATGGCATGGAAATCCAAAGTTCCACAGACTGTTGGGCGATTCAGGTTGTGTCGCGACATGGAAACCCTAGGTTTCCCAGACTTGGGTGGTTTCTGTCGATGGTTGCAGCCGCATCATGACATGGAAACCATGAGTTCCCCAAACTTGGGCATCAGTTTCAAAACACCCCAAGTTCCCCAAACTTGTGATCTAGTTTGCATCGTCATGGAAACCCCAAGTTCCCCGAGTTGGTGAATTGTTGAAAACCTCGCGTTTCCATTGTGCTGTAAAATGTGGAAACCTGTAGTTCCATCAAGGGTGGGACATGGAAACCCCAAGCTTCCCCAAACATGGGTGTTGCTGGTTTTGGCTGTGGCGCGACATGGAAACCCCAGGTTTCCCAGGCTCGAGTGCCAGTGTGCGACATGGAAACCTCAAGTTTCCCAAGGCTTGGGTGCTGCAAGTTTCTGTTGTGGCACGACATGGAAACCCGAAGTTTCCCCAGGCTTGGGCTTCACCAGTTTCGGTCGTGGTGTGACATGGAAACCCCAATTTTCCCCAAGTTTTGGCGTCCCGACACCACTTGGAAACTCCAAATTTTGGGCGTGACATGGAAACCCAAAATTTTTTGCACCAGGTGGAAGCCCCAAGTTTTAGGTGCTAGGTGGAAATCCCAAATTTTGGGCGTGACATGGAAACCCCAAATTTTGGGTGTGACATGGAAACCCAAAAAAAATTTCTGCCAGGCAGAAGCCCAAAATTTTAGTCGTTGGGTGGAAACCCCAAATTTTGGGCGCGACATGGAAACCCCAATTTTTTTTGTGCCAGGTGAAAGCCCCAAATTTTAGGGGCTAGGTGGAAGCCCCTAATTTTGGGCACTATGGCACGACATAGAAACCCCAATTTTTCCCATGCTTGGACACCTTTTTTGTCACAACGTGGAAACCCAAAATTTTGGGCGCTGGGGTGCAACATGGAAATGCCAATATCTTGGTTGCTGGAGTGTGACATGGAATCCCCAATTTTCCTGGGCTTCGGTGCCTTTTCCGTCGTGGCGTGGAAACCCTAAATTTCCTTCCCCTAAGCAATAAAAAATTGTCATCCAGAGGAAGAGGCAAAGGCGCGAGAGTGGGATGGTTGTCTGGATTTGTTTGTGACAAGAGCGAGGCTCTAAATCGAGGCGATGAAGAGCAAAATCTCAGTGGATGATGGCAGCAAGGCCACTTTGCCACTTACAATACCCCGTTGCATATTTAAGTTGTCTACAAATGATTCTTCTCAATGACGTTTCAAATTGAACTTCAAAGATTCCTTGACCGAGATGCTTCACAGTCACGATTTGCAAATGACACGGGCCCCTAGGGGTGACAAAGTGATGCCCCTACTGCGGGTTGAGATACAGTCGAAGAGTGACATGCATCGCTTCTAGTGTGGATTCTGACTTCGAGGCGTTCAGTCATGATCTGACACATGGTGGCTTCGTGTCACTAGATTTTCAACCAATCATGATGACTAATTATGTGAATCAATGGTTCCTCTCATACTAAGTTGAATTACTATTGCGGTGCAGTTCATTAGTAGGGTAAAACTAACCTGTCTCACGACGGTCTAAACCCAGCTCACATTCCCTATTGGTGGGTGAACAATCCAACACTTGGTGAATTCTATTTCACAATGATAGGAAGAGTCGACATCGAAGGATCAAAAAGCAATGTCGCTATGAATGCTTGGCTGTGACAAGCCAATTATCCCTGTGGTAAATTTTTTGACACCTCTAGCTTCAAATTCCAAAAATTTAAAGGATCAATAGGCCACACTTTCACGGTTTGTATTTGTACTGAAAATCAAAATCAAATGAACTTTTACCCTTTTCTTCCACATGAGATTTTTTTTCTCCCTAAGCTCATCTTAGGACACTTTCTTTATCTTTTAACAGATGTGCTGCCACAACCAAACTCCCCACCTGACAATGTCTTTCACCTGGATCGACCCATCAAAATGTGCCTTAAGGCCAAAAATAAGGGCAATGCCTTGTCTCCACCCCATAGATAAGTAAAATATCATTAAAAGTAGTGGTATTTCACTTGCGCCAAAAGTGGATTCCACTTATTCTACACCTCTCAAGTCATTTCACAAAGTTGGACTAGAGTCAAGATCAAAGGGTCTTCTTTCCCCGTTGATTCTGCCAAGCCCGTTCCCTTGGCTGTGGTTTTGCTAGATAATAGATCGAGATAGTGGGAATCTCATTAATCCATTCATGCATGTCACTAATTAGATGATGAGGCATTTGGCTACCTTAAGAGAGTCATAGTTACTCCCGCCGTTTACCCATGCTTTGTTGAATTTCCTCACTTTGACATTTAGAGCACTGGGCAGAAATAACATTACTCAGCATCTGCAAGGACTATCAAAATGCTTTGTTTTAATTAAATAGTTGGATTCCCCTTATCCGTACCAATTCTAAGTTGACCGTTTGATGCCTAGGGAAAAGCCCCCGGCAGGGGGCATTCTATGCCCATAGCCCAATCGACACGCGACTGCCCGCCCTCTCCACAAGAGCAGCTTGGGTAGACTGTCGATAGCCCATGAGTTGAAGGCATAGACCCCTAGGCCCAGCCCTCAGAACCAATCCTTTTCCCGAAGTTACAAATCTGTTTTGCTGACTTCCCTCACCTACATTGTTCTATTGACCAAAGGTTGTTCACCTTGGAGACCTGATGCGGTTATGAGTATGACCAGGCATGAACAGTACTCAGTCCTCCAGATTTTCAAGGGCCACTTAGGGTGCACTGGACATCGCAAGATTTGTGGTGCTCTTCCATCTACTGGACCCTATCTCTAGGTGAACTGATTCCAGGGTGGACAAGCTGTTAAAAATAAAAGGTAACTCTTCCCGGGGCCCCCGACGACGTCTCCAAATTTCCTAACATTTCCGGCCACCACCATGCCCCGGTTCAGGAATATTAACTCGATTCCCTTTCTATGCTCATGCAGAGTGCACCCTTGATACAAGGCTTCCCCATCTCTTAGGATTGACTAACCCATGTCCAAGTGCTATTCACATGGAACCTTTCCCCACTTCAGTCTTCAAAGTTCTCATTTGAATATTTGCTACTGCCACCAAGATCTACACTCGGGGTCCATCCACCCAAGATCACGCACGAGGTTTATCAGTGACCCCCACTTCCTACTACTAATCAGAGCCAGGCAATTTCTATGATGGTCGAGTATAGGTTACGCACTTCAGTGCCATCCATTTTCGGGGCTAGTTTATTTGGCAAGTGAATTGTTACACACTCAGTGGATTTCGACTTCCATGATCACCGTCCTATTGTCTTAATCAACCAACACCCTTTGTGGGATCTAGGTTAGCACATAATTTAGAACCGTAACTCGACTTTAGGTTCATCCTGCATCGCCAGTTCTACTTACCAAAAATTGCCCACTTGGAGCTCTCGATTCCACAGCACGGCTCAATGGATCAGCCGCACCCTCTTACCTATTTAAAGTTTGAGAATAGGTTGAGGGTGTTACACCCCTGATGCCTCTAATCATTTGCTTTACCCGATAAAACTCTCATGTGAGCTCCAGCTATCCTGAGAGAAACTTTGGAGGAAACCAACTACTAGATGGTTCGATTAGTCCTTTGCCCCTATATCGAAGTCAGATGAACAATTTGCACATCAGTATCGCTATGAGCCTCCATCAGAGTTTCCTTTGGCTACTCCATGCTTAGGCATAATTCACCATCTTTCGAGTCCCAACAGGTGTGCTCACACTCGAACCCTTCGCATAAGCTCAAGGTCAGTCGACAATGCACCCTCCTAGAGAGGGGATCTTGCCCATCAGCTTCCTTGTGCCTCGCAAGTTTTCAAACCCGCCGAATTGCACACATGTTAGACTCCTTGGTCTGTGTTTCAAGATGGGTTGAATGGAAAGCCTGCCAACCAACACCACGAGCATGTAGGTGCACACGGCCTACCACAAGGGTGCATGCTTCATTCATTGACCACCGTAACAGTAAACCTACAGGCAGTAATCCACCCACTCTTGTGACGATGAAGCATCCTGTGTTGGTTTGCTCCTCAAGTCGAGTGGCGGACTAGCCTGAGCCTTCCACATCCAACTAAGACGCATCGATAGCATCAATTTGCTTCCCTCCTGACAATTTCAAGCACTCTTTCACTCTCTTTTCAAAGTCTTTTTCATCTTTCCTTCGCAGTACTTGTTTTCTATTGGTCTCTCTCCTGTATTTAGCCTTGGATAGAATTTACCACCTAATTAGGGCTACATTCCTAAACAACCCGCCTCGCCAACAACACCTTGTGATGCGGTAAGGTCCCAACCCGACGGGGCGGTCACCTTCTCAAATGCCCACTTCCAAGGGACTTTGCCTAGGTCTGCTGCTAAGGATGCTTCTACAGACTACAATTCAAGCGATGCTACCACCCAATTTTCATGTTGGGCTTTTCCTGGTTTGCTCACCACTACTAGGGGAATCCTTCTAAGTTTCTTTTCCTTCGCTTAATTATATGTTTAAACTCAGTAGGTGTTCTTGCCTGAGTTGAGGTTGCAAAGTTGGAGCTAAATCTTCCCTACTTGATGGGAGGACAAGAGAGAGAAAAGCAAGTTCGAGCGATGCCACACAAAGCCTGCATCAGCTAAAGCCGACTGCCCATCCAAGGGGATAAGATCACTGCTCACCAGCGCACACCACGAAACATCCGTTGAGGTATTTTAGCCATCCGCACTGCATTGGGCATGAACAACTAGTTCTGCTACTACCTAACATATTGTAGGGAGAGCATTTGAATGGGATGTAAAGCCCAGAAAGATGTGCCCTTGATCGAGGCCTTGGATGTAAATTGCATTCAAAAACTCTATGATTCACGGGATTTTGCAATTCACACTAAGTATCACATTTTTCTATGTTCTTCATCATAACAATAGCCGGGATATTCATTGTCGAGAGTCATTTCCACGTATTACTGAAAAATATACCACAACACTGAATAAGGGCACCCCCCACAACAAATGTAAGGCTAAGGGCCAAAAGGAGGAAAGGAAGAAAAATGCATGAAAGAAAGAGAAACAAAGGTGTCTAACCCCCTCATAGGAGGAGGCTTAAACAGAGAACAATCTCCCCGAGCCCCATGCCCTCGCAAAAAGGTTGGAAATGCATGGAACAACAATCGAGAAGGACTAGGGTGGCCATCCCACAAGCTCGCACTGCTTTTAATCCTTCCCAAACACTAGTCCACAATAATCCCCCCTTTTCTCCATAAAGCTAGGGACCGAAAGGAAGAAGGGAAGAAAACAAGGTGAAAGAAATAGAGATCAAACATGGCTACCGGCTCACAAGGGGAGGCTCAAACAAAGCACAAGCCTCCCAAGCTTTGTGCCTTCACAAAAAGGGGGCAATTGAAGGGGACGATGATCGAGAAGGACTAGGGTGGCCACCCCGGGAGCTCGCATTGCGTTTTGTCCTTCCTGAACACGAATCCACAATAATCCCACCTTTTCTTTGTAAAGCTAGGGGCAAAAAGGAAGAAGGGAAGAAAACAACATGAATGAAAGGGATATAAATCGTGGCTACCGGCTTACAAGGGGAGGCTGAAAACAGAGAACAAGCTTCCCCAACCTCGTGCCTTGGCAAAAAGGGGGGAACTGCAGGGGCCGTCGATCGAGAAGGAATAGGGTGGCAACCCTGGGAGCTCGCATTACATTTTGTCCTTCCTGAACACCAATCCACAACAATCCCACCTTTTCTCTATACAGCTAGGGGCCAGATGGAAGAAGGGAAGAAAACAACATGAAAGAAAGAGAGATATCAAACATGTCTACTAGCTCACAAGGGGAGGCTCAAACAGAGAACAAGCTTCTCCAATCCCGTGACTTCGCAAAAAGGGGGGAACTGCAGGGAACAATGATCGATAAGGACTAGGGTGGCCACCCCCGGAACTCACACTACTTTTCATCCTTCCTCAACACCAATCCACAATAATCCCACCTTTTCTCCATAAAACTAGGGGCCAAAAGCAAGAAGGGAATAAAACAACATGGAAGCAAGAGATATCAAACATGTCTAACACCTCGCAAGGGGAGGCTCAAACAGAGAACAAGCTTCCCAATCACTGTGCCTTCGCAAATAGGGGGGAACTGCAAGGGAAAGCGATCGAGATAGACTAGGGTGGCCACCCCATGAACTCGCATTTCTTTTCATACTTCCTAAACACCATTCCATAACAATCCCACCTCTTCTCCATAAAGATAGGGGCAAAAGGAAGAAGGAAAGAAAAAAACACCAAAGAAACAAAGATCCGAAGAAAAGGGAGAAGCTCAATAACATGTCGAGTAGATGTCTGCTAACCAAAACGAAATCAAACAAGGCACCCAATCAAAAAGCATCCCACCTCTTCACACCCTCCCACATACATGACGGCACAACACCCTTTCTAGCTTAAAACATAACAAACAATAATGAAACAACCAAGCAAATAAATCACAACCTAAATTTTACCACTAGAAAAGACAAGGGTTGCAATGAGAACAGTGTTTGGAGCACATTACTGAGAGGTAAATAACCCCCAACCTGGCACAAGGCTTCAAATGACAAATAGACTACTAATAACAAACCCACCCCGCTATTGCACCCCTCCATGTACAAAACACCCAACAACCTTTCCAGCGAGAAGGTTAACAGGGGTCAAGAATCAAACTCCAAAGAGGAGTTGACACGGGATGACACTCAATGCTGGAGAAAGCCATGGGCCACAAATACATCGATGGTGCAAGGCCACTAAAGGGAGGCACGTTCGCAAAGTGCACACCATGAAAAGAAGAAATGACCAAGTCCCACAAAAAACCTACAATCCAAAGGGAGGAACAAAGACACAACCCGCTACTTCTTTTTTCCTTAGAAGGGGATTGGCTCATGAGACGATGAGGAATTCCTTCAACGACAAAGGCATGAGATAAGATTACCACCCTCATGCCCATTGGCAAGGAAAATTGTGATCTCGATGGAGATTAGACCGAGGGAGGGGTTTTTCATTACCTGGACACCCAACCCTTCTGCGAGGGCATATCGAGGAATGGTCGGGAGGACTAGGGTGGCCAGACCAATGGGTTGAACCACTCTTCATCCATCCCATACTGACCCCACCCCAACAATTTACCCTCACGGAAGGTTTGAGCTACTAGGCGCGCACACAACCACTCCCTCGACCCAACCACCAACAAAAAAACTCACCCGAGCAACACATCAACCACTTTCCCCTTTTCAAGAGATCTGACTATGGAAGCCCACACCCTTGGCCCATGCCTTCCAACTAACAAAAGACCAAGCACCGCCAGTACAAATGAGTCTAAATTTATCCATCGTATTTCCCAAGCACCACAACTGCAACAACCACACCTGGCCGAATAGATCGTCGAAAGGGCTCCTAAGAAACAGGCTTCCTGACCCCATACAGAAACATAATGGGGGAAAGAAAAACAAAGGATGGGTGTGACAAGCACAAGCATGGCTTGCAAGAACACACATGAAAAAACAAGAATTACCTCAAGACAAGAAACTAACAATATTCCTACCAAACACCAAACCCGCTCCCCTAGACACAAACCACACAGTCCCACATTGCAATTGAAACCCAACCATCCCAAACCAAAAAAGAAAACCACTGCTATCAATGATCCTACCGCAGGTTCACCTATAGTAACCTTGTTATGACTTCTCCTTCCTCTAAATGATAAGGTTCAATGAACTTCTCATGACATCGATGGTAGTGAATCACCATCGTGGACGTAATCTGAACACTTCACCAGATCATTCAATCGGTAGGAGCGATGGGCAGTGTGTATAAAGGGTAGGGACGTAGTCAAAACGAGTTGATGACATGCACTTACTAGGAATTCCTCGTTGAAGACCAATAATTGAAATGGTCTATCCCCATCATGATGCAACTTGAGAATATTTCCTGATCCTCTCGAACCAGGAAGAAAAACTCGTTGGATGCATCAATGTAGCACGCATGTAGCCCATAACATCTAAGGGCATAAAATACCTTTTATTGCCTCAAACTTCCATGGCCTAAATGGCCATAGTCCCTCTAAGAAGCTGGCCGTGAAGGGGAACCTCCGCGTAGCTAGTTAGCAAGCCGAGGTCTCGTTCATATCGGAATTAACTAGACAAATTACTCCACCAACTAAGAACGGCCATGCACGACTACCCATAGAATCAAGAAAGAGCTCTCAATCTATCAATCCTTACTATGTTTGGACCTGTTAAGTTTCCTCGTGTTGAGTCAAGTTAAGCCACAGGCTCCACTCCTGGTGGTTTCCTTCCATCAATTCATTTATGTTTCAGCCTTGCAACCATACTCCCCTCGGAACCAAAACGCTCTAATTTCTCAGAAGGTGCTGGTGGAGTCCTTAAAGAAACATCCACTAATCCCTGATCGGCATTGTATATGGTTGATACTAGGACGATATCTGATTTTCTTCGATCCCCCAACTTTCGTTCTTGATTATTGAAAACATCCTTGGAAATTGCTTTCACAGTGGTCCATCTTTCATAAATCCAAGAATTTCACCTCTGAAAATGAAATACGAATGCCCCCAATAGTCGCTATTAATCATTACTCCGGCCCCGAAGTCCAACACAATAGGACCAGACTCCTATCATGTTATTCCATGTGCTGAAATTGGCAACCAGGGAAAAACTTCATGTGGGTCATCTTATTCATGGCTAATAATATTTTTATTAGATTCCTCTCGTCGAGAGGTGTAGGATTGATATAAAGGTCATCCAATTCCGATAAGTATTCATGGAGATATGAATTTATTTTGATTATGGAATTATTATCAAGCTGACCTACAACTCATGTAGGCTCAAAAGCCCAACAGTCGCATCTATTCACCCACCAACGTTCTGTATAAATATAAGAGGACTTTTCCTCATTTAGACTTACTCATCTCATCACATATCTCTCTCTCTCTACTGCGTAGATATGAGTCTCTTCTCTATTGCACTGAAATGGGTCTCTCTCTCTCACACATGTGAAGCTGGAAGCTGTTGAATCTGAAGCTGCAACTGTAGAAGTAAATATTTACTTGCGTGGTCTAGAAGATCTCCTCTTTGGAACTGCACTATAGGTTCATCTGAACCTCCTTTGAAAGCCGCAACTTTTGGTGGTGGAATGAAGTCAATCTGACGAACGGTTTGCAAGATATCGACTGCCCTAGTTTGAAGCCGGAAACTGCTGAAACTGAAGCTGCAACTGCAGAGGTAAAGATTGACTTGCGTGGCCTATAAGATCTCCTCTTTGGAACTATACTGTAGGTTCATCTGAAGCTCCTTTGAAAGCTACAACTTTTGGTGGTGGAATGAAGTCAATCCGACAAACTGTTTGCAAGATATCGACTGCCCTAGTTTGAAGCCGGAAACTGCTGAAACTGAAGCTGCAACTGCAGAAGTAAAGATTGAATTGCGTGGCCTAGAAGATCTCCTCATCTGAACTACGTTGTAGGCTCATCTGAACCTCCTCTAGAAGCCGAAACTTTTGGTGGTGGAATGAAGTCAATCCGACTGTCGGTTTGTGAGATATGGTCTGCCCTAGTTTGATAATGAAGCCGCTAATGCTGATGCTACTGATCTAGGGTTTGATACTGCTGATATGAATCAGATTTATTGTACTATTTCTCTCTGCTGAATTATTGAAGATAAAAGAATATTTGATCAAAGGGTTTCCCCACACATTGTGGGGTTTGTCCCTGGCTAGCCGCCACATCTTGTGTCTCTTGTCTTGGCTTGTTTTCTGTCGATCATTTAATGTTCTATCTGCACTTTACCTTATGTACATGTGATTACTAATCGGTGGAATATAACAAGAAAAAGAAGTAAACTGTTATAAGCATATAACATACCATAACTTAACATGGTATCAGAACTGAGGTGAAGATAAAGCCCGAGCAAGAGCAAGAGCAATCATTGAAGAGAAGATTGGCAAGGCTATCCTAAAAGAACTATGGGGTCCTCAACACTCTTTCTTGCGGAAGACAAGCTCCGTGAGAAAGCTGACTATCACGGATGAAAGATGTCTATCGATCTAACTCTTGAAGATCAAGGAGTGCTGGACCATGTAAGAGGCAATATTGCTGAGCCTTCATCAAATGCATCTGTTGCTGCCTGGAACAAATGGAAAAATGGAGAAGCCAAAACAAAGAAGATCATCCAGGACTCTATTGACAAGCGCTTGGTGGCCTACATCTCTGATCTAGACACCTCCAAGGAAATCTACGGCAGACTGGTGAGTTTATTTAAAGTTAATGGTGCAAATCAAGTTTTGTTTCTTAGAAATAAGCTGAGGGAAATCAGAAGGGTAAATATGAAAGTATGCAAGTATACTTCTTAAGAATCACCGAGATCAAGAACGATCTCCTATCTATTGGGGGAAACTATTACTGACAGAGAAATGGCACTCACAACTCTTGAAGGATTACCATCTGAATGGTATGTGTTCAGGACTACTCTTCTGAACTATAATGTAATTCCTGGTTTCGAGGAATTAATGGCTAGATGCATTCAAGAAGAAACAAGGGAAGAAATGTAAGAAATGCCCATGCCTAAAGGTCCTCCTGCTGCCTTTTCTTTTCATGCAAAGAAAAGAAATAATTCTGGGACTAAATCAAAAGGAAAGGCTGGACCTAAGGCTAGAAGAAAATGACGATGTTACATTTGTGATAAAGCAAGTCACTATGCAAGGGAGTGCCCTGATAGAAAGGACTCACTCTAGGACGATGATCAAAATCCCTCTGATGGCAATCAAAGGAATGGAAAATTCAACAGCAAAGGTAAGAGGAGAGCTGGGAATCAAGGAAGAGGACAAGCATTCAAGAAGGCCAAAAATTCCAGGATGTATTAAATGCACTTGACCTCAAAAAGAACCTAGTCTCCATCTCGGGAACGGAAGACAAAGGCTACAAGGTAACCTTCAGCGATGGCAAGGTATGTATATGGAAAAATAATGTTAAAGATTCCTTTACTCTTGGGTTTAGTGATTCATTATATCAGGTCGATGGAATTCTATTAGGTGTCATGTCTTATGACACATCTCTTTAGTCCGAACTTTGGCATTAGAGGTTTCCCCCCTTCATTATAAAGCTATACTCGGTGTAAGACAAATGGTGATAGGGATGCCCGAATTCTGAATAGAGAATGAAGGTGTATGTCCAGGATGTGCTGAAGGAAAGCTCAAAATGGGACCATTCCCCTCAAGCCAAAGCAAGACCTCTGATATATTACAATTGGTTCACTCAGGCATACCTGAGGTTGGCATTAAGAGGGAGACTACTACACCACATACTCCTGAACAGAATGGTGTGGTGGGAAGGAAGAACCGCACGATGATGGAAGCTGTCTGGGCCATGCTACATGATCAAAGACTTTTGATGTTTCTATAGGCTGAAACTACAATCACCGTCATATATGTACAAAATTGATGCCCTCATCAAGCATTGGGTTCCAAGACTCCTAAAGAAAAGTTCACCACAAGGTGAACAGTCTTTCGACTTTGAGGAGCTCTCAAGAAGCCAACACCAGGGAACCGAAAGAAAAGGATGATGAATCAATGCCTGATGTATAAGAACCCATGGATCTGATAGATTCTCATCCACATGAGCCTTCCTCTTCTAGGAAGAGGCCTTCATGGCTTAGGGGGATACCTGATGATGCTAAAGGACATGCTGCACCCTGAGGAACCTTCCGTCAAAGTAAGAAACTTAATAGGTATCAAGGATACCTGACCATCATGAGCACGATCATACAAAATGAGCCTTCGTCATTCTTAGATGCCGTCAAGCATCAAGTATGGAAGGATGCTATGACCGTAGAATATGAGTCTATTATGGAGAATGATTTTTGGGAAGTAGTTCCCAGACCCTGGACAAGACAATTGTTACTTCAAAATGGCTTTACAAGATAAAGCATGCAGCATATGGAAGCACAGAAAAGTATAAGGCTCGTTTTGTTGCTTGAGGGTTCTCCCAAAAGGAAGGTATAGACTATGATGAGATATTTGCACTTGTTGCCAGATATACGACCATCCGCTTGATCATAGCCCTTGCCACTTCACAAGGATGGAACCTACATCAGATGGATGTCAAGACTGCGTTCTTGCATGGCTCGATCAAAGAGGTCTACGTGGAGCAACCCAAAGGATTTGAGATTTATGATCGAAAATCTCATGTATGCAGGTTGAAGAAAGCTCTCTATGGGCTGAAGCAAGCACCCCGAGCATGGTATGAGAGGATCGATAGCTACTTGATGAAGCTGGGATTCACTAGGAGTGAAGCCGATCCTAACCTTTACTTTAAGGTTGAAGATGAAAAGCCTCTCATACTGGTATTGTATGTGGATGACCTCTTTCTAACAGGTGCAGACCCTCTCATTCACAAATGTAAGAGGGAGCTGGCCTCTGAATTTGAAATGAAAGACCTAAGACTGATGCACTACTTCCTAGGACTTGAAGTATGGTAGAAGCCAAGGGAAATTATCTTATCTCAAGGGAAATATGTGGTAAAGATATTGGAAAGATTTGGTATGATGGACTGCAAGCCTGTGACTACCTCGAGGATCTTAACTTTTAGAAGTTATATGGTAGTGATGTCGGACCAGATTTGGGAAATGCCTCTGAGTTTCATAAACTCATTCGCATTGATGTTCTTGGTGAACCTCCATCCGAACATATTTTTTTGCAGTTAGCATTGTGAGCTCATATTTGGTTGAGCCTCATTGGATTGATGCTAGGAATCTTCTGAGATGTCTTCAGGACACAATCTCTCATGGATTAAGATACACTGCCGGAGATGTGAGACTACTTGGATATACTGATGTTGATTGGGCAGGCAGTGTGGTGGACCATAAGAGCACTTCTGGGTGCTATTTCACCTTGGGATCTGCTTCGATATCCTAGATGAGTAGGAAGCATAATTCGGTGGCTTTGAGCACCGCCGAAGTAGGATATATTGTTGCTAGCATAACCTCATGTGAGGTAGTCTGGTTGTGAAAGCTCTTCAGTGAGCTATTTGGATTTACATTGGATACCACTGTGATTCTCTATAACAACCAGAGGTGGGATTCGATTATTGAGGAATCCCGTATTCGTCGATTGCTCCAGCAGATAGACATCATCTTGGATATGGTAAGTTGATGAGCAAGGAGGCTCCATCGCATTAAGATGATGTACAAGTTGATACACCTTGTCAAAGCCCCGAGGAAAGATCTAATCTGTGATTTTCCCAAATGACTTGGAGTCAGTAAGAAACCCTTGTACAAGGGTCCTGCATGTTGCATACATTGATCTCTGGGAGCTCTGAGGGCTTGCGGTTATTACTGGAGCAACATACAACCACAGGGTGACTCACCCTCCCCTGGTGGTGCACACTGGAATAAGATGATTCGCTCTCTTGTGGGACAAGATGATTCGTTCTCTTGTGGAACAAGATGATTCGCTGTCCTGTGTAGCAGGATGATTAGTTCTCCTGTGAGGCCTAGATTGATGTGTTCTCCATGGCGATTGTAGCAAGATTTATGTGTTCTCCTGTGAGGCCTGGATTGATGTGTTCTCCTGTGAGGCCTGGATTGATGTGTTCTCTATGGTGATTGTAGTAGGATGGATGTGTTCTCCTATGAGGCCTGGATTGATGTGTTCTCCATGGCGGCCTGGATTGATGTGTTCTCCATGGAAATTGTAGCAGGATTGATGTGTTCTCCTGTGAGGACAGGATTGATTAGTTCTCCTGTCGAGGCATCCTACCCATGCAGTCTGGGACTCATGGGAAGTACCTGTCGTCTGATCAATGAGCAGGGAAATGAAGTTAGGGACCATAGTAGTACCGATGGACGCATCGTTGTAACTACCGTACTCCCTACGCTAGGATGACCTCCATTGATATGGGATCAATGATACTGGTCTGGGACTAGTGGTAGGATTTGTACCATACAATGACGCTGACTTCGAGTCGGTTGAGACTGGTCTGGGATCAATGGTACATACTTTGAGACTGACTTTGAGTCAGTGGAGGATGATATTGGTCTGGGACCATTGGAGTTGTACCCACTATGACGCTGACTTTGGGTTGATTGAGACTGGTCTTGGACCAGTGATACATACTCTGAGACTGACTTTGAGTCAGTATGATACATCCTCGATCATTTCTTCTTCTTCATAATTCAGACAAAAGTAGAGTAGAACAGAACAATGCAAGAGCAGAGTAGAACAGAACAAAACAATACAGATCAGTGCAGGTCAGAACAAGACAAAGCAGAACAGGGAAAATAGAGCAGAGCAGGGCAAGGGTCAGGCTGTACAAGGCAGTGCATTTGATGGATGAATAGTAACGACCAATAGACAGATTGCAGATGAAGTTCTCCATGGTTGAGAGGGAGTGTTAAAATTGGCAACCAAGGAAAAACTTCATGTGGGTCATCTTATTCATGGCTAATAATATTTTTATTAGATTCCTCTCATCGAGAGGTGTAGGATTGATATAAAGATCATCCAATTCCGATAAGTATTCATGGATATATGAATTTATTTTGATTATGGAATTATTATCAAGCCAACCTACAACTCATGTAGGCTCAGAAGCCCAATAGTCGCATCTATTCACCCACCAACTTTGTGTATAAATATAAGAGGACTTTTCCTCATTTAGACTCACTCATCTCATCACATCTCTCTCTCTCTACTACGCAGATATGAGTCTCTTCTCTACTGCGCTGAAATGGGTCTCTCTCTCTCACACATGTGAAGCCGGAAGCTGTTGAATTTAAGCTGCAACTGCAGAAGTAAAGATTTACTTGCGTGGTCTAGAAGATCTCCTCTTTGGAACTGTGTTGTAGGTTCATTTGAACCTCCTTTGAAAGCTGCAACTTTTGGTGGTGGAATGAAGTCAATCCGACGAACGGTTTGCAAGATATTGACTGCCCTAGTTTGAAGCCGGAAACTGTTGAAACTGAAGCTGCAACTACAGAAGTAAAGATTGACTTGCGTGGCATAGAAGATCTCCTCTTTGGAACTGTGTTGTAGGTTCATCTAAACCTCCTTTGAAAGCCACAACTTTTGGTGGTGGAATGAAGTCAATCCGACGAACGGTATGCAAGATATCGACTGCCCTAGTTTGAAGCGGGAAACTGCTGAAACTGAAGTTGCAACTGTAGAAGTAAAGATTGACTTGCGTGGCCTAGAAGATCTCCTCATTTGAACTGCGTTGTAGGTTCATCTGAACCTCCTCTGGAAGCTGAAAATTTTGGCGGTGGAATGAAGTCAATACGACTGTCGGTTTGTGAGATATGGTCTGCCCTAGTTTGATAATGAAGCCGCTAATGCTGATGCTACTGATCTAGGGTTTGCTACTGCTGATATGAATCAGATTTATTGTACTATTTCTCTCTGCTGAATTATTGAAGATAAAAGAAGATTTGATCAAAGGGTTTCCCCACACATTGTGGGGTTTGTCCTTGGCTAGCCGCCACATCTTGTGTCTCTTGTCTTGGCTTGTTTTCTGTCGATCATTTAATGTTCTATCTACAATTTACTTTATGTACATGTGATTGCTAATCGGTGGAATATAATAAGAAAAAGAAGTAAATTGTTATAAGCATAGAACATACCATAACTTAACACCATGCTAATGTATTCAGAGCATAAGCTTGCTTTGAGCACTCTAATGTTTTCAAAGTAACAGCATCGTAGCCACAACCCGACCAGTTAAGGCTAGGAGCACGCCATCGACAAAAGGGACAGAAGGGCAGGTGCACACCAAGTAGGTAGACTGACCTTTACGACCCAAGATCCAAATACGAGCTTTTTAATTGCAACAACTTAAATATATGATATTGGAGCTAGAATTACTGTGACTGTTGGCTCCAGACTTGCCCTCCAATGGATCCTCATTAAGGGATTTAGATTGTACTCATTCCAGTTACTAGACTCAATGAGCCCAATATTGTTATTTATTGTCACTACCTCCCCATGTCAGGATTGGGTAATTTGCATGTCGGCTCCCTTCCTTGGATGTGGTAGCCATTTCTTAGGCTCCCTCTCTAGAATCAAACCCTAATTCTCTATCACCCATCACCACCATGGTAGGCCTATGTCCTACCATCGAAAGTTGCATGAACCATCGCCAACACAAGGGCTGTGTGATCCGTCAAGTTATCATGATTCACCGGAGAAGCGGGCAAGCCCGTGCCGACCTTTTATCTAAAAGATGCATCCCTTCCAAAGAGTTAGTACTTGGTGCACGCATTAGCTCTACAATTACTATGATTATCTGAGTAGTATGGTACCATAAAAAAAACTATAACTGATTTAATGAGCCATCCGTAGTTTCACAGTCTGAATTAGTTCATACTTAGACATGCATGGCTTAATATTTGAGACAAGCATATGACTACTAGCAGGATCAACCAGGTAGCACCATCCCACTTTAAAGGGAATTTTGGGAACTCTCTTACTAAGAGCCAACATCAACACCCATCAAGTCAAATATATATCAAAATATCATGTAAAACTTTTATGCCTTGCACCTCTTGCATCCCAAGAAGGAAGCACACGCAACATGCCAAGGACATGGCGAACAAATGGGTAGACCTACCGAGCCACAATGCACCAAGGCCACTTCAGAGTTTGCAACCATGCCCCAACCAACAAGAAAATGAGCGATCACTCACCCACTCCCTTAGAAATGCCTCCAAAATCCTCCACGCCCCGCATCGAGGCCACCTAGGAGTCCACCCGGACAATAGCAATGGTGGAACTCGATCTTCGGATCACCTGTGGTGGCCTCAGTGCAAAGGAAACAAATGGATAAGGACCACCCACGGAACCTCTATATTATAAATGAGCCCCAACCCTCCCCACCCTGCACTGAGGCCACCAAGGAATCCACCCAGACAGTAGCAATGATGGACCTCGATCTCCCGATCGCCTGTGGAATCTTCGATGTGAAGGAAAAGGAAGGAAATAAAAGGAGGATGACCGACTGCAAATCCTATAAAAGAGAGGCCATACAAACCTCCCCGCCCTACACTGATGCCACCTAGGAGTCCACCCGGACAGCAGCAACAGTTGACCTCGATTGGATGATCGCCTGTGGTAGCCTTGACACAGAGGTAAGGGAAGGAAATAATACAAGACAAACCGAACCTGCAACCTCCCTTAGAAATGCCCCCCAACCCTCCCCTCCTTGCATAGAGGCCACCTAGGAGTCCACTAGACAACAGTAATGATGGACCTTGATCGCATGATAGCCTGTGGCAGCCTCAATGGAAAGGAATTGGAAGGAAATAAAATAAGACCAACTGAGACCACAACCTCTCTTAGAAATGCCCCGCGTCCCTCCCTGCCCCTCACCAAGGCCACCTAGGCGTCCACCCTAACAATAGCAACGGTGGACCTCGATCACTTGACTTCCTGTAGCAACCACGATGCGAAGGAAAGGGAAGAAAATAAATGCAGACAAAGAGGCTCACTACACAATACAAGAACATATCCAAATAGGAGGAGGGATCGGGCAGCTCTGCACCCCATGCACCTTACTTACAGGAAACCTAGGAGATTGCCCATAGCTCTACCAACTGGACAATGAATAATTTTCACCTACAACCACCTCCATATAGAGGAGGGAGGTCGAAGTGTTCCACCTCGAAATCCTTCTCCCAGATAGGCCCCACCAAAGACGTAGCAAGCCTCCTCCCCATTGGACCATGAGCGCATACACAATTGAAGCAACAAATGCCCATAAACGTTGTGACTTAACATTTCCAACCACAAAAGCTTCCCATGCACGTGAGATGCAAGGAAAAAGCCAACCACTCGATCAAACATGTGGACCAACACATCTATCAAAATGTCAAAGCCAACGTAACCATGGACGATGTGCACTTTGAAAGGAATGCCAACCCTTAACTTTACAATAAGGAGAACAATGCCTCACATCATGTGACGGAAAAAGTAAGCAAGAGGGAGGGTAGTTGGTTTACAACCAAAGCCCTTCCATGTTCCTCTTAAATGTGTGCATCTCAATCGACAATTCCAACACAGAAAGAGTACAAGCACAAGAAACTGGCACCATAAATGGCAGAACAATGAAGAGGCTAGCCATCATAGGGAGCCACACCACAACAACCCCTACAACTCTGAGAACTTAGAGCAGAAGGGGAATTGTTCACATATGCCTCTTGAAACAAGCATGGCCAACATTACTGTTGATGTGCTACTGAGCAGGTATGGAGAGAAGATGAAAATCAGCCACCCTACAAATGACCCAAGGCCATTCTTGAGGAAAACCTAAAAAGCCAACTCAATTACCAACCCACCTTTCACACGAAAAGCAAAACCCTCCCTACCAAATAGGGAGGAGGTGAACAATATAACGAGGAGCTAATTTTAGTGGAGCCACACATGGCTGCCCATCCCAATCAAAATTTTCTATTTGCAACAACCGATGGGGACGATAGTGACATAGGCACGAAGGAGTTTTGGGGTTTCCATTTGGGACCACAACAATGAAGGCTGAAAGGAGTGTCTAGCAAACTTGAACATTTTTATTGTTTGAATGGGTAACAGGGACGGGGAGGAGCATGGCCAACATTATCGCTCATGTGCTACCAAATGGGGATGGAGAGAAGATGAAAATCAACCACCCTACAAATGACCCAAGGCCATCGTTAAAGCAAACCTAACAAAACAACACAATTACCAACCCACCTTCCACACAGAAATAAAACCTATCACTTGTATCATTTGGACGGGCACGAGGGCACCAGGACGAGCTAGGGAGCCACACCACAACAACCCATACAACTCAAAGAACTTAGAGAGAAAAAGGGGGAATTGTTCACATATTCCTCTCGGGATGAGCATGGCCAACATTGCCGCTCATGTGCCACTGAGTGGGGATGGAGAGAAGATGAAAATCGGCCACCCAACAAATGACCCAATCCCATCGTTCAGGAAAACCTAAAAAACAAACTCAATTACCAACCCATCTTTCACATGAAAATAAAACCTGTCACATGTATCACTTCGATGGGAATGAGGGGACCAAGACGAGCCACAGAGCCACACCACAAAAATCTGTACAACTCCAAGAACATAGAGAGCAGAAGGGGAATTTTTCACATGACTCCCAGGATGACCATGGCCAACATTACCTCTCATGTGCTACTGAGTGGGGATGGAGAGAAGATGAAAATTGGCCACCATACAAATGACCTAAGGCCATTGTTCATGCAAGCCCAAAAAAACAACTCAATTACCAACCCACCTTTCACACGGAAAGCAAACTTGTCACTTGTATCATTTGGATGGGCACGAGGGACCAAGACGAGCCCAGGAGCCACACCACAATAGCCCATACAACTCCAAGAACTTGGAGAGAAAAAGGGGAATTGTTCACATATGCCTCCCGGGACAACCATGGACAAAATTATCGCTCATGTGCTACTGAGTGGGGATGGAGAGAAGATGAAAATCACACACCCTACAAATGACCCAAGGCCATTCTTTAGGAAAACCCAAAAAACAACTCAATTACCAACCCACCTTTCACATGAAAAGAAAACCTATCACTTGTATCATTTGGATGGGCACGAGGGACTAGGATGAGCCTAGGAGCCACACCACAATAGCCCATACAACTCCAAGAAATTGGAGAGAAGAAGGGGAATTGTTCACATATGCCTCCCGGGACAAGCATGGCCAACATTACTGCTCATGTGCTATGGAGTGGGGATCGAGAGAAGATGAAAATTGGCCACCCACCCTACAAATGACCCAAGGTCATCCTTCAGGAAAACCCAAAAAAAAAACTCAATTACCAACCCACCTTTCACACGAAAAGAAAACCTATCACTTGTATCATTTGGATGGGCACAAGGGACTAGGACGAGCCTGGGAGCCACACCACAACAACCCATACAACTCCAAGAACTTGGAGAGCAGAAGGGGAATTGTTCACATATGCCTCCCGGGATGAGCATGGCCAACATTACTGCTCATGTGCTACTGAGTGGGGATGGAGAGAAGATGAAAATCAACCACCCTACAAATGACCCAAGGCCATTCTTCAGGAAAACCTGAGAAAACAACTAAATTACTAACCCACCTTTCGCACAAAAGGAAAACCTATCACTTGTGTCATTTGGGCATGAGAGGACCAGGACGAACCAAGGAGCCACACCACAACAACCCATACAACTCCAAGAACTTAGAGAGTAGAAGGGGGAATTGTTCACATATGCCTCCTAAGATGAGCATGGCCAACATTACAACTCATGTGCTACCAAGTGGGGATGGAGAGAAGATGAAAGTCGGCCACCCTACAAATGACCCAAGGCCATCGTTCAGGAAAGCCTGAAAAAACAACTCAATTACCAACCCACCTTTCACATGAAAACCCGACTGAGGGACCAAGACAAGCATGGCCAACATTACTGCTCATGTGCTACCGAGTGTGGATGGAGAGTAGATGAGAATCATCCACCCTACAAATGACCCAAGGACATCCTTCAGGAAAAACTGAACAAACATCTCAATTACCAGCCCACTTTTCACACGAAGAGCAAGACCGCGCTTGAACGAGTTTACATGGGTGCCCTCACAAAACTTGACCCGACCCAAATGAATGAGTTTTCATGGGTGCCCTCACACGATAGGACACAACCTGACCCAACCTGACTCGACTGAGTTTACATGGGTGCCCACACACGACTGAAACGTAGGCAGAAGGGAGAGCTAGGAAAATGAGCTACACGAACGTGCACAAAGCCCACCTCGGGTCACAACTTAGCAATTTTGATACTGGCTCATGTGCCCGGGCGCGTCCTCACACTGAACAACCTGACCAAATGAGTTTACATGAGCACCCTTAAATGGCCCGTCCAAACGAGTTTACACGAACACCCTCAAACGACCCTCCCGAACGAGTTTACACGAGCACCCTCAAATGACCTGCCCAAACGAGTTAACATGGGCATCCTCAAACAACTTGTCCGAATGAGTTTACATGGCTACCCACAAATGACCTTCCTGAACGGGTTTACACGGGTACCCTCAAATGACTGGCCCGAACGAGTTTACATGGATGCCCACACATGACCGAAACGAAGGCATAAGGTAGAGTCAGGCAAACGAGTTGCACGAATGTGCACAAAGCTCACCCTCGGTCACAATTTAGCATTTCCAATATGGGCTTATGGGCCCAGGTGCACCCTCACATTAAACAACCATACCAAACGAGTTTACACGGACGCCCTTGCCTAACCTGCCCTACCCGCCCAAATGAGTTTACATGGATGCCCTTTCCTGACCTACCTGAATGAGTTTACACGAACACCCTCAAACGACCCGCCTGAATGACCCACACGAACACACTCAAACGACCCACCCAAACAAGTTGACATGGACGTCCTCAAATGACTCGCCCGAATGAGTTTACATGGGCACGCACATGACTGAAACGAAGGCACAAGGGAGAGTCAGGCAAACGAGCTACACGAATGTGCACAAAGCCCACCCCAAGTCACAACTTAGCATTTTTGATACGGTCTCGTGTGCCCAGGCGTGCCCACACACTGAACGACCCGACCGAATGCATTTACGTGGACACCCTCGCCCAACCCGCCTGAACGCGTTTACACAGATGCCCTCTCCTGAACCAAATGAAAGAGTTTACATGGATTCCCTCAAAAGAACCACACGAATGAGTTTACACAGATGCCCTCAAATGACCCACCTGAACGAGTTGACATGGATGCCCTCAAACGACCCGCCCGAACGCGTTTACATGGGTGCCCACGCGACCAAAACTAAGGCATAAGGGAGAGTCGGGAAAATGAGCTACACGAACGTGCACAAAGCCCACCCCAAGTCACAACTTAGTATTTTTCATATGATCTCGTGTGCCCATGCATGCCCTCACACTGAATGACCCAATCGAATGAGTTTACATGGACAACCTTGCTCGACCCGCCCGAACAAGTTTACATGGATGCCCTCTCCGACCCAGCCAAACGAGTTTACACGGATGCCCTCGCCTGACCAACCTGAATAGGTTTACACAAACTCCCTCAAATGACCCACCTGAATGACCTACCCAAACGAGTTGAAATGGATGCCTTCAAACCCACCCGAATGAGTTTACATGGGCACCCACATGACCGAAAAGAAGGGACAAGGGAGAGCCAGGTAAATGAGTTGCAAGAACATGCACAAAGCCCACACTGGGTCACAACTTAGCATTTTTGATACAGGATCATGTGCCTAGGTGTGCCCTCACACTGAACGACCTGACCGAATGAGTGTACATGGACACCCTTGCCTGACCCGCCAGAATGAGTTTACATGGATGCCCTCGCCCAACCCGCCTGAACGACCAAGCCAAACAAGTTTACACGGATGCCCTAAAATGACTCGCCTGAATGAGTTTACACAGACATCCTCAAATGACCCACCCAAATGAGTTAACATGGGCGCCCACATGACCAAAACAAAGGCACAAGGGAGAGTCAAGCAAACGAGTTGCACGAACGTGCACAAAGCCCACCCTGGGTCACAACTTAGAATTTTTTTATGGGCTCGTGTGCCTGCGTGCACCCTCACAATGAACGACCCAACCAAACGAGTTCACATGGAAACCCTCGTCTGACCTGCCCGAACGAGTTGACATAGACACCCTTGCTTGACCTGCCCGAACGAGTTTACACGGACACCCTCAAATGACCTACCTGAACAAACAAGTTGACACGAACACCCTCAAACGACCTGCCCAAAAAAGTTTACATGGGAACACACGATAGAAATGAAGGGACAAGGGAGAGTCAGGAAAATGAGCTGCACGAACATGCACAAAGCCCACCCCAAGTCACAACCTAGCATTTTTTATACGGGCTTGTGTGCCTAGGTGCGCCCTCACACTGAACGACATGACCGAACGAGTTTACACAGATGCCCTTGACCGACCCGCCAAAACGAGTTTACACAAACGCCCTCACCCAACCCACCCGACCAAGTTTACATGAATGCCCTCAAACGACCCACCCAAACGACCCGGCCGAATGAATTTACATGGACGCCCTGAAATGACCCACCCGAACGAGTTTACATGGACACCCTCAAATGACCTGCCTGAACAAGTTTACACGAAGGTCATCAAATGACCCACCCGAACGAGTTTACACGGATGCCCTCAAACGACTCGCCTAAATGAGTTTACATGAACGCCCTCAAATGACTTGCCTGAACGACCCACCCGAACAAGTTTACATGGATGCCCTTAAACGAACCACCTGAACAACTTTCCCGAACGAGTTGACATGGCGGCCCTCAAATGACCTAGCTGAATGAGTTTACATGGGTTCCCACATGATCGAAATGAAGGGAAAAGGGAGAGTCAGGAACACGAGCTACATGAACATGCACAAAGCCCACCCTGGGTCACAACATAGCATTTTTGATACGGGCTCGTGTGCTTGGGTGTGCCCTCACACTAAATGACCCAATCGAACAAGTTTACATGGACGCCCTTGCCTCACGCGTAGGAATGAGCTTACACGGACGCCCTCACCCGACCCGCCCGAATGAGTTTACACGGACACCCTCAAATGACCCACCCAAATGACCCGCACGGATGCCGTCAAACGACCCACCCGAACGAGTTGACATAGATGCCCTCACCGAACGAGTTTACATGGGAAAACACATGACCAAATTGAAGGGACAAGGGAGAGCTGGGCAAATGAGCTACACGAACGTGCATAAAGCCCACCTCGTGTCACAACTTAGAATTTTTGATATGGGCTAGTGTGCCCGGGCATTTCGTCACACTGAACAACCTGAGTGAACGAGTTTACATGGATGCCCTTTCCCGAACTACCCAAACGAGTTTACATGAACGCCGTTTCCTGACCCACATGAATGAGTTTACATGGATGCCCTTTCCCGACCTGCCTAAACGAGTTTACACGGATGGCCTCAAACAACCCTCCCAAATGACCCACCCGAACGAGTTTACATAGACACCCTCAAACGGCCTACCCAAATGAGTCTACACAAATGCCCTCAAATGACCCACTCGAACGAGTTTACATGGATGCCCTCAAACGACCCGCCCGAATGAGTTTACATGAAATCTCTCAAACAACCCTCTGGAACGAGTTTACACGGATGCCCTCAAACAACCCACCTGAACGAGTTAACACAGATGCCCTCAAACGACTCCCGAATGAGTTTACATGGGCACCCACATGACCAAAATGAGGTGACAAGGGAGATTTGGGAAAACGAGCTGCACGAATGTGCACAAAGCCCACCCCTGGTCACAACTTAGCATTTTTGATATGGGTTCGTGTGCCCAGGCATGCCCTCACACTGAACGACCTGACCGAACAAGTTTACATGGACGCCCTCACCCGACTTTCCCAAACAAGTTTACACAGATTCCCTCGCCTGACCCGCTCGAAAGAGTTTACATGAATGCCCTCAAACAACCTGCCCAAACGAGTTTACGCGGATGCCCTCAAACGATACGCCTGAATGAGTTGACACAGATGCACTTAAACAACTCACCCATACACATTTACATGGTCACCCACATGAACGAAACGAAGGGACAAGGGAGAGCCAGGAAAACGAGTTACACAAACAAGCACAAAGCCCACCCCAGGTTATAACTTAGAATTTTTTATATGGGCTCATGTTCCTAGGTGTGCCCTCATACTGAACAACCTGACTGAACGAGTTTACATGGACGCCCTCGTCCAACCCACTCGAACGAGTTTACATGGACACCCTCACCCGACCCACCCTAACGAGTTTACATGGATGCCATCAAACGACTCACCCGAATGACCCGCCAAAACGAGTTTACACAGATGTCCTCAAACGACCTGCCTGAATGACCCACCTGAACGAGTTGACATAGATGCCTTCAAACGATCTACCCGAACAAGTTTACATGGGCGCCCACACGACCACAACGAAGGCACAAGGGAGAGTCGGGAAAACGAGCTGCATGAACATGCACAAAGCCCACCCTGGGTCACAACATAGAATTTTTGATATGGACTCGTGGGCTAGGGTGTGCCCTCACACTAAACAACCTGCCCGAATGAGTTTACAAGAATGACCTATCCCGACCTACCCGAACGAGTTTACAAAAACGTCCTCACCCGACCCGCCCGAACAAGTTTACATAGATGCCCTCAAACGACCTGCCCAAATGAGTTTACATGGACGCCCTCAAAATCCCACATGACCAAAACAAAGGCACAAGGTGGAGTTGGGCAAATGAGCTGCACAAACCTACGCAAAACCCACCATGGGTCACAACTTAGCATTTTTGATAGGAGCTCGTGTGCCTGAGCATGCCCTCATGTTATAGACATATTTGGGCACTTCCACCCCAATCTTATATTTCGATAAACTAGGGATTTTCAACCCCTAAAAGAGTTGTTTCATACCCTAAAAGAACATAGTCATCTGATTACATTATTCCCCAAAAGTTCCACCTGAAAGACCATCTAGAAACGGCCTAAACTAAACCATACTGACTGCTACATTGGCTAGGTACGATGCATACTGAGTGGTACACTACTAAGGTGTGATGCATACTTATTAGGCCTTCTATAGGGTCTGATGGGTGAGGATGGACAAATGTTCAAGATAGTTTGCTAGGTGGTTTCTCGTGGAATCTTCTAGAAACCTCTCCTATGACACTTGCCTCTCTGAATTCGCCCAGGGATGAGTAAGAGATCCAAGAAATCTCCAAGTGGAACCAAATGTAACAAGTGGAATGAAACTAATCAAAACCCCAGAGATGACTCACACCCTTGCACACATATATAAATGGATCCCTCATCTAAGAGATCTAGAGGCTGGAATATTGTGAATTGCAAGGAAGTGATGAAAGTTTGTAATTGAGGAAAGAGCATTGTATTGTTGGTGTGATCTTACTATTTCATGAGGTGAAGAGGGATTGATGCTGGGAGGATGCTGCTAGATCAGATAACTGGGTTGTAATTCTCCCTTCTATTTAATAAAGTTCTTCAAGTTTTCTTCCATATGATTGTGCAATTGTGAATGCTATTGTATGTCCATTATATATCTGATTCTGTAATGTTTATGATATAATAGATCAAGATGATTTGACGGTTCTTCGTTACTGTGTTTCTACAGGTACTCTCCAAGCAGGATAAGTATGAGGAGGAGTTACAAGATCTATCAAGGGGGAGAGATCAAGAAAGGGAATAAGTGGAAGTTCCAGGTTGGTCCCATTGTCTTTCTCTTATGTATTATACATAGAAGAAATCGTGAATTGCTATAGACAATTGTTTCTAGGGTAGCTGCCAAACCTAGAGGGCTAGTCATTCAAAAAGACACTAGTTTTCCCATAAACAAATTGGCGAATCCACTGGGGATTGAATAGATGTTTGTTTGTTGTTATTGTCTGTTTTATAAACTATAGACAAAGCCTGAAGTTAGCTAGGTAGTCTTCGAACTGCTCTTGCTCTGTAATTGCATAGTAGATGAATGCTTCTTTAGTCAATCTCTGGTTTAGTTTATGAATTAAACATTTGACTTACAAGCATTCTAGATGCCCTTTTGGTAGCTCAGTAATCTCTGAAGACATTCCTCTATACTTTTCTCTTTACTGTCCATCAAATCTTAGCTTAATCCATTGAAAACAGCTGCTTATCTGAGCCAAAACCCATTTCAGTTGTGCTCCCTAGCCCATCACACTATCTGACACTATAACCCAGTATGCATCACACCTCCTGAATGTGTAAAGTGTGATGCATCCTAGTTTTTGTGAAGCCTAGGTGCGATGACTGACTGAACCTATTTCCATTCTAGAAATTTGGGGTTTTTGTCCTTGTTTTCAATTTTATTTAGTTGTTTTGTTGCTTATGGACAGTGCCTCATTACTGACGCCTCTTGCATCACATAGATCAGCCTCCATTAGTTTAGGATTAGTAAATTTTTTATGTATTTTTTCATCATTTACAATCCTTTGTCGAAAATTTGCTTAGATCGATCTGTTGCTTTGGTATAAAAAGTGTCGTAACTTTCGTTTTGTGTAAAAAAGAGAAGTATCATGGATTCTTCCTTCCCTGGATAGTCGATTGAAATTTTCGTCATGCATTTGGTTTGATTTGTTTATATTCAAAGTGTCAAAATCATTTTTTATTCAAAATTGAAAAGTGTCGTTTAATCTTCCTTTCCCTTTTGAAGAAGAAATTGTCGAAATGTCATTTGAAAGAAATATTTAAGATCTTTGCTGCATTTATTTTTCCTTTTTGGAATTTTTACATTAAGGAGAATGAAAAACAAATATATGCATTTGCATTTTCATTTAAGTTGTGTGCGAAAATTGATTTAGGAAAATGCACTAGTGTGTTGTCTTTGCTCTTTGTTTGAAAGAATTGTAATCTTCTTTCCCTAGTAGCTAGGATTTTCATTGCTAAAACTAAACAACGATTGTTTATCATTATAGATTGAATTTTAGGAGTTTCAAATCAACGTCATGTGGTGAACCATTGAAAGGAGAACTTTAAACAAGATCAACTCTAAAATAAATTTCAATGAACCTAACAATGCTTTGGAACTTAACGCAACACATCTAGAGGTCTAGACTAGAGATGTGTTCTAGCGCTGTAAAAACTACTAACTATCATTTTCATCAAAGGTTGGGTGATTCCTCCTCCTTGATACGACAAGTGCTAGCACGGACTTGTGCTCCCTGTACCATCATGTATATATTGGGAGAAAACAATAGGCTTATATCCTTTATCCATAGGAAGTTGAGTCTACCACCTTATTGATCGCAATGCACTAAACATAGCATTCGGAAAGATTGACTGTTGTACATAAGTCCTTTGTAATTTCTCTTTAGTTTATCACCAAGGTGTATATTGCAGTTTTGTGATTGGTTTGGTAATCCCTCTATCTAGATTTTCCAGAGTAGTCACTTTCGTTCCTTTTCAACTCTTTAAAAAAAAGGTCCATCTAAGCACTTGTCACTTCAGGCTCATTAAAAATCGAAGGGGACTAAGTCATCTTTAGCTTTTTCTCGACTCTTAAAAACTGAAAAAGCAAAGTTTTGTCAAAGCGTCATTAAAAGTAATTGAATACGAAATAACATCATTTTTTCCCCTTAATTTTGAGTTGATCAAGTAATCCGCAATCGTGGAAGAAAGTCAATCAAAACCCCATCGTTCGTGAGACTAGCGAGTCAACCGTCTTTGACTCCAGAAGCGAAGCCAATCCAGGCAAAACGGTCTCGTTTAACTGAGTCCAATTCATCTATTTTATTTGAAACTTTTGTTTCAACATCGTCAAAGACTACAGTTACTCCAATCATTTCTAGTACATCTGCCTTTAGAGAAGAAGTTCCACAGTTACGAGAGGACATTAGAATTGATCCTAGTGTAACAGTAGACACTTCTATATCTGAAACAACTCCATCTAGAGTTGATCCAGGACTCTTCTCAGTTCAAAAAGAGGCTACATTCGAACCAATAGTTGTTCAAGGACCTCCCTTTGAGACTAAACTTCACTCACTTGAACATCTGGAAGTTGAGTTTCAGAATTCAAAAGGTGTCACCCCTCCAGTATCTGTCACTGCAGAAGCTATACCTTCTTTGGCGCCAGAAATATTTTATGGACCTGACAATCTACCTCTTCCACCTGGTCTAATTGTTGTAGAGGAGATAGTAGATGATCCTCCATCTAGTATCCCATTACATTTTGCAACTGGGATTAATTTGTGTCTAGTTCATGTCGAATCACTAGGAAATATTTTGGATAGACTAAACATGTCTTAGGAACCATCAACATCTAGGACTGTTTCATCTGATGCAGCCACGACAAAACTTCCTACTGCCATTCCTACAATGTTTGTTGGTATACCATCTGTTCCAGCTAGTTGTTAATCACTAGCTAGAGTCCACTTAGGGGTTGCTTTGACAACATCGTCTGCTCCTATTTATTCATCCGGAGTCCCAGCTGGTATTTCTTATGTTGAAACCCAACAATTTGATCCTGGATGCCAGTATCAATTTGGGCAGGCCAGTCTTCAACGACTGGTATATCCTTTAAACACTGGACTGCCACCATAGGGAGGACATTATGCCTTTTCATTCTTCCCTCCTGGAGAACAACCATATGAGAGTTTACAACAAAATTTAGGTCAAATTGGAATTACATCCAGTGGTTGGGTACCAATACTGCTACAACAACCAAGGGTTGTATATTCAATGCAACCAATCCAACCTGTGTCGAATATTCCCACTACACCTACTATTATGACAATGTCGCAAGTAAAAGCACTACCTATCATGTCTCAACCTCAAGTCCCTCAGGTTGCGATACAACATCCACTTATCTCTACGGCTCAATCGCAACCCTAGGTTAGTGCTTCCTTATCAAGAACGACTTAGGCTGAAATGGGTATTTTCAATCCAGATCTTGGTCAATCTTCTAGTATTGGGCAATAGTAAATGGTCCAACAACCATGGTTGGTGCAATACCAACAACTGCAATTCCAACAAACCAAACCTCAGTTTGAGCTTGGTTTAGAAGCTCAAACTGGATTTGGTCAGTATCAAGCCTACCCAAGGACCTGAGAAACAAGGCTTTGTAGGTAATGGATAGCCGCATTTTCAAAATAGTTATTAACAACCACATTATACTGGTTATGTCCAACTACCTTATCAAAGTTACCATCATTAGATACATTATGTTGGTATGCAAAGACCTACTACTCAGGTGATTCCATCTTATCATGGGTATGCTTCCCCAAACCTAAATCAGAAGTTGCCTTTTGTAGCAACTCTAGAATTACTATATTTGAACTAGGTAATGAATGATCCAATTGCATATGCCCCTTGGTGGCCAAAGATTCCTCATAAACTTCCCTCTGATATTCCTAAATTCAATGGAAATCTAGGTGAAGACCCATCAAATCATGTAATGACTTTTCATTTGTGGTTCTCTTCTAACACCCTTAATGATGATTCGATTAGGCTTCGCCTTTTTTACAGAACACTCACTGGTCCAGCGGTGAAATGGTATATTGAATTTCCTAGAGCTTTGTTTGATAACTTAAACACCCTTTCCACTACTTTTCTAACCCACTTTCAGTTACCCATCAGGTACGAAACAGGAACATAACTCCTTACCAACTTTAAATAGACCATGGCCACTCACATATCTGATCATATTCATGAGTGGCAGTGTGATCGTCGAATGGTAAAGACATATGTTCCCGATCAGTTGTTAGTTGAGTGGTTTATTAAGTCCTGATTGCCATCTATCACAGAGGATGTGGCAAAAGGAGGAGTTTCCACTGAAGAGCAAGTCATTGCTCATGCCCAATATTTAGACTTTATCTATACTCAGTCTGGCACACTCTACGACAAAATTCCTGATGCTCCTAGACCAAAATTTTCCATTCCCCCCTCCTCCTAAATTGAATAGGAACTCTCATGCCAGTGACGGCATGATCAGTGCCTCAAGCACGCAAACCGCAAAGGCTCCATCTAGTAAAGCTCTTACTGCTTCTAGTCAGAATGCAAATGACAAAACTCTTGCCTCAAAGATTAATGTCATGTCATCTGACAAGGGCAAGAATCCAAAGCAATCAGGGGGCAAGAAGAAAGGGAAAAATAATAAGAAGAAATAGGAGAATTCAACTCCTGAAAAATCTTCTGAGAACCCTACTAGGCCAAAGAAACCTCCTCGTTTTCCATATTACATATGTAACGAGGAAAACTATACAAGGGATTTTCCACATTAAGCTGAGGTTGCAAAATTTCTAAAGGCTTCAAGTACCTCAACGGTGTTGATTGATCTGTTTCTGAAACCAGAAACAAATCTGGTTGCTATCGATCATGCTTCCACATCCCAAGTGCTTATGCTATCCATCTCAAAAAAGAAAAATTATGCTTTGATATCGACAAGGAATAAATATTATGGGAATCCATCATTGTCAAATAACCAGGCTACAGATCAACCTAGTGGTTCGACAACAACTTCGCCAGAAGTTGTTCCACCCAGTATTCCTGAATTAACTATAAAGCCGCCTAAGGGAGTCATACATAAATCGACATTTAATCCTCATCCTCAAGCTACTCAGAATTATAATATAGTGGAGGATCTGGCTCAATCACCATCTGCTATGTTGACACTTGAGGTATTGCAAAATTGTCCCTCCCATAATTAGGCTTTGTTATCAGCAATAGGTGGGATTGATCCAGCGGATTCCAATATTGTGGCCCTTAATCATAAAGGATATACACCTCAGTTACCATCCCAACTCACTTTCCTTATATAGGTAAAAGCCCTAAATAAAAATGTTCATCAAACCATCATTAATGAGGGGGCACCTACCTGCATTATGTCAATGATTTGCTGGAAAACTCTGGGTTCACCACCCTTGTCACGACCATCAACGACATTAAAAGTGTTTGATGGAAGAACATATATGGGATTTTAAGTAACTTGCAAGTTGAACTGGGGGGCAAGACAGTAGAAATTTAAGTCGAGGTTATTGATGGAAACCTTGATTACAATATCTACTGGGAAGGCCCTAGATTTATGCTATGGTTGTGTTGTGTCTACATATTTTAGAAATATTGAATTTCCCTTCCAAGGTGGAATTACAATTGTTGACCAAATAGCCTTTTTCCCTAATATTTCATAAGCTATTGGAAGCATTCCATTGATCCATGGAAGTTCTCAATCGCTTCAAAATGTCAGAGTAGGTCTCCTAAAAGACCCTTCCTTAATGGGAACTTTTCCCCTCCTACCTCCATCTATTCTTGCGGAAGTGGCCACAGTGGAAACCTATCATATGATCTCTTCTACACCATCTGAGTTTAAGAAGAACTTCGACCATTTTGATAGTGCGGGTCACCGCGAGGTGTTGCCACCAAGCCCCATAGAATCTTTGTAGCAATCAATTTTTTGGGCTTGGGTGGCAAACCTGAATCATCACTCGAAGAGTGTTTGGGTAGATAGGTCTTTAGAATATGGCACCTCTTCTGATCCTTGCTCTCGTATACATTCTACAAATGAAAGAATCATTCAATCAATGATCATAGGAGAGATGTTGTGGGAATATTACCACCATCATTCCCACCTTCGAGATGAAAATCAAGATTATTCAAATGACCTTAATCATCCTTCAATTTTTGATTTTTTATTAAATACTGTAAATACAGTAGATTTTGAGCAAAATCTATCCAACATTGAAGAAACTATCGCCATTAATATTTCAACCAAACCTAACGTTGTAGAGAATATTCGTGTTGGCAAATCCTGTTGTCCATTAGAACTGGAAATTTACTGTGCTCTTTTTCATGAATTCAGAGATGTCTTTGCATGGTCATATGAAGAAATGCTAGGCATTGACTTGAGAATTTTTGAACATGAGATCAAGATGTATCCAGATGTCAAACGAGTGTGACAATGGCTTCAACCTATCCATCCAAAGAAAGCTGCTACCATTAAAACATAAGTTGAAAAACTTTTGCATGTTTGTTTCATTTACCCTGTTCCTCTCACTGATTGGGTATCAAATATTGATCCTGTAATGAAAAAAAAAATAATGATTAAAGTGTGCATCGATTATAGGGATGTAAATCAAGCGTGTCCAAAGGACAACTATCCTACAACCTTTATCTATCAGATCATTGATGAATGTTCCGGATGCAAAATCTTTTCATTCATGGATGGATTTTCCGAATACAATCAAATCAATATCCAGCCATAGGAGCAGTCAAAAACTGCATTTATATATCCATGGGGCACATTCGCATATCGTAAATTACCTTTCGGTTTGAAGAATGCAGGGGAAGATTTTCAGAGGGAAATGAATTACACCTTCCATGACATCAAACACATCATTCAACCATATCTCAATGATTTGTTATCTCATTCGTGAATGTGGATTGATCATCTGCAGCATTTGAGAGCCATATTTCTACATTGCCAACACTACAAGATACGACTCAATCCACACAAGTGTGTGTTTTGTGTTGGTTCTGGTTGATTACTTGGTTTCGTAGTTTCTAAGGATGGAATTTGACTCAACCCATTTAAGGTTCAGGAAATCCTTGACATGCCTCCACCTTCAAATTTGCTTCAGATTCAAAGACTCCATGGGAAAGCTAACTTTCTGAGGAGGCTCATTCCACATTATGCTGAACTCGTTAAAGGTTGTACACGTCTTTTGAAAAATGGAGTACCCTTCCACTGGGATTAGGTTGTGCAAGCTTCCTTTGATGCTTTAAAAGATTCCCTGATAAAAGCATCATTAGTGTACACTCTTGACTATCAAAAAGACTTTAACCTGTATCTTGCTGCTGCAGATACAACCATTGCCATGGTTTTAGTGCAAGAAGATAATGGAATAGAACATCCTATATATTATTTAGGTCACAATCTTAATGATATAGAAAGCAAGTACTCTTGTGTTGAAAATTTGGCTTTAGAAGTCGTTCAAGCGGTATAGAGATTTCGGCACTATGTCCTCTTTTGCAAAACTGCCATTGTGTCATATTGCAACCCTATGACCTACATTCTGTCGCGTCAATTATTGGGGGGAAATATTCCAAATGGATATCCATTTTGCAGGCGTTTAATCTAGAATTCACCAAATCCAAATCAAAGAAGTATCTCGTCTTCGTAGAGTTACTTTGTGAGCTTCCCTCATCATCCAACTATTTAACATCCAAAGATGCAATCGTGGATGAAACTCTGTTTCTGATATCGTCAAGCGATCCGTAGTATGGATATATACTGGTCTATCTCCAAACCCAAAATTTTAGACCAGACACCTCTCGCTCTGAACAAGGGCATACTCAATACGAAGCCAAAGACTATCTGATCATTGACGATACACTTTACTGTCATGGTGTTGATACAATTCTACAAAGGTGCCTCACACATGAAGAGGCAGAAAAAGTTTTGAATGATTGTCATTCAGGTGCCTGTGGGAGGCATCTATCTAGTTATGCTACTGCACAAAAGATCTTACGAGCTTGTTACTTCTAGCCCACCATATTCAAAGATTGCATAATTGCAATCAGAAGTTTCCATGCTTGTTAAATTTTTTATCGCAAAACCAGATTACCACCTACACCACTACATCCAATAGTTGTTGTTGGGCCATTTGTTAAATGGGGCATTGATTTCATGACATGTAACACCACCTCGGTCGGGGGGCATGGGTATATTATAGTTTTTGTCGATTATTTTACAAAATGGGCCAAGGCAATGCTTACATTAAACAACATGAGTGAAACAAATGCTCTTTTCTTTTTTAATCATGTAGCTTCTAGATTTGGTGTACCACAGGCTATAGTCACAGATCATGGGTCGCATTATCGCAATCACATGATGATTGAATTGACTACCAAATTAGGACTGTCCCATGATAGTTCTACTCCATATTATCCGTAGGCTAATGGACAAGTTGAGGCAATCAACAAAGTCCTTAAGCACATGCTGCAGAGAATGATTGGAGTCCACAAACGGAATTGGCATTTAATCCTGTACTCAGCTCTGTGGGCATATAGGACTTCGGTGAGAAATGTGACTGGATTTGTTGTGGAGGTAAATCCTCTCTACGGATAGAGACGATCCCTACTAGCCCAGACTGGGTCTAACAACAATCAAACAATGCTATCACGCAACTTCCTAATTGCAAATTAAAAGTGGATGACGAGAACCTACTTGGATTCCAACGCTAATATTCGTAGAAGAGATGTCGCTCTCGTTCCTTTGCCTCAGCCGGTCACGATCTCCATGATTGGACACCTACACATGCAAAGAACAACAAAAATACAAGCATAAAATCCAATAGATTCAATTATATATCAGTCAGAAAAGATATAACTCAACATCAATCATTACAAAGGACAATGAGAGTGGAACCATAATGATAGTCATCTATTATTGATAAATAACAAAGAAGAATACAACCATAGTTCTGACATCAAATCCTCCTTTGGCTGGGTAGTCAGCTACACAAGTCTTGCAAAGCTTGTTGGGATGGGAAACAAGCCTCCCTCTCTTGGGTGACAAGAATCTCCTCACTTAGATTTGGCCTTATGGGTGCAAAGAAGGTTCTTGGAGCTTCAAACTCTTGAACTCCTGGAATTCTCTATCACTATGCTAGAACTAGCTTGCTCAAGGCATAGAGACAAGCTTTTATAGATAGAGAGGAAAGAGATAGGATCAACCACATTATTCATGGGATTGGCTTTATCACTAAGAAGCTTCCATGAAAGGTGGCAAACCACTTCCCTTCTATGGAGATTCGAAGCCAAACCATCCTAAATCAATAAGGATTCAGTTGGTGAATGGGTTAAGGAGAACCTTCGGAAGCTTGTTTGTTAAAAAATTTACCCAATTCGTTTGGCACGAGTGCGACTCTAAGACAGAGCACCAATGGCGCGCCCTCTTTAGAGGATTTCCCCCATTGGCGTGAGCAGTACACTGTGGAACTGCGCCAATGCAAAAAGAGGTCATTTTATGGGTATTCTGCAGGAGATGTCTTCAGGGCATATGAAGCTCATACTTAGAGGAATATGATGCAAGTGGTTTTAGGTCATGTCACTTCTCACAGGTCAATGAGTCTTCCAGTATGCGGGAGAGGGGTAACAGGGACGGTGACAAATGGTGACAAATTACTGTGTAACAGATGCCCCCTAAAGCATGAGGCCCGAGGGAGAGAGAGGGGTGAAATGCTTTACAAGAACATGCGTAACTGAAAACACTGCCGCCGGAGAACCCGCGTAAAGAAATACAACTGATATCTCAAGTACATGATATGTGGTATGGGCGCAGCCATCCATAACAGAGTACATAATAATCTAGATCCAAGGTATGTGCACAACCATCCAGTGAGGATCGATGAATAGACTCAGGCATGGTCGCAGCCATCTAATGAATGAGTCATGTAATGATCATAATAAGCCACAAATCGTAGCCTAGATTCCAACAAATAAAATCCAGGGTCTTTCGCTCCATCTCGACCCGAACAGAGTACAAGTTTAGGCATGCGAATACATGAGTTGAAGTCGAACATGCATGAACATCATCTGATTACCAGCCAATAGTGAAAACTGTTAATAGACGCGAGAGGTACCACCAATAATGACAATGGTACTCAAGGTACTATAGGTACAATCCACGGCATGTGAATCAATGAGCTGGCGTCGAACACCCGTAGAATCATTCGATCGAAGGCCAATGATGAAAACCTTGCTTCGAACACAAAGAACCTGCCATTGAGGCATGCAGGCTCCAAGGCACCGGAAGGGAGTATCTAGATCAGCTTCCTGGATAATGAGCCGAAGTCGACAGGAAGTGACCTTGATCAAAGGTGGGCCATAGTGTTTCCCACATCATTGACACGAGACAGAGGAAGAATGTTGTGGTGAATCAGAATTATGTGGGGTATCAGAGGGAGGTTGTAATTCTGTAGAGGTCAACTTCTATTGAACATATCGGCGGCATGACAGTGGACTTGGCAGTATTTGACATCAAATGAGTAGAGGTCATGGTGACAAGTAAATGAGTAGATGAGAGGTCAAATAGGATCACCCAAACCCATGGAGGCAAGTGTAAAATCAAGATGAGATGTCCCCACCCAGACACGAACGCAGACAAGTGCCATGTTCAAGAGCGACATACTACCGACACGACAATAATTATGGGTCCATTTTCCCCACCATTCTTAGCGAGTACTCCGATTATTTTTTGATGACAAGCTTGAAGGGGATAGCATATGCTTGTAAGGCATCATTACAACAGAATCCGATGTCATTAAGTTTTAACGAGCCTGACAAAGGAAGAACTTGGCATCTTTTCCTGTTTAGAGAGTCTGAAAAGACAGTAGAAAAGAAAACTCCAGGGGGGTCATTTTTCGTAAATTTGTGTCTCCCGAGCCCGAAAAAGTATAAAACAACGCTCGAAAGAACCGCCCGATCATTACGACCGAGGAGTAATTTTCATATGTAGTGACATCGACCTGAAAAAGTAAAAAAGCGATCGATATCACGTCGTTTCGCGACCATTAACGAACCTGAAACGACAAGGGTCCGATGATCTTTTCATGTTTTACACGGTCGGAAAAGAGTTTAAAGACGGCCTCTTATTTACGTTTAACAAGTCAAGAGGGATAACTCGGCGATATTTTCATGTTTAGCGAGTCAGAAAAGAGTTGAAAGATGACTCCATAGTGACTTTTTCGTGTATTTACTGAGTCTGAAAAAGTATAAAATACAACTCGTTTCACCATCGAAGTTGCGTAAAAGACCTGTCGCTGCACAAGAAGCAAGCGTAAAATCCATTTTTGACCAAAAATATATTAAAATATTCAAAAAATAACTTTTTAAACCTAAGTACAAGTCAAAAAGTTTATAAATATGGTGAAAATGGTAAACAATAGAATTACTTTTACTTTTTACCTCTTTGAATAGTAGTAGTGGTTCGCTTGGGGAGTGAACTTCAAATGGTGGTTACGGCCAATCCTTGCAACCATTCGGGATTTCATCGGTTCCAGGTAAGAGGCGCTTCCCTTAGCTCCATTTCCATACCTTTTTTATGCATTTTGTTCCCTGATTTATCCTCTGCAAGGAGGATTTCAAAATTTAGGGCCGCGCCCCATTGGCGCGGGTATCCGGCACAGACCCGTGCTAATGGGGTGATTTTCCTAAAGGGGACGCGCCATTGGTGCGACTATTTTAGAAACAGCCGCGCCAACTGCGCAACCTAATTTTTACATTGAAATTTGCCATCGCATTTTAAATCTATCCGAATTGTAAGCTTACCAGTATCCTAATAATAATTTATTCATCCTTGTGGGTGCAGGAAACAAGCAAAATGGTGGTGGAATGGAAAGAATGGGAACATGATGTTGTAGATGCCTTGGCTATAAAGGATGAGGGATGCATGAACGCCTTAAGAGACTGTGGTCTCAAGAAATTCTTCCTCACATCTTATCTGCGAGCTCAGCCCGAGTTATTGCAGTTCATAGCTGATGCTTGGGATGTTGATGACCAAGTATTTCGCTTACGGGACCAAACCTTAGAGCTGGACGTGTCTGATGTGTATTTCATTACTAGGTTGTCACGGAGAGGGGCAAGTCCCATCTTGACCGAAAGTAGACCTTCCGAGGAGAATATGGGTGAGGTGATGGCCCAAGTGTGTCCAGGGGCACAATTTGGGAAAAACAGTGCTAAGGTGGATATTGCCACCATTCGGGACTTGGTTCTCAAGGTGATATTGTTCACCATCACTCGTACAGCTGAGGTACAGGCACCCCATGAGGCGAGCAAGAATCACCTACTACTAGTGACAGAATGCCTTAGCCCCACCATTTTTGACTGGGCTACAGCGGTGACCACCAATATCAAAAGGTAGCTTACAAAGTGTAAGCGAGAAGGAGTGAAATAGTTCGGGTATGGCTCAATTGTGGTGTCATTCGTCTTGGAACGATTACCCCTCTTTCAGATTCAGGGAGCAATAATGGCTGATCCATTGCCACGAGAGCCTAGGATGGCTCGCTGGGCAGCACTGATGCCCAGAGGACGAGGGGCCCAACAGATGTCCTGGCGGCCCGAGTTCTTTATATGGCTCTGTCGTCAGCTGATTATGGTGGAGGATTGGCCATACACGGGAACTAATTTCATCGGGGATCTAGACCTCCCACTGCCAGAGGGAGAGGAGTGGGATGAGGAGTTGGGTATGATCTCTTTGTTTTTTGATGTTTTATGTATTTTTTGTTTTTTTCAATACATGCATGTTCTGATGACAGTTGTATGTATATGCAGATGTTGGCCTAGAGCGACCAGCCAGCTTGTCTCCTATAGCGCAGAGGGTCCAGCCCGTAGCTGACCCTTAGGCAGAGGGTGCCGTGGGGGAAGAGTTGGTTCAGAATCTCAAGGGACTCACCCGAAGGATTCCGAGTTACGCTAGACTAGTGGACGTGCCCTTTGCATAGCAGAGGCACACAGTGGGGGTGCCGACTCGCATCCATCGTCTGTTGAGACGATTGGTGAGTGCGGTGACATGCTATCATAAACACCACCGCGACTAGACTTCTAGGCTTGTTTTATGCATATTTTTGAGGGACATGTCGTCCCCGGATGTATCAGGATGAACATGTATTATTTTTTGAACTATATAATGCACGCGGTGCAAAACATGGTGACACACACACACACACACACACATATATATATATATACATATGCCTATGGTTTATTATTGTGTTTTTATGTGCTTGCTTGTATGATGTTTTGTTTATAAATTACGCAAATGTCTAGCTAATACATGATTAGCCAATGCATCAGATAATGTGTTTAATCATCGTTGAATATGCTGATATGTGATAAAGTCAAAATTCTTTTCTAACAATTTGACATGTAAGTACAACCTTAAAATGTGACGGTCTCTGATGGAATATCGCCCATTGAGCTGATGGACGACAAGTTGAGAGTCTAGGTTAACAACCAATGTACGAATATTGAGATTAATCGCCTCGGCTAATAATTCAATAACAGCACTATATTCAGCGACATTGTTTGCAGAAAAGCCTAAACACACACCTTGAAGATCTATCAACTCACCGTGAGGATCGTAGATCACCCACGCCGCAGAGGACAAATTGCGAGTGTTGCGGCAGGCACCATCACCGAAACCAATGTAAGGTGCACCCAACATCTGCACAAGAAGCAAAAACAAAATAAGGGGCAATCATGCCTTCACACCAAGCCAAAAACATGAAAACACACACACACACACGCGCATGTATAAATTGAAGTGCATGAATCATGCATAGTACTTTTTCAAGTACAGCCCATTGCGGGGCTTATCAAGAGGATTACCTTCGTAGTCAACTAGCTCATATGCCCCCTTCTGCAACACTTTCTTTACAATATAATGGCCTAGCCACATGGGCTTGAGTTTGACTGTCCCCAGCTTGTCATTTGCTTGGTCGTATAGCAGGACTAGATCTCCCTCAACAAAGGAACGAAGATGGATGGTATGGTTGAAGTGAGTTTTAACTCTCTTCTTTTGAGCTTCGATAGCTAGAGAGGCTAGGCGACGGGTCTCGTCCATCGGTTCTAGGTAAAGAAGTTGTTCCTCTACCGGAGTAGTGTTGGGAAGCAACTCGACGGCTATTTTAAGCGAAGGAATTTCACATTCTATAGGAAGGGTAGCCTCGAGTCTGTAAACTAGTTGAAATGGAGTGAAACCGGTGGCGTCCTTCACAGAGGTTCGGTAGGCCCACAAGGTGGGAAACAACATCAGATGCCAATTAGACTTATGCATGTCAACAGTACGTTGAAGCATCGTAACCAAAATCTTGTTAACGGCTTCAACCTGGCCGTTAGACTGAGGATAGTATGGGGTCAAAATATCATGTCGTAAGCCTAGTTGGGTTGTCAGTTCGGTCATCATGTGATTACGGAAATGCTTTCCATGATTCGTGACGATGGCCTGCGGAACTCCGAATTACGTAATAACATGGTTGAACAAAAACTGCGCCGCTGTGTGACCGTCTTCAGTTAATGTGGGCATCGCCTCGGCCCATTTGGTAAAGTAATCAACAGCAACGATAATAAACCCATGCCCCCAGTCGAGCGAGACTTACAGGTTGTATAATCAATGCCCCATTTTGCGAAAGGGCCAACGGTGACAACAGGGTGCAGCGGAGATGGTGGCGCACGCATCTTCCACTGGTATATCTAGAACGCATGACACGAACGGACGGCAAGAATGCAATCCTTAAAAATGGAGAGCCAGAAATAACCAGCGCGAAGGATTTTTTGAGCTGTGGAATATCTGGACATGTGACCACCGCAGGTACCAGAGTGGCAATCATTCAGGACTCTCTCAGCTTCCTCGACGGTTAGACATCGGCGGAGGACAGAGTCAATGCTGTTACGATACAGGGTGTCCCCGATGATACGATAGGGTTGAGACTAATGGCGGATCCGCTGCCAAGCATCTTTGGATACAGTGGGGCGGAAAGAGGACGTCTGCAAATATACAATATTATCCCCGTACCAGGGGTCGAGGGTGTTGATCAAAAAAAGAGTTTCGTTCGGTATATGATCCTCTGAGTGAGGGGGTGCAGAAGGAGATGGCAAAGAGCAAAGTAACTCAGCAAAGACCAGGGACTTCTTAGACTTGGCAGCAGTAAATTCCAAGTCAAACTCTTGGAGGATGACGATCCGCTTTGAGTATTTGCCCCCCAGCAACTGACGTGACAAAATGTACGTCATCGGGTTGCAATCAGAAATCACGGTCGTGGTGCGTAATAAGATATAATGCCGGAAGCGTTGGACGGCAAAAAGAGCGGCCAATGCCAACTTCTTGACGTAAGCGTATCGAGTTTATGTATCCAAGAGGTTGCGGCTGAGGTAATATATGACGTGCTCATTGTCATCATCATCGTCTTGCACGAGAACCATGCCAATAGTGGTATCAGCGGCAGCCAGATATAGAGTATAATCACGGTGGTAATTCGGAGGTCGCAATAATGGAGCAGAAACAAGGAGACCCTTGAGACGCTCGAAAGACTCTTGAGCGATAGCATCCCAATGAAAGGGTGTATCTCGCTTCAATAACCGTGTAAAACCTTTAGCCACCTCGGCATAGTTCAGAACGAACTGTCTTAGGAAATTTGCTTTGCCCTGCAAGCTCTGCAACTGCTGCAAAGAAGCAGGGGGAGGAAGGTTCAGAATAGCCTCGACTTTGAGGGGATCCAGACGGATGCCCTCTCGGGAGACGATAAACTCGAGTAGTCGGCCTGATTCAACGCAGAAGACACATTTATGAGGATTGAGCCTGATACGGTAGTGTCGACAACGGAGAAAGATTTCACGAAGATGGGAAGGATGGTCCTGACGTTTGACTGAATGAGCTGGTAGATCATCCAGATATGGCTGTACAATGTGACGGATGTCATGAAAAGCATAGGACATTGCACGTTGGAAGGTACCACCGGCATTCTTTAAACCGAAAGGGAGTTTCTTATAAGCAAAAGTGCCCCAAGGACAGATAAAGGCCGTCTTATGCTGATCAACAGGCGCAATATTGATCTGGTTATATCCAGAAAAATCGTCCATAAACGAATAGATTTCGCTTCCTGCACACTCATCAATGAGCTAATCGATGAAGGGTGTGGGGAAGTTATCCTTAGGACAGGCGCGGTTAATGTCACGATAATCAACACAGACTCGAATGGTACCCTGCTTTTTATTCACAGGGACTATATTAGAAACCCAATCCGTAAGTAGAATGGGGTAAATGAAACCAGCCTTGAGAAGCTTTTCAACTTCTGCTTTAATGGCTGCAGCCTTTCGGGGATGCACGGGGCGTAGGCGTTGACGAACGGGCTTAGCACCCGGATATGTAGTTATCTCATGCACCACTATGCTAGGGTCAATGTCGGGCATCCCTTCGTAGGACCAAGCGAAGACATCACGAAATCATGAAAAAGATCGGTGTAGAGTTGAACTTCCTCTGGAGTGCAAGTGACTCCAATGTGAATGTGCTCGACAATCCCCGGTTTCACAGAGATGTCGATGGGTTGGGTCTGCGTAATGTTTCCAATATTGCCTTCAGAAGGCACTTGATAAATTTGAATAGGTGTTTGAAGGGGCTGAAATGGGATACAAGAAGCAAACCGTTCGAGACAGGCGATCATTTCCTAATGGGCAGGGAGGAACGAGGAACGGTGGTGATAATCAGACCAAGGAGGTTCCTCGAGAGACATGGTCTCTATAATGGCTTCATCAGAAGGAAATATTTCCTTTAATGGATCCGAAGTAGCATCATCTCCAAGCCAAGGGGAATGAACATACGAGTCGGGAACACTGCTCGGAGGAGCAGGTTCAGGAGGGGGAGCTGATGCAGCAACGATTTTGACGTAGTTGAGCTCGGCAGGACTCAACGGCATCATATTGCCCCAAGATTCTATCTGATCGGCGGGAGGAAGGACCCACGGATCAAAGTGCACGGAAATCATATTAATAGGAGTGAGATTAGGAGGTAGGAGGGAAAAGACACCCATCAGGGCGGGATCTTTAAAGAGTCAGGATCCCACACTCTCGCATGATTTGGAGGTATTCTCCATGAAAGGCACGTTGCCTTCGGAAGAGGAGGCGAAGAAGGAGAGCTAGTCCACAGTGACAATCTTCCCCTGATGAGGGAAACAAATGACACGGAAAAGAGAGGAGGCCATGGCTTGCATGGCGTATGTCTAGCTACGTTCGAGGAGGAGGTTGTAGGTAAGATTAGCATCGACAACTTCAACCTCCACTTCTACCGTCTTCCCTTCCAAAGAGATGGGCAACCGTTGGAGGATACCATAAGGACGGGACTCTCTTCCATCAAAGGCTTCCAATGTCGTAGGAGACTGAATCAGCGTCGAAGAACCAATAGCTTTCCAACAAGCAACAGACATGATGCAAGTTGAGGCACCTTCATCAATGATTGTATGATGAATCGTTTTAGTATTGATAATGACCTGTATGAGGAAAGCGATTTGGTGATGGCAGTCTCGGCGTATGGCCCTCGAGGTCAAAGAAATCAGATCCGAGTCAGCCGGGTCTATGCCACCGATGGCCGATAACAAGGACTTCCTCTGGGAGGGGCAGCTCTGGAGCACTTCTAAGGCGGACATAGCAGATGAAGCCTGAGCTAAGTCCTCAACGATGTTGTAGTGCTGGGCAACACGAGCATTAGGGTTGTAAGAAGACTTCCGGAGTACACCTTTTGAAGGGGGTCGAATAGTCATCTCAGTGCTAGGTCTCTCGATGTGGAGTGGACCAGAACTGGACGGAGGAGTGCTGGAGGAGACCTCAGGCTCTTTCCGAGCATGAGACAGATATTCTTTTGCTCGAGTAGTGATGTGGACGGGAATCGTCCCAGCCATAAATACTTGAGAGCCGAATAAAGAAGAGGGTTGCGATGGATCTGCCACCATTTGAGTTTGCTGTGAAGGGAAAGGTTCTTTAAGAACAGCAGGAGTCCCAGGAGCTCCTTTCAACAATCAACTAACTTCGGATCACCTGGGGCAGTCTTTAGTATAGTGATCCTCATCACAGATAAGACAAGGATACTTTGGTTTACGTTTGGCTCCTTCCTCGGGTGGAGGTTTAGGGGAGTCCTGTCTGGGCTGTTCAGATTTATTCTTGGCTTTCCCTTTCTTTTTCCCTTTCGAGGATTTATCCACCATGGTGGACTGGACGGCGTTAACCTCGGAAATGTTTCCAGAATTAGATTGACCCTGAGAAGTGTTTTCGCTAGAAGCATTCGGTTTTTTCTTCCTAGGGTTCGCGGATGATTTCTTTGAAGACGCGTTTACAGAGCCAATAACACCGTCAACAGATGGCTATGGTGGAGCTTTGGATGTTCTGGGTCTCGGGGCATCTGGAAAATAATCATATAAAGTACCTGACTGAGAATAAACCATGTCGAGGTACTGAGCACACGTGATAGCTTTCTCTTCAGTTACACAAGCTCCCATAGCAATATATCGCGCGATCGCAGGGACGAAGGAGGTTGTGAACCAATCGGTTAGGAGCTGATCAGGAATCCAGAACTTGATCAAGCTATGACGTCATCTCCATTCATGTATATGATCAGATATATGTGTGGCCGTGTCCTGTTTGAGAGACGTAAGGAGATGTGTCCCTGTCTCATACCGAATGGGTATTGAAAATGAGTTAGGAATGCCATAGCCAGCGAGTTGAAATCTTGAAATGTTCCGCGATTCAACTCAATATACCACTTAGCGGTCGAGCCAGTGAGAGTCCTTTGGAAGAGGCGGAGCTAGATGGAATCATCAAGCCACGAGTTGGATGAGCACCAAAGGTGATAGGTCATGACATGGGCTTGAGGGTCCTCGCCAGCTTTGCCATCGAATTTCGGGCAATCACCGGGTATCTTAGTTGGAACTGGTGGCCAATATGGATTATGAAGAATGGGATCATTTGTCAATTTGGACACATCTGGTAGTTCCAATGTCGCTAATAAAGGTAACTAAGGATTGAAGGACATCTGTGGCCGTGGAAGAGAGGTAGTACCAGGGTTCCAACCAGGTGGTGGTTGCCCCCATGGACTTTGTCTGAACGGGCCTGGCCCATAAGGGTTCTGCCCATAGGGATTTTTCCCATAGGGGTTCTGTCCATAAGGATTCTATCCATAAGGATTATGTCCATAAGCAGACATCTGACCCTGTACCTGCCCCCCAGCACCCCATGGATTAGCAACTTGACTTGCAGGTGCAACATACTGTTGCTGATAATTCTGATAAGGGGTGACCTGCATTTGTTGATAATTTTGATAAGGGGTGAACTGAGTTTGCACCTGGGGTTGCTGGTAACCATATGGTTGTTGAGCTCCATACTGAGTATGGTAAGCAGGTTGCACCTGGTAAGCAGGCTACGCCTGGTAAGAAGGTTGGGATTGCAATCCACCTTGCATCTGAAAACCAATTTGAGTCTGGGGCCTAGACGGATGTCCTTGAACAGGTTGAGCTTGGACCATTTGGCTGGAAGGTTGTCCTGGTTGGGTTTGGGATGGATTTGTTTTCCCAGAAGGACGAGCTTGTTGGGTACTAGGTTGTCCTTGTGCAACCAAGGGTTGTCCTTGCGGAACAGATGGTTGAGCGGGCTAGACGGCCGGTTGACCTTGAGGTTGACCAGCTTGTCCAGAAGGATGACTAGGTTGGGCAGTGGGTTGGCCCTACTGTACGTAAGGCAGACCCCCTTGCCCAGAAGGGTACCCCTGTTGGATTGTCGGTTGACCTTGTTGAATATAAGTTTGTCCTGCTTGTCCAGAGGGATAACCTTGCTGGACACCAGGTTGACCTTGTTGGATGTAAGGTTGTCCTGGTTGTCCAGACGGGTAACCTTGCTAGGTACCAGGTTGCCCTGGATAACCAGAAGGTTGAGTCAGATAAGTAAAAGATGGACCACCAGCGGCCGAAGGTTGTCCCTGATAGGGTTGTCCTTGTGGGCCCCCAGGTTGTCCTGGGTAAGACTGGCCGTAATATTGCTGCCCTTGGAGGGTTTGCATATAAGATGGTTGTCCTTAGTTAGGCGGTCTCTGAAGCTGTGCAGGCATTGCTTGGCCCCCATGGAAAGTGGTGGCATCTCAAGCAACGGATAATGGTACCGAGACCTCAACAACAGGTTGAGTAGGCAAGGGTCTAGAAGGATAAAGGAACTGACCAGTAGAATCATAATAATAGAATGGACCTTGTGCGTTCGGATCCTGAACAGCTTGCCCATACTGATCGTACGACCCCCCTCCTGGGACGAGACCAGAAGGGAGCGGTGCACTTTGTGTAGGATGAACAACTTTGTGTGTGTGTGCCGTCTGGCCGCTACTCACTTGACCGTGAGGGGGACCAGCACCAGTAGTCAGAGCTGAAGACGTTGTAATGACACTAAAAACCGGAGTTGAATGTGCTACACAAATAGTTGGATTCTTTGGAACTGAAGTGATGGGTGTGCTGTGGACTTGTGAAACAAAAGATCCCGTAGTGGGAGTAATACGAAGGTCCCACATGGTACTTGAAGCGGGGATCCTGGCACTTATATTATCCCTCAACGACTTGTAGTGTGAGGGTACCGGAGAAGTGGCCAGGATAGGAGTGTCGATATTTGACAAAATGGGTGTCTCACTCACTCTAAGAGATGTCTCATCCATGTGAGAGGTAGACATTGGAGACGAAACACCAGGAGGGGTAAAAGGAATATCGTCCTCTTCAGGCTCCCAAATGGGGTTCCAATGAATTTCGTAATCCTCGTCATCCAGAGCATGAGATTTGATCGGTTGGATACTCGGGATAACAGGAAGAGTATCACTCACAACCGGTACCTCAGGAGCAACGGAAGATGGAGACCCTTGATTACTTGGAATGGGAGACAGGATCGATGGTTCAGCCAGGATGACAAACTTCAAACAAAACCTAAGGGAATCTAACGATAAAGGACCCTACTCAAACTAACGCACACAAGATCTAACCAGGTAATGTTAATCTTGGACAAATAAATTTTAAGACGCAAGGACACAACTTGACCTTTTCATGTTTTAAGAGTTGAGAAAAAGACAAAAAGATGACTCTAGTCTCCTTCAAATGTTTAGTGAGCCCGAAGTGAAAAATGCTCAGATGAGCCTTTTCATTTAAGGAGTCTGAAAAGGACCAAAAGTGACTACTCTGGAGAACTAGGCCAAAAGGGTTTACCAAACAAATCCGTAAAACTGCATATACACCTTGGCAGTCATATGAAAACCAAGGACTTCTCGTACGGCAGTCAATCTTCCCGAATGTTGTGTTTGGTGCATTACGGCTTGTAAGGTGGCAGACATGGCTTCCTATGGATAAAGGATGATAACCTAGTGGGGTCTCCCCAATGGAGTCACCAAATCATTGTGGAGGTAAATCCTCTCTACGGACAGAGACGATCCCTACTAGCCCAGACCGGGTCTAGCAACAATCAAAAAATGCTATCACGCAAGTTCCTAATTGCAAATTAAAAGTGGATGATGAGAACCTACTTGGATTCCAACGCTAATATTCGTAGAAGAGACTTCGCTCTCGTTCCTTTGCCTCGGCCGGTCACGATCCCCACGATATCCATGATTGGACACCTGCACATGCAAAGAACAACACAAATACAAGCATAAAATCCAATAGATGCAATTATATATCAGTCAGAAAAGATATAACTCAACATCAATCATTAAAAAGGACAATGAGAGTGGAACCATAATGATAGTCATCTATTATTGATAAATAACAAAGAAGAATACAACCATAGTTCTGACGTCAAATCCTCCTTTGGCTGGGTAGTCAGCTACACAAGTCTTGCAAAGCTTGTTAAGATGGGAAAAAAGCCTCCTTCTCTTGGGTGACAAGAATCTCCTCACTTATATTTGGCCTTATGGGTGCAAAGAAGGTTCTTGCAGCTTCAAACTCTTGAACTCCTGGAATTCTCTATCACTATGTTGGAACTAGCTTGCTCAAGGCATAGAGACAAGCTTTTATAGATAGAGAGGAAAGAGATAGGATCAACCACATTATTCATGGGATTGGATTTATCCCTAAGAAGCTTCCATGAAAGGTGGCAAACCACTTCCCTTCTATGGAGATTCGAAGCCAAACCATCCTAAATCAACAAGGATTCAGTTGGTGAATGGGTTAAGGAGAACCTTCGGAAGCTTGTTTGTTAAAAACTTTACCCAATTTGGTTGGCGCGAGTGCGACTCTGAGATAGAGCACCAATGGCATGTCCTCTTTAGAGGATTTCCCCCATTGGAGAGAGCAGTACACTATGGAACCATGCCAATGCAGAAAGAGGTCTTTTTATGGGTATTCTGCTAGAGATGTCTTCAGGGCATATGAAGCTCATACTTAGAGGAATATGATGCAAGTGGTTTCAGGTCATGTCACTTCTCACACGTCCCGGAATGAGTCTTCCAGTATGCGGGAGAGGGGTAACAGGGACGGTGACAAACGGTGACAAATTACTGTGTAACAGGATTTACACCCTTTCAGTTGGTGTATGGTATGGAAGCGGTCTTACCAATTCAGTGTGAAATCTCATCACTCAAGCTTGTGATCGATCTACTTCCTGAAACTTCTGAAGAAGAGGCTTGTTTCTTGGAACTAATCCATTTGGATGAAACCCATTGTGATGCTGCATTGGCTACCGAAGCACATAAGAAACACTTCAAGGTGCAATATGAAAAAAATGTCAAGCCTCGTGTCTTCTCAGAAGGTGACCTGGTATTGCTTTACGATCAGGACTTTAACAAAGTAGGAGTAGGTAAATTCGAACCATTATGGATGGGTCCCTACATTGTTAAATGAGCATTGACAAAAGGAGCCTACGAGCTAGTCAATTATGATGGGATTCCACTATTGTATCCCTGAAACGAGTTGTATCTTAAACGTTACTACGCTTGATAAAGTGTAGTAAACTCATTGTATATATTCTTTTACTGCATTTTTTAGTGTGTTTTCTTTTAGATTTGTCATTTTTGTTAGGTAATCCACTTTTCATTTGTTGTAGATGTCAAACTTTTTGGAACCATTTGTTGGGTATGCCAACAGAGCTATTCATAGTACGCAGAACCTATCTTCTGCAGCCTGGGCCATTTTCACTCCAAGCAGTGAGTTAGAGAGCTTTAGGGGGATATGCATTGGTCGATCGATGAAAAACATCGCTGAGTATAACACATTGATTGAAATTTTTTCTGATGCAATTTCACATGGCATATGCCGACTCGTTGTCAAGCTAGATTCCTAACTCGTCATTCTACAACTTATTGGCGTTTATTCTATTTAGAACACAGTTATTTATCGCATGTTCCTAAGAGTCAAGATTTTGGAAAGAAATTTTGATTCCATTCAATATCAACACATTTCCAGAAACTTAAACACATTGACTGATTCATTAGCAAACTATGTGTTAAATAGACATTTTGCAGCATTTGTAAAGAAAGCATTTCACATCAACATTTTCATCAAGATTGCATAACTTAACCAAAACAAAACTTCAAAAATCAAAAATAGATAACTGTTTATAGTTTTTACAAAATGTTTTATGTCAAGACAAAATTGGTCATCTGACCAAGGAACTCAAAAATGAATGCAGAAAAGCATCTTAGACTAATGATGTTGGTGATAACATGTCATCGCTTGTGCTATTATGCGTAGGATTCGAGTCTAATGACTCGGTACGTCAGTAGTATGCCGCTGTAAACTCAAAGGTAACTCATCGGTCCTGACATCCTGAATGTTGAGAGTGAGGCCCTTGATTTAATCCTGCAGCACTGCCAAGGTCTACGATATGTCCTGATCCCAAAGGACGGCCCTCCCTATAACCTCTCCTACTAAGTGTCATCTGTTGCCCGTGGGTGTGCCACTAGTCGCACTGGTCCAATATCTGCACACACATATAAGTTTTATTAGTCTTGGTAACATTAAAAAATGCAAAAACATTATAAAACTTATAAACAAATATGTGGTCGAATCATTTTACCTATATCACTCCACTACTCGCTAGCTGGTAATGCCAAATCCGAGTCACCTCGGAAATCCATCCCAACGTATGGATACTCCATAAATACCATCTCCTAATGGTGGAACCTCTCAAAGAATGCTTCAAAGAAGGAAATTTGTGATGGGCTAGCATGTTTGACCATAAGATCAACGCATCTCTGCATCCGTGGTTCCCTTGGTGCTGGCAATCCCAATGAAATGTTCTGAGGCTGCATCAGTGGAATCTTATCCAAAGCAAAAGCAGTCAATATGGATCCGTAGCCAAAATTATTGGTCCTTCCATTCTTTACTTTGGATAATTTTTCTTTTATGACAGGAAGTATTGCCTCACACTAGTTGAACACCTTTGGTTCCATGCATTCCCGGGCATACTACATGTAAGATCTATTTGCCAAGTGTAAGGCTATGCTACCAACCAATCTAGCAAAGGTAAATAAAATGGTCCTTAAGGGCCAATCAGTGACATCCTGGATATTGATCTTGCCATATCTACTAGGCTGAGATCCATCCTTGCAGAACTGATGAATATAATCTTTCACGGATTCACCCCCACGAGTGAATCCTGATAGTGAAAGAGGGGCACCACGCCTCGGCAATCTTGTCAGAAAGTAGATGTCCTCGACCGTAAAAGGAATAGATTTACCTCTGATATGGAATACCTAGTCAATCAGATCCCAAGCATTGAGAAAATACTGCAACAAACTGATCTGTTGCCTCATGATACATATGCGGAAGAACATCAGCAAGCCACAGTTCCTCAATGCATCAACTATGCCCTGGTCATGTAAAGCAATCATGTCCTCCTCTTCATGTTCTTGTTCATGCCATGTGATGACCATCTTGATCCAACAAATATCTGAAATACAGTCAAAAGATGAGTTAGGATACAAATTTGAGCAAAAACAAGCAAAAATTTGATGAAAAATCATTGTGTAAGGTTTCCTTTTTGCGTCCATCACACACTACCTTTGATCAAGGTGAGATGCATACTGAGTGGCCAATGTACAGCTTAGTATGCATCATACTTTTCAATATATGCTAGGTGCGATGATTGAGGAACGAATTCTTGAAAACCCAGGGGCCCAAAAAAGTGGAAAAACTAGCTCAGAATCAAGAAAAGATGGAATGAAAATGAAGAGCTGAGGGTTAGCTCCTACCTGGTCCTGACGGTGCGGAGAATAGTCCACTAGATCTCCAAAATTTGACTGGTGAAATTTGAGGGGAAAACTACTCCAAAGCTCCAAAATCCAAAATTTGAAATGAAATGATGAAAGTGAAAGGTAAAACTACTTTATATATTTACTATTCATGTACTTCAAGTAAAATGTTAGTTTTAGTTCATTTTTCGTACATATATATGTATTTCTAATCAATTTGATGTAAGTTTGAGCAGGTTGAACGACCAACGAAAGAATCTGATGTGCTAAATAGTGAATTTAACATCATTGACCACCGATTCAAGCATAATTCTATCATTTTGAGCTTGTGTAAAAATGAAACTAAAAACCGAGCATAGTTCCCCCATGGTTCAAGCTCATTAAAAAATGAACCCACCTTCGAGTAATTAACCTTTTTGATTGTCGTTCTATCAACCTTTTGAGCCTTGGTTGTGTACCTCTCATCACCTCCACCTCTTTGGCCAATCATACGATTCCACTTGGTTGTTTACCCTTTTTGAGGAACAGTTACGATGAGTGGTATTGTTAGCCAACCTCTTCAAGAAATCACCATTTTTGAGAAGTTCCAAGATTACCTAGAACTAGTTGCTACCCTAGACACCACTCATTCCTCAGAATCGAGTCTCCTTAAACCCTTTTCAGACTCGTTAAATATGAAATGATTGCCAAGCAATTGGACTTTCCAAATCGTTAAAGTTCTTGGAAATGTCATCCCTCCTGTGTATTTTAATCTTTTTCATACTCGAGGGATTATCTCAAGAAAAAGTTTGAGCACTTGTCTTTTTCAGTTCGTTAAAGTGATTGGAAAAGTCATCCCTTTTGTATCACTTTATCCTTTTTCAGACTTAAGGGATTATTGCATGAAAAAGGAACTTCTAGAGTTTTATTTTCATCCCTTTTCAAACTCTCTAAACATGAAAAGGACCGAGTTATCCTTGTCATTAAATGTTAAAACAATAGCGACAAGCTTGTCCATTCTAGACAAGATCGAGTTTCATTGTCGCTAGACTCCTTAAAACATAGTGACAGGTTTGCCTGAAGGGAAAATTATAGAACAAGAATATGTTATCTTCCTCAAGCTTGATAAAAATAAAGAAGTACTGGTTAGAAATGACTGGGGAAAAAGGGAAAAAGCTTGAAGAACTTATGGTAGCAGGTAGCTCTTGAACATGAAACTTTCACTCCATCACCATTATTGAGTTGGGTTGGGTTATTCCATTCACTAGTCATCTAACCATTGGTCTTTCACACCATCCATATTTTTGGGTTAACGCTACCAATCCATCTCAGTGTTACTGATATGTTCATGACAAGTCATTCAGTTGAGAAACCACAATCTAGTTAATGCCTCATCCACTGTAATACCTTCAACCTTCATTTTTCATGACCACCATTCTTGAACCTTGTGTCGGAAAATTGTTTTAACCTCTAGAAATCATTTGCTTCATTTCATGTCATAGATGTGGGATACATCAAGGCCCTCCTATGAAAAGTCACTTCTTGTCGACATCAGCTCATTATACATGAAGTTGACTTAGAAACACCCCTTTCAATGCTTTGAAGCTTGCATGCAGCAATGGCAAGTTTTTCACTTCCGGCCACAGGTTGACATCAATGGCCTTCGACCGAAAGATTTTGCGTGGTGTTCGACATCGGAACATATATTCACACCATGTGAATTGTACTATAGTACCTTGAGGGTCATTATCATTATCGGTGATTCCTCTCGCATCTGTTAACGGCTCACATTATTGGCTGGTAATCAAGCGATGTCTTTCCATGTTCGACTTCAGAACATCTCTTCACATGGATTGAATTGTACAATGGGTGAAGATTGAATGAGTTTGAAGACCTAGGATATAATTTCATCCATCTGGGTTGTGATATATTCAGGGATATAAAAACATCAAATGTACAAAGACGTTGCACAGATGGTCATCCAAACCAAGGATGATGACTCTACATCTGAAGAATCACCCGTCTGCATGTATAGATGACTATCTGATCTATGTACATGAAATTAGTTTATAAATCTGAGCATGGGAATTCCCACCTTAGCTAGATCATGAAAAATTATATTATGATGATGTATTGTATTGTAACTTATGCAGGTCACCTTCCAGTTCAAAACGTCAGATTCTCATGATAAAGCATTTCACCCGACATCAAGATTTATGACTTCATGCTTTAGGGGGCAACTGTTATAGACATATTTTGGCACTTCAACCCCAATATTATATGTCAATAAAATAGGGCTTTTCAACCCCTAAAAGAGTTATTTCATACCCTAAAAGAACATGGTAATATGAGTACATCATTCCCCAAAAGTTCCACCTAAAAAACCATCTAGAAATAGCCTAAACTAAACCATATTGACTGCTACACTGGCCAAGTGCGATGCATATTGAGTGGTACACTGATTAGGTGTGATGCATACTAATTAGGCCTTCTATAGGGTGCGATGGGTGAAGATGGACAAATTTCTGAGACATTTTGCTAGGTGGTTGCTCATGGAATCTTCTAGAAACCTCTCCTATGACACTTGCCTCTCTGAATTCACCCAGGGATGAGTAAGAGATCCAAGAAATCTCCAAGTGGAACAAAATTTTACAAGTGGAATGACACTAATCAAAACCCTAGAGATGACTCACACCCTTGCACACATCTATAAATGGATCCCTCATCTAAGAGATCTGGAGGCTGGAATATTGTGAATTGCAAGGAAGTGCTGATAGTTTGTAATTGAGGAAAGAGAATTGTATTGTTGGTGTGATCTTGCTATTTCATGAGGTGAAGAGGGATTGATTCTGGGAGGATGATGCTAGATCAAACAACTGGGTTGTAATTCTGTCTTCTATTTAATAAAGTTCTTCAAGTTTTCTTCCATATGATTGTGCAATTGTGAATGTTATCATTTGTGAATGCTATTGTATGTACATTATATATCTGGTTCTGTAATGTTTATGATATAATAGATAAAGATGCTTTGACGGTTCTTTGTTACTGTGTTTCTATAGGTACTCTCCAAGTATGATAAGTACGGGGAGGAGTTGCAAGCTCTGTCAAGGGGGAAAGAGACCAAGCAAGGGAATAAGTAGAAGTTCCGGTTGGTCCCATTGTCTTTCTCTTATCTGTTATACATAGAAGAAATCGTGAATTTCTTTAAACTGTTGTTTCTACGGTAGCTGCCAAACCTAGAGGGCTAGTCATTTGAAAAGACACTAGTTTTCCTAGAAACACCTCACACTTAACGACTTGACCAAATGAGTTTACATGAACACCCTCAAACGACCTGCCCAAATGAGTTTACATGAGCGCCCTTGAATGACCCACCCGAACGAGTTTACACAAATGCCCTCAAACAACCCATCTAAATGAGTTTACACAAATGCCATCAAATTACCCGCCCGAATGACCCACCCAAAAGAGTTTACATAGACGCCCTCAAACGACCCGCCCAAATGAGTTTACACAGATGACCTCGAATGACCTGCCCAAATGAGTTTACACGGATGCCCTCCAATGACCTGCCCGAACGCGTTTACAGGGATGCCTTCAAACAACCCATCCGAACGAGTTCACATGGGCTCCCACACTATCAAAACGAAGGCAGAAGAGAGAGTTTGGCAAATGAGTTGCACAAACATGCACAAACCCCACCCCGGGTCACAACTTAGCATTTTTTATACGGGCTCATGTGCCCGGCGTGCCCTCACACTGAACAACACGACCGAACGAGTTTACATAGGTGCCCTCAAACGACCCTCCCGAACAATTTTACATGGCAAACGACCCGCCTCAATGAGTTTACATGGAAAACGACTCGCCCAAACAAGTTTACATAGGAACCCTCAAACGACCTGCCCAAACAAGTTTACACGGCCACCCTCAAATGACCTGCCTAAACAAGTTAACATGGGTGCCGTCGAACAATCCGCATGAATGAGTTTACACAACATCCCTCAAACAACCAGCCCAAACAAGTTTACATGGCAAATGACCTCCCCAAACGAGTTTACATGAGTGCCCTCAAACGACCCGCCCAAACGCGTTTACATGGAAAATGCCCTACCCGAACAAGTTTACACGGCAGACGACCCTCAAACGACCTGCTCGAATGATTTTACATGGAAAAAAACCCTCCCGAATGAATTTACACGGGTGCACTCAAATGACCCGCCCAAACGATTTTACATGGCAAATGACTTGCCTGAATGAGTTTACACGGGCGCCCTCAAACGACCCACACAAACGAGTTTACACAGCAAACGATCAGCCCGAATGATTTTACACTGGTAAAAAACCCACCCAAACAAGTTTACATGGGAAAACGACCTGCCTGAATGAGTTTACATGGAAAATGACATGCCCGAACGAGTTTACATGGGCTCTGACACACGACCGAAATGAAGGCACAAGGGAGAGTCGAGAAAATAGGCCGCATGAACGTGCACAAAGCCCACCCCCGGTCACAACTTATCATTTTTGATACGGCCACGTGTGCCCCAGCCACCCTCACATGACATGACATGACCCACCGCAACACGTTTGCATGGGCACCCACACACGACACGTCCTAACCTGCCCGAATGAAATTTAGGGTTTCCATGGGTGCACAACCCAAAAGAAATTTGGGGTTTCCATGGGTGCACGACCCGATTGAAGGCACAAGGGAGAGTTGGGCAAATGGGCTACATGAACGTGCAGAAAACAAACAGGCGGTCACAACTTAGTGTTTTTGGCATGGCCATGTGTGCCTGAGCACCCACACATGGCACGAAATGACCCAACCAGCCCTGGGCAAGCCAACCCGACCCGCCCGAACGTGTTTGCACGAGCACCCACACACGAAATGACATGACCTGACCTGAACAAAATTTGGGGTTTCCATGGGTGTACGACCCAAACGAAGGCACAAGGTAGCGTCGGGAAAACAGGCTGCATGAACGTGTAGTAGGCACACGGGGGGTCATGTCTTAGAATTTTTTGCATTGCCACGTGTGCCTGAGCACCCACACATGGCATGACCCAACTCGCCCAAATGAAATTTGGGGTTTCTATGGGTGCATGAATCGAACGAAGGCATGAGGGAGTGTCAGGAAAATGGGTTGCAGGAACGTGCAGAAGGCACATGGGCGGTCATATCTTAACATTTTTTCCACAGCCACATGTTCCTCAGCACCCACACATGGCATGGCACAACCCGACTAGACTCACATGAATGCATTTACATGGGCACCCACACACGACATGACCCGAACCACCCTAACAAAATTTTGGGTTTCCATGTGTGCATGGCATGAACTAAATTTGGGGTTTCCATGGGTGCATGACTGGAACGAAGGCACGAGGGACTGCTGGGCAAATGGGTCGCATGAACGTGAAGAAGACACATGGGTAGTGATGACTTAGAATTTTTGGCATGGCGAAGTGTGCCCGGGCACCCCCACATGGCATGGCATGACCTGACCCACCTTAGGCGAGCTGACCCGACCTGCCCCAATGAAATTTTGGGTTTCCATGGGTGCATGACCCGAAAAAAGGCATGATGGAGCATCGAGCAAACAAGCTACACGAATGTGCAGAAGACACACGGGCGGTCACGACTTAGCATTTTCGGCATGGCCACATGTGCCTGGACACCCACACACGGTACGACATGGCACAACCCGGCCCGCCTGAATGAAGTTTGGGATTTGAATGGGTGCACAACCCAAAAGAAGGCACAAGGGCAGGAATATCTTTAACTCTAATACATAAATATACCTAGTGTAACATGCCCTTAAGGTCTTCAACATTTTCTTTTAACTCTTCCACTCACCAATAACACTTTAACATGTGCTAGGCCTATTTCAATGAGAAAGAAACTCAATGATAAATAATATATACATAATATATATATATATATATATATATATATTCTTGAATAAATAAAAATATCAAAAGTACATTTATGAGGACTTTCTTCAACACCCCCTCTTAACTAGGGAGGTATTCATAAATCATTACAAGTTGTTTGGCTATTTTTAAATCTTGAATAACTCACATAAGAGAAAATAGATTGGCAACCCATCTATTATAGCATCATATTAGCCAACATTATTCATAGCAAGGCCTTTACTAACAGCTTTATCTCTCATAATATCAGAGCACAATGTTGGCAAGGCCAATGGCTTATAAACACCTGAGTCATTGTCTCTGAAGATACATACCCACCTAGGTGTTCCTTGAGTATGAACTTCTAGGACAATTCTTGTCTTGGGTTCCCAGCCCTCAAAGAATATCACTTCTCTTACCTAATCTTGTCTTGGATGCCCTACACAACCTCAAAGAGCATTAGAGGCTAGATGATTACCCAATCATCCCATTCTTTCTTGCCAAGTGAAGACAAGATGTTGTGTTCTTTCCCTTGATTGAGGAATACATGCCCAAGTTTCATTTGACAAGAAACTTTCCCAAGCTCATTTGTAGTTGGGAACTTGTTAGAACTCCCTCTTAGCTAGGGACTTGTGCATTCATCAACAACTTCTTCTTCATGGGTCCTTTAGCTGATTGAGCTCCTTCTTTCCTTTGATGTCATAAAGTCTTTGTTTGAACTTCTTCTTGGCAGGGTACCAGCCATCGATCAATTTCCATCCTAGTTTGTCCTGTCATTTCTCCCTTCATGGAAAGTGGCCTTCTTGATATATATCAGGTCCTTTTTGTCATCTAGCTACTCCTTTGTTATCTTTTCTATCCTTCACAATACTTATCACATGGATGTTTAGTTGTACTTGCTTGTTCCTTTGTTAGAGTTTCCATGCCTTCTTTCGAGAGATGTTGAGGAATCTTGTAAAATAGTTATTCTTTGTGACCACGATGTTCTTCACATGCTTGATCTCTTTCTTCATTTTCTTCTTCTTGGATTGATTAGTCAACCACCTTATACTCCTTATGAGAGCACTTCTTCATGTTGACCTTTACTCCATTGTAGTACATGCCTCCGAGCATATCGTTGGCGAAAGAGATCCTTTTATTCTTGATCATGATTCTAGAACTTTTCCCATGACCCAATATATATGATGACATGACTTAAACTTTGATGCATACATACCTCATCTTGATTATGCTTTTATCATCTCAGCTTTATTTGATAGTTCTCCTTGATTGGTGTAGCCTTTCTTGCTTCATCTGCTCTTGCCTGTATATCATCCTTTCTTGAATCCCATAAATGGGACTCCTAATGAGACATCTACCCCATTATGTATGAACCTTATTTTGAAGATCTATGAAGGACCTTGAAGACCCTTACCTTGCAAATGTTTCTTCCTTTGATGATGGAGGCCTTCTAAGAATTTTGATCATGATCAATTGTTTTCTCATTGTGGATGAGACCCTATAATAGGTATGCTCCTTCTATGTGAATATCTTGAGCTATATCTACACCATGATCCTATATTTTAGAAGATATCTTTAACCATGCAATCTATTCTATTTCTATATGCTCCTATACTACTCAAAACATTGAAAGAATACTTTAAGCAAAGAGGTTGACTTAGTCATAAGAGGATCTTCCTTCTTTTGCTTCTTGTCATCTTCTTTCACTTCTTGAGTTAAATGAGCTTCTTCCCTTTTTATCTTGTTTTTGTTGTCCTTCTTAAGTTAAGGACAATCACTTTTGTAGCATTCATATTCTTGGCATTCAAAAAATTGGACTTTGGACATGTAGTGGTCCCAACTAATTTGTTACTTTCCTTGCAAAAAGACATTGAGGTATACTCAGAAGGGGACATATACTTACTTGTTATAGTTTGAGATGTAGTGAACTTGCTTTCTTCTTGAAGACTTGATGGCCTGCCTTCCTTAGATATTGATGTTCTTCAAGTTTATTTCTTCAAATGGACTTGCTTGATGACTTGACTCATAGTGCTTTTCATTTTTCAAGATGGTGTAGCTTGATGTAGGTCCTTCTTTGATTTTCTCTTCTTGTAGGTGCATTTATACAAGGCGTTTCTTCTTTCTTTGTAGTCTTCCATGATGAATGATAGATGGTATACCTTCTTGTTCTTGATGTGTTTGAGACTTCTTGGCTTGATGCCTCAACCTTGCAAATGTTCTTGAGATTCCCTTTCCTTGATGTGTCACCTTAGCTCCGATACTACACTGAATAATTTGGGGCAATGGGGTATAGCAGGATTATTCTGGGCTTGATAACAATTTGTGAATCTCTTTTACAATCTATCTTGTCATCTTAATCTTCTTCTCTTATTATTAATTCATGTGAGTTTACTTCATCAAAATGGTGCCAAAAACATAAGAACAGGAACACAAGATGTTGGCTCTTTGCTAGGGCAAAACCTCTCTCTCAGAGAGGAAAATACTTTCGTAAATTTCTCTTATTGAAGCTTCTTATTGGTCATTGTGAAGCCCTAGACCCTTGACAAGAATACCTTCCAAGCACAAGTGAAGTCCTTCCTCCTCTCTACACTTTGTTTCTTCGGCACTTCATTCCCCGACACTGTGTCCTTCTTTCAACTTTTGATAGTTCTTGGTGGACTAGCTCTAGAAGAGACTCCAACCTTTGATCCTTAATGAGATCCTTTACTAATGAGGAAACCTTCATTCTCTTCACCAACCAAGCATTTTTCTTGATGTGAGGTTGCAGACTCAATGTACACCAAGTTTACTACACCTAGGGTGATTTCCGTTGCGACGAGACTTGGAAACCCCAAATTTCTCGCACATGGGAGGCTTTCGACAAGGCGGGACATGGAATTCTTGGGTTCCCCACAATTTGGTGACTTTTGTCAAGGAGGGACTGGGAGACCCCATGTCACACTCTTATCCTAGTGGTAGTATTTCAAGCACACATAAGTGGGTGCTGCACTGTCGTACTTTTTCCTTTTACCAATACTTGAGTACACGGTCTATGCCTACTTCAACACTCAGCCAATTTTCCAATAAGTGTTCTTAATAATGCAGCAAAAATAACTTACCATCCATTTATCTTCTTTAATTATTATTTCAACCCGTCGTGTTGTATGGTCATGCCGCACTACCCGCAATCTGCACGACACAACTCCACACCTGAACTGCAAACTTGTCAGCTCGACTTTCCGTTCCACATTCCCAAGCTCTTCCCATCGATGCGGTCCATAGTGAGTGAACATGGCCGAGACGCAGTGCAGCCTATCTGCCCGGTTGGTAACCCGCCCCGCTCTATCTATCCACACTACCAATTCTGACCCATCTACTGTAATCTGCCTGCCGATGTGGCCCTATTACCCACGTCCTTCTCTTCCTTTTGTTTTCACCCAAATCCTTCCTTTGCACTTGTTCTGCGATGTGGAAGTCTGAGTTCGATGTCCCTTCATCAAACACCATCCCCCTTACTTATACACATCCTTTCGTATAAGGGCCATGTCTCTCGGGGATAACAAGAGTTGGCTCCATCAACATGCATGCCTGGTCGACCTGCCACATAACCTTGACAAACCCCATTCCAATGAACCACCACATCCCTTCGTTTGCATCATCGCACCCATGGATTGACTCTAACAATTAGCTGATTACACCCATCACCACACGTCGCACACCTGCCTGCGTCCTAACTCATCTGCACATGGTCACCTCCTTCATCTGGGCACCTAGCAAGGGTCACCTGCACGCCTTCCGCCAGTGACTCACCCATCGTGCACGTATCAAGGGGCATGCACTTTGCCCAAAATGGAACACCCACTATGAGTGCTCCCATCACCGTCATGCATAAGTGAATTTCATTCCAAGTCTTCGCATATAATTGCATGCTCACCCGAGTCACATACATGACACCCCAAGCCCCCCCATACATGGTACAAGTTTCCGACGTGATGGGAGATGGAAACCCTAGATTTCGTGCACTTTGGTAGCTGTCATCATGACGAGGCAGGGAAACCCCACTTTCCTTGCACTTGGATGGCTCTCGTCGCAATGAGGCATGGAAACCCCAAGTTCCAGAGACAGAACAGGCAAGCAGTTTCCACCCCACTGTGAAATGGAAAGCCCGAGTTTGTAAGACTTTGGTGGTTCTTCATCATTCCACAACATGGAAACCATGAGTTCCATAAAATTGGGCGATTTCGATTGTGTTACGACATGGAAACCTAAGTTTCCCTCACCGTGGCCGCGGTTTTCGCCCAGGTGGAAGATAGAGACCCCAGAGGTTCCCAGAATTAGGTGGTTTCCCTCATGCCATGAAACAAAAGCCCCCTGTTTCCTCAGACTTTGGTAGTTCTCTATCATTCTGTAGCATGGAAACCCAAGATCCCTACACCTAGGTCATGGTTTCTATCATGGTGGGACATGGAAGACCCAGAGTTTCCCATAACTAGGCAATTTCCGTCATGCCATGGAATGGAAAGCCTCATGTTCAGTAGACTTGGGCAATCGTTCCCTATCGCGCGATGACATGGAAACCTAAAGCTCCCCAAACTTGGGTGTTCGTTCCTTGTCACACGATGACATGGAAACCCGAAGCTCCCCAGACTTGGGTGGCAGTTTTAGCTGCGACGCGAGCAACATGGGAACCTCACGTTTCCTAGACTCGGGTAGCAATTTTTGTCGTGACGCAAAATGGAAACCCCGTGTGTCCACTAAATTGGGTACTAGTTTCCATCATGCCATGAAATGGACACCCCAAATTCCCTGGAATTTGGTAGCTTTACGTTGCCCCATGACATGGAAATTCGAAGTTCCACAGACTCTCGGGCGATTCAGGGTGTTCCGCGACATGGAAACCCTAGGCTTCCCAGACTTGGGTGGTTTCCATCAATGGTTCCAACCATGCCATGACATGGAAACCATGAGTTATCCAGACTTGGGTAACGGTTTCAAAACACCCCAAGTTCCCCAGACTTGTGAGCTGGTTTGCATTGTCATGGAAACCCCAAGTTCCCCACATTGGGGCATTGTTGAAAACCTCATGTTTCCATCGTGCCGTAAAATGTGGAAACCCATGGTTCCATCAAGGGTGGGACATGGAAACCCCAAGTTTCCCCAGACTTGGGCGCCACCGGTTTCAGTTGTGGTGTGACATGGAAACCCCAGGTTTCCCAGGCTCGGGCAGTATGGCGCAACATGGAAACCCCAAGTTTCCCCAAGCTTGGGCGCCACTAATTTCGGTCCTGGCACGACATGGAAACCCCAAGTTTCCTAGGCTTGGGCGCCAGGGCGCGACTTGGAAACCCCAAGTTTCCCCAGGCTTGGGTGCTGCTGGTTTCAGTCGTGGCACGACATGGAAAGCCCAAGTTTCCCCAGGTTTGGGCGTTAGGGCGCGACTTGGAAACCCAAATTTTTTTGCATTGGGTAGAAGCCCCAAATTTTAAGCAATGGGTGTAAACCCCAAATTTTGGGTGCAACATGGAAACCCCAATTTTTTTTTTGCCAGGCGGAAGCCCCAAAATTCTAGTGCCTCGTGCAAACCCAAAATGTTGGGTGTGACATGGAAACCCCAATTTCTTTTTGCGTCGAGTGGAAGCCCAAAATTTTAGGTGTAGGGTGGAAGCCCCAAATTTTGGGTGCTAGGGTGTAGCATGGAAACCCCAATTGTTCCCATGCTTGGGTGCCTTTTTCATCGCAATGTGGAAACCCCAAATTTTGGGCACCAGGGTATGACATGGAAACCCCAAAATTTTGGGTGCCGGAGAGCGACATGGAAACCAAAATTTTCTTGGGATTAGGTGCATTTTCTGTCACAGTGTGGAAACGCCAAATTTTCTGCCCCCAAGCAATGAAAAATTGTCGTCTAGAGGAAGAGGCAAAGGCACGAGAGCGGGAGGGTTGTCCAGATTTGTTTGTGACAAGAGTGAAGCTCTGAATCGAGGCGACCAAGGGCTAAATATTAGTGGATCATGGTAGCAAGGCCACTCTACCACTTACAATACCTCGTTGCATATTTAAGTCATCTGCAAAGGATTCTTCTCAACGACCATTTGGAATTGAACTTCAAAGCTACCTCGATTGAGATGCTTCACAGTCGCGGTTTGCAAATGACATGGGGCCCTTGGGGTGATAAAGCAATGCCCCTACTGTGGGTTGAGATACAATCAAAGAGTGACATGCACTGCTTCTAGTGTGGATTCTGACTTAGAGGCATTCAGTCATAATCTGACACATGGTGGCTTCGCGCCACTAGCTTTTCAACCAAGTGCGATGACCAATTGTGTGAATCAACGGTTCCTCTCATACTAAGTTGAATTACTATAGCGGTGCAATTCATCGGTAGGGTAAAACTAACCTGTCTCATGATAGTCTAAACCTATCTCACGTTCCCTATTGGTTGATGAACAACCCAACACTTAGTTAATTCTTCTTCACAATGATAGGAAGAGCCGACATTGAGGGATCAAAAAGCAACGTCACTATGAACGCTTGGTTGTGACAAGCCAGTTATCCTTGTGGTAACTTTTTTAACACCTCTAGCTTCAAATTCCAAAAATCTAAAGGATCTATAGGCCACGCTTTCATGATTTGTATTGGTACTAAAAATAAAAACTAAATGAGCTTTTACCCTTTTGTTCCACATGAGATTTTTGTTCTCGTTGAGCTCATCTTAGGACACCTGCATTATCTTTTAATAGATGTGCCACCCCAGCCAAACTCCTCACGTAACAATGCCTTCCACCCAGATCGACCCACTAAAAAGTTCCTTAAGGCCAAAAACAGGGGCAGTGCCCCGTCTCCACCCCACGGAATAAGTAAAATAACGTTAAAAGTAGTGGTATTTTACTTGCACCAAAAACGGCTCCTACTTATTCTACAACTCTCATGTCATTTCACAAAGTCGGACTAGAGTAAAGCTCAACAATGTCTTCTTTCCCTGTTAATCCTACCAAGCCCGTTCTCTTGGCTATGGTTTCGCTAGATAGTAGATAGGGATAGTGGGAATCTCGTTAATCCATTCATGTGCATCATTAATTAGATGAAGAGACATTTGGCTACCTTAAGAGAGTCATAGTTACTCCCACCGTTTACCCGCGCTTGGTTGAGTTTCTTCACTTTGACATTCAGAGCACTAGGGAAAAATCACATTGCGTTAGCATCTGCAGGGACCATCGTAATGCTTTGTTTTAACTAAATAGTTAGATTCCCTTGTCTGTCCAGTTCTGAGTTGATTGTTCGATGCCTAGGGAAAAGCCCCCGACCAGGGGCATTCTACTACCGTAGCCCAATCGGCATGCGACTGCCTACCCTTTCCATGAGAGCAGATCAGGCAAACTGCCGACAGCCCACAATTTGAGGGCATAGACCCCTAGGCCTAGCCCTTAGAGCCAATCCTTTTCCTGAAGTTATGGATCTATTTTGCTAACTTACCTTACCTACATTGTTCTATTGACCAGAGGTTGTTCACCTTGGAGACCTAATGCAGTTATGAGTACGACTGGGCATGAACAGTACTCAGTCCTCCATATTTTCAAGGGCCGCTAATGGTGCACCAGACACCGCAAGATGTGCGGTTCTCTTCCAGCTACTGTACCCTATCTTTGGGTGAACCGATTCCAGGGTGGGCGAGCTGTTAAAAAGAAAAGATAACTCTTCCTAGGGCCCCCAACGACATTTCCAGATTTCCTAACATTTCCGCCCATCACCATGTCCTAGTTTGGGAATATTAACCTGATTCCATTTAGATTCTCATGCAGAGTGCACCCTTGATACAAGGCTTCCCCATCTCTTAGGATCGACTAACCCATGTCCAAGTGTTGTTCACATGGAACCTTTCCCCACTTCAGTCTTCAAATTTCTCATTTGAATATTTGCTACTACCACCAAGATCTGCACCAGGTGCCGACACACCCAAGCTCACGCCCGACGTTTCTCAAATACCCCCACATCCTCCTACTCATTAGAGCCAGGCAATTGCTCCGATGGTCAAGTATAGGTTGCGTGCTTCAGCGCCATCCATTTTCAGGGCTAGTTCATTTGGCAAGTGAGTTGTTACACACTCCTTATCAGATTTCAACTTCCATGACCACCATCTTACTGTTTTAATCAACCAACGGCCTTTGTGGGATCTAGCTTAGTGCAAAATTTCACATCGTAACTCGACTTTCAGTTCATCCTGCATCGCTAGTTCTACTTACCAAAAATGGCCCACCTGGAGCTCTTGATTCAATGGCGTAGCTCAATGGAGCAGCCACACCCTCTTACCTATTTAAAGTTTGAGAATTGGTCGAGGGCGTTATGCCCCTGATGCCTCTAATCATTTGCTTTACTTGATAAAACTTGCGTGTGAGCTCCAGCTATCCTGAGGGAAACTTCGAAGGAAACCAGCTACTAGATGGTTCGATTAGTATTTCACCCCTATACCCAAGTTAGACGGACGATTTGCATGCCAGTATCACTACAAGCATCCACCAGAGTTTCCTCTGGCTTCACCCTGCTCAGGCATAGTTCACCATCTTTCGGGTCCCAACAGGTGTGCTCACACTTGAACCCTTCACATAAGCTAAAAGTCGGACGACGATGCACCCTCCCAAAGAGGGGATCTTGCCCATCAGCTTCCTTGTGCATCGCAGGTTTTCAAACCTGTCGACTCACACACATGTTAGATTACCTGGTCCGTGTTTCAAGACAGGTTGAATGGAAAGCCTTCCAACCAACACCACGAGCGTGCAGGTGCAAAAAGCCCACCACAAGGGCGTACGCTTCGTTCCTTGACGACCGCAATGACAAACTAACAGGCAGTAATCCACCTGCGCTTGTGACGATGCAGCTGCCTGTGTTGGTTTGCACCTCAAGTCGAGAGGCGGACCAGCCTTAACCATTCCACATCCAACCGAGATGCATCAACAGCCTCCATCCGCTTCCCTCTCAGCAATTTCAAGCACTCTTTAAGTCTCTTTTCAAAGTCCTTTTCATTTTTCCCTTGTGGTATTTTTTCACTATCGGTCTCTTGCCCATATTTAGCCTTGGACGGAATTTAGCACCCAATTAGGGTTGCATTCCCAAACAACCCGACTCATCGACAATGCCTTGTGATGCGGTAGGGTCCTAGCTCGACAGGGTTGTCACCCTCTCAGGTGCCCCCTTCCAAGGGACTTGGCCCAGGTCTGCCACTGAGGACGCTTCTACAGACCACAATTCAGGTGATGCTGCTGCCCAATTTCATGTTAAGATCTTCCCAGTTCACTCGCTACTACTATGGCAATCCTTGTAAGTTTCTTTTCCTCCACTTAATTATATGCTTAAACTCAGCGGGGGTTCTTGCCTAAGCTGAGGTCTCAAAGTTGGAGCTAAATAAGCCCTACCCAATTGGAGGACAAGAGAAAGCAAAGCAAGTTTGAGCGATTCCACACAAAGCCCGCATGAACTAACGCCAACTGCCCATCCAAGGGGATTAGATCACCGCTCACCAACGCACGCCACGAAACATCGTTTGAGGTATTTCTGCCAACCACACTGCATTGGGCATGGACGACCAACTCTGCTGCTCCCTAACATATTGCAGGGAGAATGTTTGAATGGGATGCGATGCCCAGACAAACATGCCCTTGACTGAGGCCTCGGGCACAAATTGTATTCAGAAACTCGATGATTCATGGGATTCTGCAATTCACACTAAGTATGGCATTTCTCTATGTTCTTCATTGATCTGAATTTGAAACTACTTGAAATTTGTTTGCAAGGTATTCAATTCAGAATTATACATGTTTTAAAGATTTCCATGTCTTGTAGAAAGAAAACAAATGAAATTTTCAGCTGTTCATGACCCATTTAAGCATAGCAGATTTATTTCCTTTTACTGTTTAACACACTAAAACGAATTTGTTCTACAAAATAAATCAACCACAAATGCAAAAGAATTTGATAAAGCAGTTCACCCCCTCCAGGGCTACGTCTACTGGGTCCAAAGCTTCCAACCGGGCTTGTCCTTGTTTTTATTAAATTCTCAAATTGAAAATACAGCTGAATAGAAGCATCTACAGGAGAAATAGATGGTAAAAATGGATTCAGAACACTTGAATCCTTCAGGATTGACTATTGGGTCACCTCCAATGGATACCTGCAACCCTATACAGTCTTCACAAAACTGGGCCCTAGTGGCTCCTAGAAGTTTCACGGCTCCACAACCTCTGTAAATGACCTCAGATGGCTGTAAGACCTGCACCAATGGCTTTTGAAGGTTGAAAATACCCAAAATAAAAATAAAAATCGTTCAAAACCACCTTTCCTAGCCAAAGTTATGGCCATTTAATGATCCCCTCCAGTTTTGCCTAAAAGAACTCCAGCTAACTTGAATTAATGTCCAGTTAGCTCCGCCAATTATGGCGGCTCTTCCAAATTCGCCATGTCCGCCAAAATTTCCGCCAAATTCGTTGGTGGTTGGGTTTGGCCCACGGTTCTCGGTCACAGTCATATGAAAGGGGGGCTGGCCCCCTTTGGTTTCCACCCCAACCAACTTTAATGTTCAAGTATCATGTGTTTCACTCATTCAACAACAATTGACCACGTGGTGTAATGGTAAAGTGCTTGTCTAATAGACCATAGGTTGGGGGTTCAAAACTCTGAACTCCCAAAAAAATTTGCATATGCGCCCAAGAAGCTGCTGACCTCATCTGAGGGCAATGTGGCAGCCTCCGGGCTTGCCACGTGGCAGCCTATGATTGGCTGACGAAAAGGGAATATTCCAAGGAATATTCTTTTTTTAATTTTTTTTGGAAAATTAAAATTTCTAATGTTATGGACAAATTCTTCTTTTTGTCATAACTTCCTCATACGGCGACCGTTTTTCGAACCGTTTGTGGCGCCGAAATCGGGAAGACGAGCACTTTTCAGTCGTTCATCTTTGAACTAGTTTTGAGCACTTTAAATTTTGAGCAAATTACGACACTTAGGACATGAGCACCTGATCACACCTCCCCATTGGGAAGATTTTGGACGCCAAAAGCCTTCAACTACCTATTAAAGAGGTGAGGGTATAGCTCCCTCACTCTATCCACCTCCATCCACTTTGCCTTGTTCGGTTTGTTGCCTTTGAAACCAACCCGAACATAATCTACACTGCCCCTTCTTGAAGTGCATGTCCTTCTGTCAAGGATTGTATCTTCTTTCAGCTCATCTAAGAATTCTGGCGAGAAATATTCTATAGATGGAAGCTGAACAACACTTTCATGATCAGCAATCAAAGGAGGTTCATACAAACGTAAGTTCTCCATATTGACAACAGAATACATTTGCATGTAGGAAGGAAAATCTAATTGAAAAGCATTATTTCCAACCTTCTTGAGGATTTTGAATGGACCATAACGAATAGGCTTCAGCTTTTTACCTTCTCCTTGCATCCTTTCCTTACTAATGTACATCCATACCTCATCCCCTTCTTGAAACTTGTGATCGACTCTATGCTTGTCGTGTCTTTCCTTGTACTTGCCTTGACTCTTCTCAAGCTGTTCTTGAATTTGCTGATGTATTTGCTAAATTCTTTCAATGAATGAATGAGCTTTGTCAATATCACTATGTCCCTCAATGGCGACATCTTTCTCAAGAATGAAATCAAGAGGTGATTTTGGCAAGTAACCAAAGCAAGCTTCAAACTGTGAGGTGTTTGTGGAGGAGTGCTTGGCACGGTTGTAAGCATGCTGTATGTAGTGCAAATGTTCATCCCACAGCTTGGGATGCTTGCTGCAATATCCTCTCAAGAGGTGCACAATGGTTCTGTTCACAACTTCGGTTTGTCCATCTGTTTGCGGATGGAAAGCAGTACTTTTCTTCAACTTTGTGTCCATCATCTCCCATAGGTTGGACCAAAAATTCCCCACAAATCTGGAATCCCTGTCACTAATAATGGAAGTAGGCAAACCATAGTGAATCCATACATGATGAAAAAATAATTCAGCAGTTTGTTAAGCAATTATAGTTTTCTTACAAGGCATAAGTATACACATTTTGCTGAAACGATCAACTACTACATATAAATAATCATGCTGCTTTCGAGATTTTGGCAAACCTCCTACAAAATCCATAGAGATGCTCTCCCATGGTCTAGAAGGTACCGGCAAAGGAGTATACAAACCAAGCTTCCTGTTGCTAGGCTTGCTTGTAGCACATAATGAACAACCTCTTATGAACCTTGAAACATAATCTACCATGCGAGGCCAATAGCAATACCTCTGTAGATGTACAACTGTTTTTCTCACACCAACATGGCCAGCAATAAGAGAAGAATGAGCTTCTCTTATGACATTTATCCTCTCCCCCTGTGGTATACACAACTTGCCCAAATGAAACAGCAAATTGTTAAGCATTTGATAGTCATTTTCCTCTACATGATTCCCTTTACTCAAGTTAGCATACACATCTTTAAAGTCATCATCAGATGCATATTGTTCTATGTAACTATCATGTACAATGGAATCATTCTTAAGTAAAGTAACAACACCAATAATAGGCCTTGAAAGCATATCAGCAGCCTTATTCAAAGTACCTTTCTTGTACCTTATTACCAAATGGAACTGTTGCAAGAAGCCCATCCATCTGAAGTGTCGTGACTGTTGTAACTTGCTTTGTGATTGCAAGTACTGTAAGGGCTGATGGTCGGTATGTATAACAGTTTCTTTGCCCATCAAATAGTGTTTCCACTTTTTGATGCTTTTTACCAACACATACAACTCCTTATCAGATGAAGGATAATTTACAACAGCACCATTAAAAGTTTCAGAATGAAAAGCAATAGGCTTACCATGCTGTAGAAGAACTGCACCCATGGCATAATCACTAGCATCAGTTTGTATCTCAAATGGCTGTCTCAAATCCGGTAATGCAAGGACTGGAGCTGAACTAATATTCTCTTTCAAAGATTCGAAAGCTTTTTGCTGCTTGCCTCCCCATTGGAAATCATGCTTCACACTTGTCACTGCATGCATAGGAGCTGCTATAGAAGAGAAGTTAGAGATGAACTTCCTCCAATATTGAGCTGCACCCAAAAAACTTCTTACCTCTGTTATGGATTTGGGAGTAGGCCACTTCACAATAGACTCAATCTTAGCAGGATCAATTCTCAAAGCACCTCCTCCTACTATGTGTCCCAAATAAACCAAAGAATTCTTTCCAAATTCACACTTTGACATTTTAAGAAATAACTGATTTTTCTTCAAAACATCAAGTACTTTCCTAACATGCGTGACATGATCTTCTCTAAACTTGTTGAAAATTAAGATGTCATCTAAGTATACAATAACGAAATCATCAAGAAAAGGACGCAAGACATCATCCATTACCCGCATGAAAGTTGCAAGTGCATTGCACAAACCAAACGACATCACAAGCCACTCAAAGAGTCCTTGTTTGGTTTTAAAGGTTGTCTTCCAAATGTCACTTTGTTCAATTCTTACTTGATTATATCCACTGCACAAGTCTAGCTTAGTGAAATATCGAGCATCTTTCAGCTGGTCTACCAAATCATCTATCCTTGGGAGTGGGTAACGATTCTTTACCGTTATCTTGTTCAAGGCCATGAAATCAAAACACATACGCTAAGTGCCATCTTTCTTTGGAATCAATACAATCGGTGACCCACATGGCGAAGTAGTTGGCCTTATGAGACCCTTGTCCAACAAGTCCTTGATTTGCTTCTTTATTTCAGCATTCTCCATAATAGACATGCGGTACATGCCTATGTTTGGAAGAGGACAATCTGGATGCAAATGGATTTCATGATGAATCTCCCTCTTAGGAGGCAAACCTGTTGGCTCCTGAAACATCTCATGATATGCATCAACTACATCATATAGATCTGATTTAAGTTTTGGATCACAATTGTCAAATGACTCATGATTCACATCAACCTTGTGCTTAATCATAAGAAGAACAAAATTCTTACTTGAATTGACCAGCCTTTTTACCTGTCCTGCATTCACCATCGCTATATTTTTCTTCTTGCGATGAGCTCTAACAATGAACTCCTTGCCATCTTTGAAAAGATGATAGTTTTTTTCATGGCGATGAAAGATAGCTTTCCTGTCAAACAAGTAAGGACTTCCCAAAACAATTCCTGCTATATCAAAAGGTACCACATCAAGTTCAATTGTGTCAATAAAATGTGCAGTAATTGCAAAGCGCAATGTGCACTTTCTTGAAACTTGTAAATTTGCATCCTTGCAAATCCATCCAAGTGGATATGGCTTCGGATGTGGAACGGTCTCAAGTTTAAGCTGCTTGACCAAGTCCTCTGATATATAAGTTTTGCTTGTGACCCACTATCAAAAAGTGTGTCAATTTTAGTATGTTTTGAAATCACCCTCACATGAAACAGTTCAATTCTTTCTTCCTCATTAGGAGCTTGTACATGGCAATTTGAGGTACTAGTGCTGGCTTGAGTTTCAATTTCTCTTCCCTTCAAGTTTTTCAAACCCATGGCTGTAATTTTGGTTTCATCACCTGAATCTTCTCCTAAATCTTGTGGTGTAGATGTAGTAGCAGCAGTTTTCTATTTCCCTTTGGATTTGTTAAATTGAAGTCTTTTTTCAGGATGTAATTTCCAACAGTTTTTCTCCTCATGGCCTGGTTTAGAACAGTGTTTACAGATCACATTCTCACTCTCCTGTTTGACAGATGCATTCTTTTTTCCCTTTCCCTCGGAGGTTTTCTCTTTGTTTTTCCCCTTGGGGGGCTTGTTTCTACCCTCTTCAAATGTGTTTTTTTCCCTTGCCTCTAAATGGGTAGCTTGGACACAAACCTCGTTCAGGCTAGTAGGGTTAAACATCAAGATGGTGTGTCTAAGGTAGCTATGCAAGCCACCAATGTATTTCAGCAAGGTTTCTTGGGTCTGTAAATCTACTCCTAACAAGAGAGCTCTTCTCCTGAATTCTTGGGTGTAGTCTTGGACACTCTGACCCTTAAGTTGTCTGAAATTTTTCCAATTCATAATGGCTTTCTGCATGTGAGCAAGAGGATAAAACTGTTTTTTAATGGCTAACAAAAATTCAGGCCATGTTAAGGTCACCTTACCAAATTTCTTGATCTCCTCTTTAGTCTTGGCCTCCCACCAGACCAATGCTGCTCCATCCATTCTCAAAGAAGTCAACTGAATCTTTGTGGCATCATCATGCATATTCTGGATCCTCAAGTAAACTTCCAACTACCTAATCTAGTTGTCAAGCTTTTCTGCATTCACTTCACCATTAAACATAGGTAATTCGAATTTTACATCAAGCTTCAACAAAGGACCTTTTCCAGAGGATCTATGCTTATGCACAGAAGAAGAAGACGAGAATGAAGAGGAAGAAGGTGACGATGGGGGTGGTGGATCACCATTTCCTCCATGTCCTTTCTTGGAATGATCATCATCCTTCTTACCTCCTGAAGAGCCCTCTCCTTCATGTGGATGTTTGGACCCTTCTCCAACCAATTTCTCATTTCCTTCTTGGTACAATAACCTCACCATTTCAGTGAGGTCCAAGAAAGCCTTTCTGAAGACTCTTTCTTCTTCTTTTGGATCCATGTCTGCAGGAATTTCTCCTTCATGTGCAGACATTCTTGAAGATTTTGCTGAGACTCTTGAGGGTGAAACTGAAGGTGGAGGTGATGGCTCTCTGGCCTTCCTTGACTGAGGATTCTCTCGTTCTCTAGTAAACTTTCCTTCCCCCCTTTTAAGTTTCAACCTGGTAAGCACCAATACTTTGCAAGACAGTTAGAAGATCTTTGCACAAAACCCTGAGCTCTGATATCAACTTGATCTGAATTTGAAACTACTTGAAATTTGTTTTCAAGGTATTCAATTCAGAATTATACATGTTTTAAAGATTTCCATGTCTTGCAGAAAGAAAACAAATGAAATTTTCAGCTGTTCATGACCCATTTAAGCATAGCAGATTTATTTCCTTTTACTGTTTAACACACTAAAATGAATTTGTTCTACAAAATAAATCAACCACAAATGCAAAAGAAGTTGATAAAGCAGTTCACCCCCTCCAGGGCTACGTCTGCTGGGTCCAAAGCTCCCAACTGGGCTTGTCCTTATTTTTATTAAATGCTCAAATTCAAAATATAGTTGAATAGAAGCATCTACAGGAGAAATAGATGGTAAAAATGGATTCAGAACACTTGAATCCTTCAAGATTGACTATTGGATCACCTCCAATGGATACCCGCAACCCTATACAGTCTTCACAAAACTGGGCCCTAGTGGCTCCTAGAACTTTCACGGATCCAAACCTCTGAAAATGACCTCAGATGGCTGTAAGACCTACACCAATGGCTTCAGAAGGTCGAAAATACCCAAAATAAAAAAAAAATTCGTCCAAAACCGCCTTTCCTAGCCAAAGTTATGACCATTTAATGATCCCCTCCAGTTTTGCCTAAAAGAACTCCAGCTAACTTTAGTTAATGTACAGTTAGCTCCACAAATTATGGCGGGTCCGCCAAATTCGCCATGTCTGCCAAAATTTCCACCAAATTCACTGGTGGTTGGGTTTGGCCCACGGTTCTCGGTCACGGTCATATGAAAGGGGGGCTGGCCCCCTTTGGTTTCTGCCCCAACCAACTTTAACGTTCAAGTATCATGTGTTTCACCCATTCAACAACAACTGACCACGTGGTGTAATGGTAACGTGCTTGGCTAATAGACCATAGGTCAGGGGTTCAAAACTCTGAACTCCCAAAAAAATTTGCATATGCGCCCAAGAATCTATTGATGTCATCTGAGGGCCACGTGGCAGCCTCTGGGCCTGCCACGTGGTGGCTTGTGATTGGCTGACGAAAAAGGGAATATTCCTTGGAATATTCCAAGGAATATTCTGTGGAATATTCTTTTTTAAATTTTTTTTGAAAAATTAAAATTTCTAATGTTATGGACAAATTCTTCTTTTTGCCATAACTTCCTCATACGGCGACCGTTTTTCGAACCGTTTACGGCACCAGAATCGGGAAGACAAGCACTTTCCAGTCGCTCAAATTTGAACCAGTTCTGAGCACTTTAAATCTTGAGCATTTTATGACACTTAGGACATGAGCACCTGATCATTCATCATAATAGGAGCCGAGATATCTGTTTCTGAGAGTCATTTCCACATATTACTGAAAAATCTGCCACAACACTGAATAGGGGAACCCCCCACAATAAATGTAAGGCTAAGGGCCAAAAGGAGGAAAGGAAGAAAAATGCATGAAAGAAAGAGAAACAATGGTGTCTACCCCCCTCAAAGGAGGAGGCTCAAATAGAGAAAAGTCTCCCCGAGCCCCACGCCCTGGCAAAAAGGGGGGAAATGCATGGAACAACAATCGAGAAGGACTAGGGTAGCCACCCCGGGAGCTCGCACTACTATTAATCCTTCTCAAACAACAGTCCACAACAATTCCCCCTTTTCTCCGCAAAGCTAGGGACTAAAAGGAAGAAGGGAAGAAAACAAGGTCAAAGAAATAGAGATCAAACGTGGCTATCGGATCACAAGGGGAGGATCAAACAAATCACAAGCCTCCCAAGCCCTGTACCTTCACAAAATGGGTGGAATTGAATGGGAAAACAATCGAGAAGGACTAGGGTGGCCACCCCTAGAGCTTGCAAGGCGTTTTTTCCTTCCCGAACACCAATACACAACAATCCCACTTTTTCTCCGTAAAGTTAGGGGCTAGAAGGAAGAAGGGAAGAAAACAACATTAAACAAAGGGATATTAACCATGGATACTGGCTCACAAGGGGAGGCTTCAAACAGAGAACAAGATTCACCAACCCCGTGCCTTGGCAAAAATGGGGGAACTGCAGGGGCTGACGATTGAGAAGGACTAGGGTGGCCACCGTCGAAGATCGCACTGCGTTTCATCCTTCTTGAACACCAATCCACAACAATCCCACCTTTTCTCTATAAAGCTAGGGGCCAAAAGCAAGAAGGGAAGAAAACAGCATGAAAGCAAGAGATATCAAAAATGGCTACTCACTCACAAGGGGAGGCTCAAACAGAGAACAAGCTTCCCAAACCTCATGCCTTCGCAAAAATGGGGGAATTGTAGGGGATGGTGATCAATAAAGACTAGGGTGGCCACCCTGGGAACTCGCACTGCTTTTTGTCCTTCCCGAACAACAATCCACAACAATCCCACCTCTTCTCCATAGAGATAGTGACAAAAGGAAGAAGGGAAGAAAACAACACCAAAGAAACAAAGATCCCAAGAAAAGAGAGAATCTCAACAGCACGTCAAGTAGATGTCCTCTAACCAAACAGATATCAAACAAGGCACCCAATCAAAAAGCATCCTACCTCTTCATACCCTCCCACATACATTACAGCACAACACCCTTTCTAGCTTCCAACATAACAAACAACAATCTAACAACCAAGCAAATAAATTACAACCTAAACTTGACCACTAGAAAATACAACGGTTGCGATGAGACCAGTGTCTGAAGCATGTTATTGAGAGGTAACAACCCCCAAACTCGGCACAAGGCTTCAAATGATAAATAAAATACTAATAACAAACCCACCCCACTATTGCACCCCTCCATGTACAAAACACCCAACAACCTTTCGAGCAAGAATGTCAATGGGGGTCAAGAATCAAACTCCAAAGAGGAGTTATCACAGGATGACACTCAAAGCTGGAGAAAGCCACGAGACAAAAATACATTGATGATGCAAGGCCACTAAAGAGAGCGACATTCGCAAAGTGCACACCATGAAACAAAGAAATGACCAAGTCCAACAAAAAACCCACAATCCAAAGGGAGGAACAAAGACACAACCTGCCACTTCTTTTTTCCTTCGAAGGGGAGTGGCTCACAAGAGGATGAGGAATTCCCTCGACGGCAAAGGAAAGAGATAATATTGCCACCCTCATGCCCATTGGCAAGGAAAATTGTAATCTTGATGGAGCTCAGACCAAGGGAGGGGTTTTTCATCACCGGGACACCCAACCCATCTGTGAGGGCATATCGAGGAATGGTCAGGATGGCTAGGGTAGCCAGCCCAATGGGTTGAACCTCTCTTCATCCATCCCATACTGACCCCACCCTAACAATTTCCCCTCATGGAAGGTTTGAGCTACCTGGCGTGTGCACAACCACTCCCTCGACCCAACCACCAGCAAGAAAGCTCATCCAAGCAACACATCAACCACCGTCGCCTTTTCAAGAGAACCAACTATGGAAGCCTGCAATCTTGGCCCATGCCTTCCAACGAACAAAAGACCAAGCACTACCACTACGAATGAGTCTAAATTTATCCATCGTATTTCCCGAGCACCTCAACTACAACAACCATGCCCGGCCAAATAGATCATCGGAAGGGCTCCCAAGAAACAAGCTTCCAAACCCCCTACAGAAACACATTGGTGGAAAGAAAAATAAAGGATGGGTGGGAAAAGCACAAGCATGGCTTGCAAGCACACACAATAAAAAACAAACGTTACCTCAAGACAAGAAACCAACAATGTTCTTGCCAAACACCAAACCTGCTCCCCTAGAGACACACCACACAGTCACACATTGCAAATGAAACCCAACCAACCCGAACCAAACAAGAAAACCCTTGCTATCAATGATCCTACTACAGGTTCACCTATGGTAACCTTGTTATGACTTCTCATTCCTCTAAATAATAAGGTTCAATGAACTTCTCATGACATTGATGGCAACAAACCACCATCGTCGACGCAATCTGAACACTTGATCAGATCATTCAATTGGTAGGAGTGATGGTTGTTGTGTATAAAGGGCAGAGACATAGTCAACATGAGTTGATGAGACGTTCTTACTAGGAATTCCTCGTTGAAGACAAATAATTGCAATGGTCTATCCCCATCATGATGCAATTTGAGAAGATTTCCCGATCCTCTCTAATCAACAAGAAAAACACATTGGCTGCATCAGTGTAGCACGCGTGTGGCCCAAAATATCTAAGGGCATCATAGACCTGTTATCGCCTCAAACTTCCATGGCCTAAATGGCCATAGTCCCTCTAATAAGCTGGCCTCGAAGGGGAACCTTCACATAGCTAGTTAGCAGGCTAAGGTCTCATTCATTATCGGAATTGACCAGAAAAATCGCTCCACCAACTAAGAATGGCCATGCACCACCACCCATAGAACTAAGAAAGAGCTACCAATCTGTCAATCCTTACTATGTCTGGACTTGGTAAGTTTCCCCATGTTGAGTCAAACTAAGCCGTAGGATCCACTCCTAGTGGTACTCTTCCGTCAATTCCTTTAAGTTTCAGCCTTGCAACAATACTCCCCTAAAACCCAAACACTCCGATTTCTCAGAAGGTGCTGATGGATTCCTTAGAGCAACATCCATTGATCTCTGGTCGGAATCGTTTATGGTTAATACTAGGATGGTTTTTGATCATCTTCTAGCCCCCTGTTGTGGAGGTAAATCCCCTCTGTGGACAGAGGTGATCTCTACTAGCCCAAATGGGGTCTAGCAACAATCAAACAATGCTAACACACAGGTTCCTAATTGCAAATCAAAGACCGATGATGAGGGCCTACCTGGATTCCAACGCTAGTACTTGCAGAAGAGTCGTTGCTCTCGTTCCTTTGCTCTGGCTGGTCACAATCCCCACGATCCTCGTGAACAGACACCTGCACATGCAAAGAACGACACAAACACAAGCATAAAATCCAATAGATGCAACTATATATCAGTCAAAAAGGATATAACTCAACATCATCACAAATAATAACAAGAGTGGAACCATAATGATAGTCATCTATTATTGATAAACAACAAAGAAGAATACAGCCATAGTTCTGACGTCAAATCCTCCTTTGGCTGGGTGATCAACAACACATGCCTTGCAAAGCTTGTTGGGAATGGGGAACAAGCCTCTCTCTCCTTGGTTACTTCGACAAGCATCTCCTCACTTTAGATTTAGCTTCATGGGAATGAAAAAGGCTTCTTGTAGCATGAGCTTAGCAATTCTCAGACTTTGGGACTTAGAACTTGGAACTTGGAGACTAACTTGGAAAAGGCAAAAGGACAAGCTTTTATAGATAGAGGAGAAGGAGTTAGGGTCATCCACAAGATTCATGGGACTGGCCTTATCACTAAGAAGCTTCCATGAGAGGTGGAGAACTACTTCCCTTCTATTGAGATTCGAAGCCCAACTGAACTAACTCAAGATGGAATCATTTCATGAATAGGTTAGGAAGAACCTTTGTAAGTTTTCTTGTTAAAAAATTTACCCAACTGGGCTGGCGCGAGTGCGACTCTGAGACAGAGCACCAGCTGGCGCGTCCTATTTGGAGGATTTCCCCAATTGGCATGAGTGATACACAGTTGAACCACACCAATGGAAAAAGGGCTATTTTTATGGGTATTTTGCAGAAGGTGTCTTCAAGGCATATGAATTACATACTCAAGGGGATACAATGCAAGTGTTTTCAAGTTATGTCACTTCTCACAGGTCCTGGAATAAGTCCTCCAATGTGCGGGAGAAGGGGTAATAGGGATGGTGACATACTCAAAACTAGTCAAACAAGACTCCAACACACTCAAGTAGTCGAAAAAAGGTACCCAGAATAAAAACCAAGCTCAGGAGGCTCGGAAACATGCAAACTTCAAAAGTTCCCAAGCCTGGCGCGACTGTCAGGATGAAAATAGTGCCTTTCAGTGATTGGCGCAGGTTGTCAATGTGCAACTGGCGCCAATGGGCGTGACTGTAACACTATAAAAAAGCGCCAGCCGAGTTTGCTATGGAAAAAAAAAAAAAAAAATGAGCCAAAGCTAATTCAACAGTACCCAGGTACACCAAGGGGCAAGAAGCAATACAGGGACTCAACCCAGAAAGCTAATCAAGCAGGAGAAACCAAGAAACAACCAAGAAACAAGGCAAGTTCCAAGCCGTTCAGCTCGTAAACCAAACCGAAGATGGACTAAAGTGGCATTGATCTACTTTGCTAATGTAGGGAAATAGTGTTTCGAAGGCTATCTAGCCGTACTTCAGGCTCCGTATAAAGTTTACAAATTAAACAACAAGACAAAACAAGCAACAAGGCAAAAAGCCAACTCCCCAGCGGAGTTTCCAAATTGTTGTGGAGGTAAATCCCCTCTGCGAACAGAGGTGATCCCTACTAGCCCAAATGGGGTCTAACAACAATCAAACAACACTAACACGCAGGTTCCTAATTGCAAATCAAAGACCGATGATGAGTGCCTACCTAGATTCCAATGCTAGTACTTGTAGAAGAGTCGTCGCTCCCGTTCCTTTGCTCCGGCTGGTCACAATCCCCACGATCCTCCTGAATGAACACTTGCACATGCAAAGAACGACACAAACAAAAGCATAAAATCCAATAGACGCAACTATATATATCAGTCAGAAAGGATATAACTCAACATCATCACAAATAATAACAAGAGTGGAACCATAATGATAGTCATCTATTATTGATAAACAACAAAGAAGAATACAACCATAGTTCTGACGTCAAATCCTCCTTTGGCTAGGTGATCAGCAGCACATGCCTTGAAAAGCTTGTTGGGAATGGGGAACAAGCCTCTCTCTCCTTGGTTACTTGGACAAGAATCTCCTCACTTTAGGTTTAGCTTCATGGGAATGAAAAAGGCTTCTTGTAGCATGGGCTTAGCAATTCTCAAACTTTGGGACTTAGAACTTGGAACTTGGAGACTAACTTGTCAAAGGAAAAAGGACAAGCTTTTATAGATAGAGGAGAAGGAGTTAGGGTCATCCACAAGATTCATGGGACTGGCTTTATCACTAAGAAGCTTCCATGAGAGGTGGAGAACTACTTCCCTTCTATGGAGATTCGAAGCCCAACTAGACTAACTCAAGATGGAATCAGTTCATAAATAGGTTAGGAAGAACCTTTGTAAGTTTGTTTTTTAAAAACTTTACCCAATTGGGCTGGCACGAGTGTGACTCTGAGACAGAGCACCAGCTGGCGCATCCTATTTGTAGGATTTCCCCCATTGGCGCGAGTGATACACAGTGGAACTGTGCCAATGGAAAAAGGGCTATTTTTATGGGCATTTTGCAGAAGGTGTCTTCAGGGCATATGAAGTACATACTCAAGGGGATTCAGTGCAAGTGTTTTCAGGTTATGTCACTTCTCACAGGTCCTGGAATAAGTCCTCCAATATGAGGGAGAAGGGGTAACAGGGACGGTGACAAATTATTGTGTAACACCCCCAAATTTCATTCTTGATTAATGTATACATCCTTGGAAAATGCTTTCACAGTGGTCCATCTTTTATAAATCCAAGAATTTCACCTCTGACAATGAAATACAAATGCCCTCGACAGTCCCTATTAATCATTACTCCGATCCTGAAGGCCAACATAATAGCACCAGACTCCTATCACGTTATTCCATGCTAATGTATTCATAGCATAAGATTACTTTGAGCACTCTAATTTTTTCAAGGTAACAGTGCCAGAGCCGCGACCCAGGCAATTAAGGTTGGGAGCATGCCGCCAAAAAAAGGGATGGAAGGGTGGGTGCACACCGAGTAGGCGGACCAACTTTTACGACCCAAGATCCAACAACGAGATTTTTAACTGCAACAACTTAAATATACGCTATTGGAGCTAGAATTATCGTAGATGCTAGCACCATAATTTCCCTCCAATGGATCCTTGTTAAGGGATTTATATTGTACTCATTCCAATTACTAGCCTCGATGAGCCCAGTATTGTTATTTATTATCACTACCTCCCCATGTCAAGATTGGCTGATTTGCACGCCTGCTGCCTTCCTTGGATGTGGTAGTCGTTTCTCAAGCTCCCTCTCCGGAATCGAACCCTAATTCTCTATCACCCGTCACCACCATGGTAGGCCTCTATCATACCATCAAAAGTTGATAGGCCAAAAATTTGAATGAAGCATCGCCGGCACAAGGGCTATGCGATCCGTCGAGTTATCATGATTCACCGAAGAAGCGGACAAGCCCGCGCCGACCTTTTATCTTAAAAATGCATCCCTCCCACTTCAAAGGGCATTACGGGCACTCTGTTACACAAAATATTGTCACCATGACTTTCTGCAGTCAGTGCGAGTCTATCACCACTCATACTGTCCTCCTTTGTAAGTCTTAAACCTCAGCTCTTCATGTCAAGCTTTAAAAATGAGAGAAAGTCCTTGAAAATCAATAAAAATCTGGTTCCGCACTTTCTCTTACCATTACTTGTGGTCCTGCACCCCTTGGTCATGTTACCTGCGGACCTACCCGCTCTGTCTCTAAAGGAGTGGGTGCGGACCCCTGTAAAAGTAAAAAAGGCACAAGTTTATTCTTAAAAACTCACTTTGGGTTAATTATGGATGCTTCTAGAAGGAATCTTGACGTTCTTGGTTCGCTCCTAGGTGGTTCATGCATCCCATAACTAAAGGATCTAACCCCTTGATGAGAGGAGCTTATCTCTTTGAAGGAGTGCTCTATCCCTTTGAAGGTAGACCTAGTAACTTCCCTCCTCTGCACTATCAATTGAGGCATTGGGCTAGTTGCTAGAGAGGTTAAAAGCTGAACATTTTTTAGGGTAAATGTTGTTGGAATTAAGACTTCCTAGTTAAGCTTGAGAGGAGAGATTACATACCTTTTGGCTTCTTTGCGAAGAGAGTGAAACTTGTCAAAGTAGAGGAGATTCTTGCTGGACCCTGGGAGGAACTTGTACAACATTAAGGCACCAAGGTTGTAAAGTTCTTCTTTGATTAATGTTAATACAATCAAATTAATTTTTCTCAATAAATTGTCTTCTATGATTTATTTCATGAATTCCTTGATCATCATGATAAATATGCTTTATTATATTGGCTTTTCAGGTGCTATTTAATATGTGTGCTTGTTTGTGTTTGAAGATTCTTTAAAAGGGAGCTCATTTGGATCAACGGAGCATGGCTTCCACAAACTAGCACTGGACCCGAGGTAGGCCTAAAACATCTATTAGCCTTTATTTATAAATTGCATATTTAGAGAAAGATAGATTTTTTTTGGTTTTCTTGTCGCTAGATATCCATAGATACTAGGGAGGTCAGTCTTGTCCGCAAGAACAACTTATCCACCCGAAAAAATGGCGACTCCGCTGGATCGTACCCAGAATCTCTAATTTTGCATTTATCTCCAAACCCAATTCTTTTGGCCTGAAATTTCAAGATCTTAGCGTCGGAAAATACAATTCTAATCCCAACAATTCAAAATTATTGGAGATACACTTTATCGTCGTGGGGTGGACTCCGTTTTACGACGTTGGTTAATTCATGAGGAAGCTGAAAGGGTTCTAAATGACTATCACTCTAGAGCGTGTGGCGGTCATATGTCTGGATTTGCCATAGCCCAAAAGATATTGCACGCTGGCTATTTCTAGCTGTCTTTGTTTAAAGATTGTATTAACGCGGTCCGAAAATTCCACACCTGCAAAATTTTTGATCAAAAGATGCGCGCTCCACCTGCTCCTCTCCACCCTATAGTTGCTGTCGGTCCTTTTGCTAAATGGGTGTTATAGACATTTTTGTGCCTTACAACTTTGAGCATGAAATTTCCATAATCTAAGGGATCCAAAGTCCCTAAACATGTTGTTCCTACCCCTAGAGGAACAAGGCTAACAAACTATAGCAATTCACAGAAGTTCTCCACCAGAAACTGCTCAAAAACAAGTCAATTCAGGATCATTTCAGTGGCTACACTAGCTGTTTGCGCTGAATGTCAAAGCCAACACTGGCTACCTGCGTTGAATGTCAAATGGAACACTGGCTACCTGCGCTGAAAGAGAATGGACATGTGGCAGACTCATTTCTCAAGGTGTCAAAACCCAGGAAGCTTCCAAAATGACACTTGCCTCAGGGAATTCAACTGGTGATGAGTAAGAGGTTCCAAATCTCCAAGTGGAAGCAAGAACCTCTAAGTGGACTCAAGAACTGACAGAGGGAGAGGACACTAGTCAGATCTCAAGCTGACTCATCCTCTCTCCAAACATCTATATATGGATCTCTCCTCCATGAGATCTAGAGGCTGGAATTTTGTTATTGCAAAGAATTGTTGTTGGTTTGAGATTGGAATCATTGGGTGCTTAATTCTTTGAAGGGGGTGAAGATAGGAATTCCATTTGCTGGGAAGGAGATGCTAGATTGGAGCCCTCTGGGTTGTATCTCTTCCTGAACCTTGTTATTCATCAATAAAGCTATCTTGGTTTCTCCTATATGCTGATGTATTTTTGATGTATGAATGCATTAGTATGTTTAGTTTATTTATAATCCTAAACTAGTTATGAATTTGAATATCTGTCTTTGTGTAGTGTTCTTCTCTTGTCGCAAGTAGCTGTTCTCTTGTGATCTTACAGGAACCCGTTGAAGCTGGACAAGCAAGAAGGCAAGTAGCTGTTCTCTTGTGATCTTGCATGAACCTGTTGAAGCTGGGCGAGTGAGAAGGCAAGTAGCTGTGAACTCCCAAAGAGAAGAGAGACCGGATCGAGGGACAAACGGAAGACACCGGTAAGTCTATTGATCTCTCTTCTTTCACGTTTCATAAAGGAAGAAACCAGAATAGCTGTACTCGTTTATTGCTAAGGCACTGTCACACCTTAGGTGGATAGGATTGTCCTGCATAGGCATTTTTCCCCACAACAAATTGGCGACTCCACTGGGGAGATTTGTTTAGTCATTTTATTTGTGTTTCTATCATTGTTTGTTTCATAGAATTGACAGCAACAATCGAACTGCATCTGCTATTCCCGGATGCAAAGTAGATAGTTGCTGCTTTGATCCAATCACTGGACTTGTCTATGATCTGAACAATGGACTCACAAATGATTTGATGATCCTTTGTGATAGATCTTAGTACCCCCTCAAAGAATCCCTTTGATTGTACCTTGCTTGTTGCTTTTATTTGGCCTGAAACAGTGAATTAAATAGCAATCTGTGACCCAGAACATGTGGGAAACGAGAGTTTCTCTTTTAGCGCAGACCCAGTGAAGGGATTCTGCATTTCAACGCAGGTCCCATGAAGGCTACCTGCACTGAATGTCAAAACCCCTGTGTTGAGGTTGCGCTGAACCAGTTTGCCCTTGTGCAGCTGGGGTTCTCTGCTCTGTTTTGCCTTGTTTTGATCTCTGATTTTTGCAGCCTGTAACCAGCATAGGTACCAGTCTGATAACTCCTTTGCTCTGCTTAGATTCTGCCTCCTTTTGTACAAAAATACTGTGAGTGTTTTTATGTGTTTGTGACATCATTTACAGTTTTCCTTTGCATGAGTGAAATAATCATCTTGTAGCCCTTGATTCAGATCTGTTGATTGTGATCTTAGAAGAGAGTTCATTGGTTGTTTGCAGATTGATTATACATTTACTCTTGCTTATTGGTTTGAATTTGTCTCTTTTAAGTGTCAAAACAAGTATTCATTTCGAAAATCGTTAAGTGTTGTAATCTCTTCTACCCTCTCTGATTTCGGAAAAGTAAACATGTTTGTATTGGTCAGTTAAAAGCAAATTCAAAGTTGTACAAAAAGCTTTCTTTGTAGGCATCAATACTAAGAAAGCGGAAAACAAACACCTGCATTGTGCATTTGCATCTTGATAGTTTGCATGTCTGATTTAGGAAAAGTGCATTAGAGTGTGTTGATTGCTCTCTGAGAAAAGATGGTGTCTTTCTTTTCCCTTAGTAGCTAGGATTTTCAAAGTTGAAAAGATATAAAGCTTGCTTATCATCTTTAGACTGCATTTAGGAATTGTATCATACATCTCGTGGTGAACCTTGAAAGGAAAACTTCTAAAAATATCAACCTAAAATAAATTGAATGAACTTAACAACGCTTTGCAACATAACGCACAACATAGAGGTCTAGGCTAGAGACGTGTTCCGGCGTCGTTAAGCCTGGTGACTGTCGATCTCGTGGATGGTGGGTGATTCTTCTTGAGGGACGATAGCGCCAGTACGGATTGTGCTCCCACGTACCGTCGCGTATATATTGGGAGACCCCTATATGCATAAAACCTTTATCCTTAGGAAGCCGTGTCGGCCGCCCTACTGATCGCAATGCACTGAACACAACATTCAGGAAGATCGACTGCCCGTACCCTAAAAAGTATTCTGCGGTTTTGCAAAAAGTTTGGCACACCCTCTGCCTAGAACTCCAGAGTAGTTCCTTTTGGCCTTTTTCAGACTCTATAACGGAAAAATTCCATCCGAGCATTTGTCACTTCGGGCTCGTTAAAATATCGAAGGAGACTAGAGTCATCTTTAGCTTTTTCTCGACTCTTTAAAACTGAAAAAGCAAGTTGTGTCTAAAGCGTCGTTAAAATTTATTTTAAATGGAACAATCACCCCTATTCCTGCGTTGATCTTTAGGTTGAAAAAATGGAGCACACCAACCAAGGAATTCCCCTTGGTGGAAATCATAGTCCCTTCTCCTCTTGGGGAGATGTTGGTGTGCCTCATATGGCCACATTGTCGCTTCCAGGACTAACAATTGGCCTGCCGGTCTGGCTCTTTTCAACCAATGTCGTTCAGAACACCACTATTCCTGAACAATCGAGTCAACATTAGACCAGACCAGAGTTGCCAACTAGCCTTCTACTTCATCTAACTCTTCCTCTCCTCCTTCCTCTTCGCTTGACGGAACTGGTAAAACAAAAAACCAAGTTCCTAAGGAGAAGAAGGAAAAGAAGAAGAAAGAGAAGAAGAAGAAGGAGCCAAAAGCGACTGGGGACAAACAAGTGTCGTCTGACAAAAATCCACACACAGCACTGACCAGGCCTAAATCACCATGTGTCATATGCAAGGGAGACCACTTCCACAGAGATTGTCCCTGCATCCCTCGGATACTAAGGGACTGGTCTCCCCGTTTGCACAATTCGGTAGCATCAACCTCTGATAGCCATGTTGACTGCTCACCGTCGACTAGTGAAAGTGAAGTCCCAGGACAAAGAGGGAAAGCTAGATTTCCCTGCAAACTGTGTGAAGGTGACCATGCCATCCACTGTTGTCCCTTCTTAGACGAGGCTAAAAGAGTTTTGGAAGATCGCCCGATTTTACGAGCGCAACTTCCTCCTGGATATCAAAAACTCCTGCCAAGTCCTTCACTAGTTGAGAACCCGGCTAGCCCACCCAGGTGGTCAGCCGAAGCACCTATCATTGAAGATGAACTGTCTGGATCCATGCCTGACGAAAGTCAAAAGGTTGAGACGGCAGTTGACCCGGTTTTGCCTTCAGAGGCTCTATCTTCGAATGATACCATCACAGAGGAGAGTAAAGACGACACCGTCCAAATTCTCTTCATCAACACTGACTCCGATGAACACGGGGGCAATGCGCCCATTCCTTTGTCGTAGGAAGGAACTTTGTCAGAGTCATATCCGGCCGTCTATTCGGTCCCACCACCAAGCAACCTGGTTGTGTCCTTCGATTGGAACCAACTAGGCAGACCCCGGTTGCCAGCAAGCATACCATTCAGAATTATCGTTCAAATATACAGAATGGTAATGGCTAGCACTATCATTGATGAGGGGGCATCTGTGAGTATCCTTTCCTCTATTGCTTGGAAAGCGCTTGGTTTGCCAACGCTTTTGCCTGAAATGAGAAATCTATCAAGCTTTGATAAAGGAACCAATCGACCTTTAGGGATCCTCCCCAATGTGCCTATTACATTGAAAGGGAAGACCGTTCAAATGAACGTGATGGTCGTTCAAGGACCCTTGGATTATAACCTACTCCTTGGACGAGACTATATATATTGCATGGGAGCTATAGTCTCCTCACTCTTTAGAGTAATGTGTTTTCCGCATGAAGGAAGAATGGTCAGGCTCGTGGACCAACTTTCGTTTCTCGGATCACGCATCACAAATAGTCATGTACCATCCCTAAATGGTCTATTCATGCAAGAAGTGTCTCAACCCACAGTCCGTCCTCCTGATGAGCGCGAGTAATCTGGGAGGATATGACTGGAACCCAGGGGGCATGCGTCCTGGTCTGCTTTGGCAGGAAAACTTTGGGTATAGGGTAGGTTTCCACGGGAGAATATGACTAGTCTGTACCCCGCCCATGCTGGAAGAGGGTTATTCTAGAATAAGATTCTTTTGTCAAAGTTATGTAAGTTGGCGGGCATCGTCACTCACCTTTGTCTATTTCGGTAGACATTGCCGAGGAAGTGTTTTGTTTGAAAGATTAATGAGACAATCTTTGGGTAACCTGAAAGAGGTAAGCCTCTCTCTTTAAAACAATTGTTTTGAAGGAAAATAAGTAGAGGTAACCTTGAAATCATACTTTATACTTGGGGGCATGCAAACCTTTTGGAGTGCAAGCAAAGAGCGGTTATTTATCTGTTTTTTGGGTTAGCAGTTTCCTAACTTTCATAAAGAAAGGATGCGGGGCATAGCTTTGTGAGATGAAGCTCCATAAAAAATAGAATGTCAATGAGACACTCTTATCATATGACTGGGTATTCGAGCAGTTTTAGCACAAAGTTCATGTTCGTTAAAAAATAAACGCAAGATCCGAGCAGTTTTAGCACATAGTTCATGCTCATTAAAAAATAAACATAAGATCGAGCAAATGTTTCCACCCGCGTTTAAGCTCGTTAAAAAATGAACTATCCCGGTAAATAACCACTGTGAATGTAATATCATCAGCCATTAAAGCCTTGGTCGTGTTTGCACCATCACCTCCACTTTTCATTTGGCCGATCGTTCGCCTCCATATGATTGTTTACCCATTTTGAGGAACAGCTGCGAAGAGTGATTACACCTAGCCATCCTTGTAACACTGCTGTGATTGGAAAATTCCAACCTGTACCTGGAATCTGCTGCTAACCCTGTTTATCACTCGTTCCTCAGAAGACGAGTCTTCTTTAAGCTCTTTTCAACTGACTCGTAAAATATGAAAAGATTGTCGAGTCCTTGGCCTTCCAGCTTGTTAAAGGGACAGGAAGAGCTATCCCTCCTCTAGATTTTAATCTTTTTGGACCTGAGGGATTATTGCACAAAAAGATCGAGCGCTTGTTTTATTCGGCTCGTTAAAACTATCGAAACCTCATCCCTTCTGTATTGTTTTATACTTTTTCGGACTTAAGGGATTAGATGACGAAAAAGGACTTTTGGAGTTAACTTTATGTACCTTTTCAGACTCTCTAAAAATGAAAAGGACTGAGCTATCCTTGTCGTTAGACTCATTAAAATCATTAAATTGCGACAAACTTGTCTTTAGACGAGAACGAGTTTCACTATCGCTAGGCTCGTTAAAACATAGCGATGGGCTTGCCCGAAGGGCAGGTTATAGAACAAGCACATGTTATCCTCCTCAAGCTTGACAAAAATAAAGAGGTACTGGTCAGCAATGACTGGGGAAAAATTGGGAGAAATTAAAGAAAACTTTGATGGTAGCAAGTCGCTCTTGAACATGACACTTTTCCTCTGTACCACAATCGGGTTGGGTTGTTTCATTCACCGGTCACATCACCATGGTCTCGCCATACCATCCATTTTTGGGGTAATGCTACCGATCCATCACATCAGTGTTGCCATATGTTCAAGAGAAGTCGTTCAGAAAAGTCAATCGTGTCCCATCCACCGCCATACATTATCCTTCATCCTTTCATGACCGCCACCCTGAATCATATGTCACAGATCGTTTTCACCTCCATTAAAATCATTAGCTCCGTTCCGTGTCACTGATGAGGGATTCATTAAGGCTCTCCTTTGACAGATCGCTTCTTGTCGACATCAGCTCATTATCCAAGAAGTTGATCTAGGAACAACCCCTCCAGTACTTTGAAGCTTGCATGCCTCAATGGTAAGTTTCTCACTTCCGGCGACAGGTATACATCAATGACCTTCGACCGAAAGATTTTGCGTGGTGTTCGACGCCAAGTCCTTTATTCACACCACGTGAATTGTACTGCAGTACCTTGAGGGTCATTATCATTATCGGTGATTCCTCCCGCGCTTGTTAACGGTTTACATCATTGACTGGTAATCAAGCGATGTCTTTCCATGTTCGACTTCAGAACATTTCTCACATGGATCGACTTGTACTTAGAGTGAAGATCGAATGAGTTTGAAGACCCCGGATCTAGTTTCATCCATCTGGGCTGCGATATATATTAAGGAAAGATAAAGACATTTACATGTACATCATTGCAGTAGATAATCATCCTACTCAAAGGATGATAATTTCATCAAAATTATTAGTCTACCATCAGACGATTGTCTATTCTATGTACAGAAAAATGAATTTATAAAGCTGAGCATGGGAATGCCTGCCTCAGCTAGATCATGAAAGCAGTATGAAAAATAATGTATTGTATTGTATCTTATTACAGGTCTCCTCCCAGCATTGGATGAACTTCGGATCCCCCTGATAAAGCATTTCACCCGATAAACAGCCTCATACTTTAGGGGGCAACTGTTATAGACATTTTTGTGCCTTACAGCATTGAGCATGAAATGTCCATAATATAAGGGATCCAAAGTCCCTAAACATGTTGTTCCTACCCCTAGAGGAACAAGGCTAACAAACCACAGCAATTCACAGAAGTTCTCCACCAGAAACTGCTAAAAAACAAGTCAATTCAGGATCATTTCAGTGGCTACACTAGCTGTTTGCGCTGAATGTCAAAGCCAACACTGGCTACCTGCATTGAATGTCAAATGGAACACTGGCTACCTATGCTGAACGAGAATGGACATGTGGCAGACTCATTTCTCAAGGTGTCAAAACCCAGGAAGCTTCCAAAATGACACTTGCCTCAGGGAATTCGACTGGTGATGAGTAAGAGGTTCCAAATCTCCAAGTGGAAGCAAGAACCTCCAAGTGGACTCAAGAACTGACAGAGGGAGAGGACACTAGTCAGATCTCAAGCTGACTCATCCTCTCTCCAAACATTTATATATGGATCTCTCCTCCATGAGATCTAGAGGTTGGAATTTTGTTATTGCAAAGAATTGCTGTTGGTTTGAGATTGGAATCATTGGGTGCTTAATGCTTTGAAGGGGGTGAAGATAGGAATTCCATTTGCTGGGAAAGAGATGCTGGATTGGAGCCCTCTGGGTTGTACCTCTTCCTGAACCTTGTTATTCATCAATAAAGCTATCTTGGTTTCTCCTATATGCTGATGTATTTTTGATGTATGAATGCATTAGTATGTTTAGTTTATTTCTAATCCTAAACTAGTTATGAATTTGAATATCTGTCTTTGTGTAGTGTTCTTCTCTTGTCGCAAGTAGCTATTCTCTTGTCGCAAGTAGCTGTTCTCTTGTGATCTTACAAGAACCCGTTGAAGCTGGACAAGCAAGAAGGCAAGTAGCTGTTCTCTTGTGATCTTGCATGAACCTGTTGAAGCTGGGCGAGTGAGAAGGCAAGTAGCTGTGAACTCCCAAAGAGAAGAGAGACCAGATCGAGGGACAAACGGAAGACACCGGTAAGTCTATTGATCTCTCTTCTTTCACATTTCATAAAGGAAGAAACCAGAATAGTTGTACTCGTTTGTTGCTAAGGCACTGTCACACCTTAGGTGGATAGGATTGTCCTGCATAGGCATTTTTCCCCACAACAATGGGGTATCGATTTTATTACATATAACCATCACTCGGATGGGCGGAATGCGTATATCATCCTACATTTGAGGCAGACAGAAAAACTACTGCGATTTTCGTTTTCAATCATATAATTGCTAGGTTCATTGTTCCACAAGCGATTATCATTGATCATGGGTGTCATTTTTGAAATATTATGATGACTAAACTAACAGACCAACTTGGCCTGCGTCACAATAGTTCAACTCCATATTATCCATAGGCTAATGGTCTAGTTGAAGCCATCAACAAAGTTCTAGTCATTATGATCCGACGAATCATTGGGATTCATAGGTCAAATTGGCATAACACGTTATTTTCAGCGCTTTGGGCATATCGAACCTCAGTAAAAACATCAATTGGTTTCACTCCTTTCCAACTGTTTTATGGTTTGGAAGCTATGTTACCCATTATGCGAAATCCCGTCATTGCAAATGGCCATAGAATTACTTCCAGCCACTTCAGAAGAGGAGAAACATTTGTTGTACTTGGCTCAGCTAGATGAGAATTGATGTGATGTTGCACTAGCAATGGAAGCTCATGCCAAACGTATTAAAGCTCAGTATGATCGAAATGTTACACCTCGTAATTTTTCGGAAGGAGACCTAGTCTTACTGTACGATCAAGTAAATGATAAATTAGCCGCTGGAAAATTCGTACCCATGTGGCATGGTCCTTATGTTGTTAAGCGAAAGCTGGCAAAAGGGGCCTATGAATTGGTAGGCTTTGATGGGGTCTCTTTAGGTAAGCCCAGAAATGGTCTTTATCTGAAGAGATATTATGCTTAAATCTGGGTGTGGATATTTTAGTTGGGTCAGTTTTCTTTCTAGCTGGTGTGTTTTAGATTAAAAAGTTTGCTTAGCTTAGAGAGTGTTTTTTTCATTTTTCCTACTTATCTTGGTTTTACTCTTGATATTCCAGATGTTGATGTTTCTCCAAACATACATTTGTTTTGCTGATGGTGCTTGTCATAATACACGGAACATTTCTTCCGTAGCTTGGGTTATTTATTCGTCCTCTGATGAGTTGGTATCTATGCATGGGGTAAGCCTCAGTCAAACAACGAACAACAATGAAGAGTATAGTGCAGTGATTGAGTTATTATCTGAATCCATCTCATTTGGGATTCGTAGTTTGATTGTGAGGTTAGATTCTGAACTCGTTGTATTGCAACTTAATAGAGTTTATGCCATTAGAAATCCAGTGTTATTGAGATTATTTTTGAGAGTTCATCTCTTGGAACGTGAATTTGACTATATTGAATATTAGCATATTCCAAGATATTTAAATATATTAGCAGATGCAATTTCTTCTCGAATGTTAAGTAGACATTTGCAGTAATCAAACAAGTAAATTTAAAAACATTCCATAACATGTTTTACAAGATAGCCGGTAATAGTGATATAGCATATCATAGAAGTGTGTTAAATATATATCGTCTTCGATCATAGGTTGAAAAACACCTTATGATCAGTAAAAATGATAGTACAAAAAGCAAAAATGTCATATGAGTCTACAACATGCGATCATCCTATCACTGGTGATGATCACAATAAGAAACCACTGTACGAGCCACCCTACAAAGGAACCTCCTGAAGGGTCTTGGGACCCCAATCACATAGCGTTGTAGCCTAAGAGGAATGTCATCTATGCTAGTCTCTGGAATGTCTACTGTCAAACACTCTAGATGGCTTTCCAATTTGGCCAGGGTCTCTATAGATTCATCCCGTGGGGCTGGTGCTGCTGCAGCTAGTTGTTTCCTCTCATAGGGGCGGAGAGTGGCTGGTCGCCTGGACCTACATCTGCATTTGAAACTTTTTACTATCAATTTTGGGATGATTTAAAAAAAAAAATAAAAAAAATTAAATTAGAAAATGTTGAAAATGATTTTACCTGAGCCATCCCATTGCTCTCCTTGTGGAAGAGCCATGTCTGGGTCACCACGATAATCCATCCCAGTGTAAGGAAAATCCTGAATAGAAAAAACTTGGTTCTCCAAACAATAAAAATACTCAGGAGGAAATCGAACAACTTCAGAACCCGCCTCAGGATGACGGGCCATAAATGCAACCCAACGCATCAGTTTGGGCTCTCGGGGAAGTCCACCTCCAACGGAAAGATGTTGTGGGACCACCATTGGGACCCTCTCTAGACCAAAGCTCACAACTAAGAAACCATATCCAAAGTTTTTCAGTTGTCCATTCTTTGCTCTAGTCAGTTGGCCTTTTACATTAGCCAACACAACTTCGCACCAGTTGAAGGTGGTGCCCCGAAAGCAGTTTACTGCCATCCGCATTTGGGATCCAGTGGCCATATGTAGTGTTGCACTTCCACAGAGCCTGGTGACAGTAAATGTAATCACTTTGAGTTCAGGATGGGAGATGGTTTTGATATCAATCCCTTTTTCCTTGGTTTGGTGGTTACAAAACTCTAGCCGGAGGCTATCGACAGACTGGCCACCTGCCCTAGCCCCGAATAGAGTCAATTGTTCACCTCTCTTAGGCAAACCAGTCAAAAAGTAAATGTCTTCTAGCTCCATTTCGAGCTAGTGGCCATCAATAAAGAAACACTGGACCTGTACATTCCACCTGTCTACCAGCCACTGCAAAAAAGTCCACCTAGGCCCTCATGCCAGGTATGGCCCAAAATGTGAATAAACCGCATGCCTTCAATGCATCAATCGAAGGTTGATGATTAATCGCGGTGAGGTCTACATCCTCGTGCTCCCGTTCCCGCTAGTAAATCATGGTGTATATATCATACATTCAATAAAAAGGCAGATTAAAATATTTTAAATCAAAGTTTTTGGGTGGAATTTGAAAAATTTAAGTTTGAAAACCTATGCTGTGGGGACCGTACCCTCTATGTTAGAGATAGTCCATAGGTCTGCACACTGGCTATATAGCAGGTGTGGGCCCCTGACTTTTTTCTGCATGCAAAAAGGTCGGGGTCCGCAGGTTTCCTATGTTGCGCTTGCGGACCCCCGCGCATGGTCTTTTAACCTAAATATTTGTTAAAAATCAAAATAAAACCCTAAAAACAAATTTCAAATGGATGAAATGCAAGAGTAAGATGATGTGGATTACCTGGAGGTGACAGTGTTCGATTCCAACGAACGGATTTTCCGCAATATTCATGGGAAGTTTCTTACCAAAAGCTCTCTTTTCTCACCCTGAAGTCAAACAGTAAAAATGAATTTGCAAAAGCCCTTTTTATAAGCTTTTTTGAATAAATGAATTTTTAATTTGTTTATTTTTCACTTTAAAGAGGTAACTTTTGAAGCATTTTTATTTATTTTAAACAGGTATGAGTAATGTTTGAGTTTTTGTGCAGGATAACGGATTTTTCAGGAAAAATTGATCATTTTTGACAAAAAAAACATTAGAGTCACCTTTAAGCTCTTTTCTGACTCCTAAAATATGAAAAGATTGCCGAGTTTTTCTTTTTAAGCTCGTTAAAACTGAATTAAAAAGACGGTCTACTTATAGCTCTTTTCTGACCATAAAAACATGAAAAGATTGCGGGATTTTTGTCAGCTCAAATTCGATATTGGCTATAAAACGACGTGTCATTGATCACTTTTTTACTTTTTCAGATCAGAGACACTAATTATGAAAAGTACTCCTTGGTCGTAATGATCAAGAAGTTCTCTCAAGTATTATTTTATATTTTTTCGGGCTTAGGAGACACAAATTTGCTTGGGAGACACAAATTTATGAAAAAGGACAACCATGGAGTTTTCTTAGGTTTTTTTAGACTCCCTAAAATTGAAAAACGCCGAGTTTCTCCTATACTGGACTCATTAAAATTTAACAGTAAAGGACTTGTTCAATTACAAATAGGAACGGACCACTCCTTCTTAGGGTTAGAATTTAAACTATGTTGGACTCATCCGAAGGATGAGCTTATAATCAATCAAATGTTATCCTCCTCAAGCTTGTTAAAAATAAAGAGGTACTTGCCAGAAATAGTGGGGGAAAAGAGAGAAAAATTAACTTGTTTGTCATACTTCGTGTCTCAGAAAAACATTTAACCACACTTGAACATGACACTTTTTATTCACCTGGGTTGGGAAATCCTTTTCCTAACAGTTAATCAAACCATATTGAAAGTCTTCAGCCAGTTTCTAGGTATTAGCTTTGGGTCAATTGTCACCAAACCATCTGCAGTTTCGTTATGTGTTCAAGAGGTCAGTGCAGATAAACCTTTCATCTGCAAAATATCTGTCATCCATCTTGACCATCCCTGAGTCAGTCCTTGCAACTATATTTATTTAAACTTGATCTATGATTTCGTGTTGTGGGCTTGCCTACGACGGATCACTTTCTATCGACTTTAGCTCATTATCCAGAAAGATGATCTAGAAATTGTCAGTACCTTTGGATCTGCATGCCTCAATGGCAGGTTTCTCGCCTTTGATGATAGGTTGCATCGTTGACCTACAATCAAAGGATTTCATGACATGTTCGACGTCAACACATCTATTCGCATTTCATGAATTGTGCTGAGTACTTTGAGAGCCATTGACATTACTGGTGGTTTCTCACACACTTGTTAACAGTTTACATCATTGACTGGTAATCAAGTGGTTTCTACCATGTTCGACTTCGACACATTCATTCACATGGATAGAATCGTACTATTTCAGGAAGTAGAAATAAAGACCCTAGATCTAGTTTCCACCATCCAGGCTGCGAGGAATTTTGTTATTCATTATATAGTGGACAATTTATAAACAGATGGTTGTGTCCATACTGTGTCTACATGTGTCTATACTTGTGATGTATTACAAGATCATTCCTATATCAGAGTAGTTTAGTTAGTTTTCTAGTCAGTTTTTATCTAAGTATGCGAATGCCTACCTCAGCGATGATATGATCTCATATATATATCTATATATTTTGTATTGAATGTTTTTACAGGTTCCAACCAGGCTCTCCACAAGATGATCCTCGAAATTATAAAGTACTTCACTCTTCTTAGATGATAAATAAAATCTTCATCTACTACAGACTTTGCACTTTAGGGGGAATCTATTACACAAAATATTGTCACCATGACTTTCTGCAGTCAGTGTGAGTCTATCACCACTAATATTGTCCTCCTTTTCAAGTCTTAAACCTCAGCTCTTCATGTCAAGATTTAAAAATGAGAGAAAGTCCTTGAAAATCAATAAAAATTTGGTTCCACATTTTCTCTTACCATTACCTGCGGTCCTACACCCCTTGGTCATGTTATCTGCAGACCTGCCCGCTCTGTCTCTAAAGGAGTGGGTGCAGACCCCTTTAAAAGTAAAAAAGGCCAAGTTTATTCTTAAAACTCACTTTGGGTTAATTCTAGACGCTTCTAGAAGGAATCTTGACGTAGTTGGTTCACTCCTAGGTGGTTCATGCATCCCATAACTAAAGGAGCTAACCCCTTGATGAGAGGAGCTTATCCCTTTGAAGGAGGGCTCTATCCCTTTGAAGGTGGACCTAGTAACTTCCCTCCTCTGCACTGTAAATTGAGGCATTGGGCTGGTTGCTAGGGAGGTTAAAAGCTGAACATTTTTTAGGGTAAATGATGTTGGAATTGAGACTTCCTAGTTAAGCTTGAGAGGAGAGATTACATACCTTTTGGCTTCTTTGCGAAGAGAGTGAAACTTGTCAAAGTAGAGGAGATTCTTGCTGGACCCTAGGAGGAGCTTGTACAGCATCAAGGCACCAAGATTGTAAAGTTCTTTTTTGATTAAAGTTAATACAATCAGATTCATTTTTCTCAATAAATTGTCTTCTATGATTTATTTCATGAATTCCTTGATCATCATGATAAATATGCTTTATTATATTGGATTTTCAGGTGCTATTTAATATGTGTGCTTGTTTGTGTTTGCAAATTCTTTAAAAGGGAGCTCATTTGGATCAACAGAGCGTGGTTTCCACAAACTAGCACTGGACCCGAGGCAGGCCTTCTTTTTAAAAATGAAAATCCAAACTTTTAAACACAAGCTTTTCGAAGTTTTGTAAAGAGAAAACACAAAGCGGATTCCTCAACAAGGGTAGATTTCATTAATGGTCAGACTCATAAGAAGACTGGTAGAAACCGGGATGATCTGAGGTCCCTACAACTTCTAAGCTCAGAGCTACTACAAGACCAAGATGAAAAACAAACCCAACAAGCAAAACTCCTAGGAATTTCACCTAAAACCCTAACAGCAATGAAATCAACCTAAGGAAAGCTTCTGACAGGTTATATGCAGGTCTGGGCAGTGGATAATAACTTCTAAACAAAAACTAAGCTGACTAACAGAGGAAATCTTAGGTTTTTCTAAATTTTGACAAGGTCCGCAGGCCCACAGTTAACACAGGTGCGGTACTGCTCTGTGCTAAAAGCAAAAGTGCAGATAAGTACACACTGTGTCAAAAGGCTAGGGTGCAGTCCTCTCCCAAAGCTATGAAAAACGAAAAATAACCCTGGATCTACAATTTCTACCCAATTCCACACACAAGCAGCCAAAAACAGAAACAAAAACACAGTTTCTCAGGTCAAAGTAAAAACAAGGAAAAAATCAAGTCCCCAGTGGAGTTGCCATTTTGTCACACGGAATGAGTTGATCTTGCGGACAAGATAGACCTTCCTAGAATCTAAAGAAAACCTAATGACAAGCAAACCAATCACACACTATCTTTCTCTAAATACGCTTTTATAAACAAAGGCAAACAAGTGTTTTAGGCCTACCTTGGGTCCAACACAAGTTTGTGGAAGCCTTCACTCCTTCGATCCAAATGAGCTCCCTTGTCGCGAATCTACAAACACAAACAAGCAAACAAATTAAATAGCACCTGAAAAGCCAATATCATAAAACATATTTAACATGAAATTCAAGGAATTCACTAAACAAATGACATGAGACAATTTGTTGAGAAAAATGAGTTTGATTGTATGAATTCAAATCAAGAAGAACTTTACAACCTGTGCCTTGATGCTGTACAAGCTCCTCCCAGGGTCCAGCAAGAAGTCTCCTCTACTTTGACAAGTTTCACTCTCTTCCCAATGAAGCCAAAAAGGTATGTGATCTCTCCTCTCAAGCTTAACTAGGAAGTCTTAGTTTCACCAACATTTACCCTAAAAAATGTTCAGCTTCTAACCTCCCTAGAAACCAGCCCAATGCCTGAATTTATAGTGCAATGGAGGGAAGTTACTAGGTCCTCCTTCAAAGGGATAAAACCCTTCTTCAAAGGGATAGCTCCTCTCATCAAGGGATTAGCTCCTTCTCTTTTGGGATGCATGAACCACCTAAGAGCGGCCAATCTACGTCAAAATTCCTTCTAGAATCATCTAGAATCAACCCAAAGTGAGTTTTTTAGAATAAACTTGCGCCTTTTTGACTTTCATAGGGGTCTGCACCCACACCTTTAGGGACAGAGTGGGCAGGTCCGCAGTTTTTTTGAACAGAAGGTGCGGGACCGCAAGTAACAGTGAGTGAAAGTGCAGAACCAAAGTTTTATTGATTTTCAATGTCTTTCTCTCAATTTCAAAGCTTGACTTGAAGAGCTAAGGTCTGAGACTTGCTTAGGAGGACAGTACAAGTGATGATAGACCCATACTGACTGCAAATAATCATGGTGATGACATTTTTGTGTAACAAACATCTATTAGCCTTTATTTATAAATTGCATATTTAGAGAAAGATAGAATTTGTTTGGTTTTCTTGTCGCTAGATATCCATAGATACTAGGGAGGTAGGTCTTGTCCACAAGAACGACTTATCCACCTGACACACTCTCTTACTAAGAGCCAACCTGAACAACCATCAAGTCAAAGAGATATCAAAATATCATGTAAAACTTTTATGCCTTGCACCTCTTGCATCCCAAGAAGGAAGCACACACAAGATGCCAAGGACATGGCGAATAAATTGGTGGAGATGCTGAGCCAGAACGCACCAAGGCCACTTTAGAGTTTGAAACCACGCTCCAACCAACAAGAAAACAAACAATCACTCACCCACTCCCTTAGAAATGCATCCAAAAGCCTCCACGCCTCGCACTGAGGCCACCTAGGAGTCCACCTGGACAGCAGCAATGGTGGACCTTGATCTCCCGATCGCTTGTGGTAGCCGCAATTCAAAGGAAACAAATGGAGAATGACCAACCATGTAACCTCTATATTATAAAGGAACCCCAACCTTCCCTGCTCCACACCGAGGCCACCTAGGAATCCACCCAGACAACAACAATGATGGACCTTGATATTCTGATCGCCTGCATTAGCCTCGATGTGAAGGAAAAGGAAAGAAATAAAAATAGGATGACCGACCACAAATCCTATCATAGAGAGTCCATACAAACCTCCCCGCCCCACATCGATGCCACCTAGGAGTCCACCCGAATAACAGAAAAAATGGACTTTGATCAGATGATCGCCTGTGGCAGCCTCAACACAAAGGCAAGGGAAGGAAATAATACAAGACAAACCAAGCCTGCAACCTCCCTTACAAATGCCCCCCAATCCTCCCCTGCTCACACAGAGGCCACCTAGGAGTCCACCCAGATAGCAGCAATGATGGACCTCGATTGCATGATCACCTGTGGTAGCCTCAATGCAAAGGAAATGGAAGGAAATAAAAAAAGACCAACTGAGCCCACAACCTCTCTTAGAAGTGCACTGAGACCCTCCCCGCACTGCACTGAAGCCACTTAGGAGGCCACCCAGATAGCAGCAACAGTGGACCTCGATCGCTTGACCACCTACGGAAACCACGATGCGAAGGCAAAGGAAGGAAATAAATGCAAATCAAGAGGCTCGCTACACAATACAAGAACATATCCAAATAGGAGGAGGGATCGAGAAGCGAGGCACCCCATGCTCCCTACGTACAAGCAACCTAGGATATTGCCCACAACTTGACCAACTAGACAAAGAATAATTTTCACCTGCGGTCACCTCCACACTGATGAGGGAGGTTGAAGCATTCCACCTCAAATTCCTTCTTCCAGATAGCCCCCACCATTGACGTAGCAAGCCTCCTCCCCATTGGACCATGAGTGCATACACAATTAAAACAACAAATGCCCATAAATGTTGTGACTTAACATTTCCAACCGCAAAAGCCTGCCACGCACGTGAGATGCAAGGAAAAATCTGACCACTCAATTAAACATATGGGCCAACACATCTATCAAAAACTCAAACCGAACGCAACCATGGATGATGTGCACTTTGAAAGGAATGCCAACCCTTAGCTTTACATTAAGGAGAACAACACCTCACATCACCTGACAGAAAAAGCAAGCAAGAGGGAGGGTAGGTGGTTTACAACCAAAACCCTTCCACGTTCCTCTTAAATGTATCATCTTAGCTGACAATGCCAACACAGAAAGAGTACAAGCACAAGAAACCAACACCATAAATAGCCGAACAATGAAGAGCATGTCTATCAGAGGGAGCCACACCACAACAACCCATACAACTCCGAGAACTTAGAGTAGAAGTGGAATTGTTCACATATGCCTCCTGGGACAAGCATGGCCAACATTACCACTCTTGTGCTACTGAGTGGGTATGGAGAGAGGATGAAAATTGGCCACCCTAAAAATGACCCAAGGCCACTCTTGAGGCAAACTTGAAAAACCAACTCAATTACCAACCCACCTTTCACACGAAAAGCAAAACCCTCCCCCTCAAATAGGGAGGAGGCGAACAATATAACGAGGAGAAAATTTCAATGGAGCCACACATGGCTGCCCAGCCCAATCAAAATTTTATATTCACAACAACTGAGGGGCACGATAGCGACATAGGCACGACAGAGTTTTGGGGTTTCCATCTAGGACCACAACAACGAAGGCTCAAAGGAGCGCCAAGCAAACTTTAACATTTTTATCATTCGGATGGGCAAGAGGGATGGGGATGAGCATGGCCAACATTACCGCTCATGTGCTACCGAGTGGGGATGGAGAGAAGATGAAAATCGGCCACCCTAAAAATGACCCAAGGCCATCATTCAGGCAAACCCAACAAAACAACTCAATTACCAACCCACCTTTCACATGGAAAGAAAACCTATCACTTGTATCATTTGGATGGGCACGAGGGACTAGGACAAGCCAGGGAGCCACACCACAACAACCCATACAACTCCAATAACTTAGAGAGCAAAAGGCGAATTGTTCACATATGCCTCCCGGTATGAGCATGGCCAATATTACTGCTCATGTGCTACCGAGTGGGGATGGAGAGAAGATGAAAATCGGCCACCCTACAAACAACCCAATGCCATCGTTCAGGAAAACCCAAAAAAAACTCAATTACCAACCCACCTTTCACATGAAAAGAAAGCCTGTCACTTGTATCATTTGGATGGGCACGAGGGGATGAGGATGAGCCAGGGAGACGCACCACAACAACCCATACAACTCCAAGACCTTAGAGAGAAGAAGGGGAATTTTTCGCATATGCCTCCCGGATGAACATGGCCAACATTACCACTCATGTGCTACAAAGTGGGTATGGAGAGAAGATGAAAATCCACCACCCTACAAATGACCCAAGGTTGTCATTCAGGAAAACCCGAAAAAAAAACTCAATTACCAACCCACCTTTCACATGAAAAGAAAACCTGTCACTTGTATCATTTGGATGGGCACAAGGGGACCAAGACGAGCCAGGGAGCCACACCACAACAACCCATACAACTCCAAGAACTTAGAGAGCAGAAGGGGAATTTTTCACATATGCCTCCTGGGATGAGCATGGCCAAAATTACCGCTCATGTGCTACCGAGTGGGGATGGAGAGAAGATGAAAATCAGCCATCGTACAAATGACCCAAGGCCTTGTTCAGGCAAGCGTAAAAAAAAACTCAATTACCAACCCACCTTTCACACGGAAAGCAAACTTGTCACTTGTATCATTTGGATGGGCATGAGGGACCAAGACGAGCCTGGGAGCCACACCACAACAGCCCATACAACTCCAAGAACTTGGAGAGCAGAAGGGGAATTGTTCACATATGCCTCCTGGGACAAGCATGGCCAACATTACCACTCATGTGCTACCGAGTGGGGATGGAGAGAAGATGAAAATCAGCCACCCTACAAATGACCCAAGGCCATTCTTCAAGCAAACCTAAAAAAACAACTCAATTACCAACCCACCTTTCACACGAAAAGAAAACCTATCACTTGTATCATTTGGATGGGCACGAGGGACTAGGACGAGCCCAGGAGCCACACCACAACAACCCATACAACTCCAAGAACTTGGAGAGTAGAAGGGGAATTGTTCACATATGCCTCTCGGGATGAGCATGGCCAACATTACCGCTCTTGTGCTACCAAGTGGGGATGGAGAAAAGATGAAAATTAGCCACCCTACAAATGACCCAAGGCCATTCTTTAGGCAAACCTGAAAAAACAACTCAATTACCAACCCACCTTTCACACGAAAAGCCGACCGAGGGACCAAGACGAGCATGGCCAACATTACCGCTCATGTGCTACTGAGTGGGGATGGAGAGTAGATGAGAATCAGCCACCCTACAAATGACCCAAGGCCATCCTTCAGGCAAAACCAAACAAACATCTCAATTACCAATCCACTTTTCAGACAAAAAGCAAGTCCACACCCGAACAAGTTTACATGGGTGCCCTCACATGACCCGACCCAACCCAACCAAACAAGTTTTCATGGGTGCCCTCACACGGCACGACACGACCCAACCTAACCGAGTTTACATTGGCACCCACACATGACCGAAATGAAGGCACAAGGGAGAGTCAGGCAAACGAGCTACACAAATGTGCACAAAGCCCACCCTAGGTCACAACTTAGCAATTTTGATACGGGCTCATGTGCCCAGGCATGCCCTCACACTGAATAACCTAACCAAATGAGTTTAAATGAGCACTCTCAAATGACCCGCCCGAACAAGTTTACACAAACACCCTCAAACAACCTACCTGAATGAGTTTACAAGTGTGCTCTCAAACGACCTGCCCAAATGAGTTAACACGAGGTGCCCTCAAACGACCTGCTCGAATGAGTTTACATGGCCACCCACAAATGACTCGCCTAAACGATTTTACACGAATGCCCTCAAATAACCCACTCAGATGAGTTTACATGGGCACCCTCAAATGATCAGCTTGAACAAGTTTACATGGATGCCTAGACATGACCGAAACGAAGGCACAAGGTAGAGTCGGGAAAATGAGTTGCATGAATGTACATAAAGCTCACCGTGGGTCACAAATTAGCATTTCTGATATGGGCTCATGTACCCGGGTGTGCCCTCACACTGAACAACAAGACCAAATGAGTTTACATGGATTCCCTCCCATGACTCACCGGACCTGGCCAAACGAGTTTACGTCGACGCCCTCGCTCGACTTGCCCGAATGAGTTTACATGGACGCCCTCAAACGACCCACCCAAACGACCCACATGAATGGGTTTACATGGATGCACTCAAATGATCCACTCGAACGAGTTGAGATGGACGCCCTCAAACAACCCACTTGAACGAGTTTACATGGGCGCCCACACGACCCAAATGAAGGCATAAGCGATAGTCGGGCAAATGAGCTACACGAATGTGCACAAAGCCCACCTCGGGTCACAACATAGCATTTTTGATACAGACTCGTGTGGCCGGGCACGCCCACACACTAAATGACTCAATCGAATGAGTTTACATGGACACCCTCGGCTGACCCTCCCGAACGACTTTACACAGATGCCCTCGCAAGACCTGCCCGAACAAGTTTACACAGACGACTTCAAATGACCTGCCCAAACGAGTTTACATGGATGCCTCAAATGACCCGCCCGAATGAGTTGACATTGATGCCCTCAAATGAGCCACCTGAATGAGTTTACATGGGCACCCACATGATGAAATGAAGGTACAAGGGAGAGTCGAGCAAACGAGTTGCACGAACATACACAAAGCCCACCCTGGGTCACAACTTAGCATTTTTTGTATGGGCTCGTGTGCTCGGGCACACCCTCACACTGAATGACTTGACTGAATGAGTTTACACGAACACCCTCGACTGACCCATCCGGATGACTTTTCATGGACTCCGTCACTTGACCTACCCAAACAACCCACCAGAACAAGTTTACATAGACACCCTCAAATGACTCGCTCTAATGAGTTAACACAGACGCCCTCAAACTACTCGCCTGAAAGAGTTTACATGGGCACCCACACGACCGAAATGAAGGGACAAGGTAGATCAGGGAAAAAGAGCTGCACGAATGTGCACAAAGCCCACACCGAGTCACAACTTAGCATTTTTAATATAGGCTCGTGTGCCTGGGTGCGCCCTCACACTAAATGACTCGACTAAATGAGTTTACACAGACACCCTCGCTCGACCCGCCTGAAAAAGTTTACAAAAACGCCCTCACCTGACCCGCCTAAATAAGTTTACACAGATGCCCTCAAACGATCCTCTTGAACGAGTTTACACAGATGCCCTCAAACAACTCGCTTGAATGAGTTTACATAGATGCCCTCAAATGACCCACCTGAATGAGTTTACATGGATGCCCTCAAATGACCCACCTGAATGAGTTAACATGGGCACCCACATGACCGAAACGAAGGCACATGGGAGAGTTGGGGAAACAAGCTGCACGAACGTGCATAAATCCCACCCCAGGTCACAACTTAGAATTTTTTATAAGGGCTCATGTGCCCGGGCATGCCCTCAAACAAAACGACTTGACCGAACAAGTTTACATGGACACACTCGCCCGAATTGCCCGAACGAGTTTACATGGATGCCCTTGCCCGACCCACTCGAACAACCCACCCAAACGAGTTTACACGGATGCCTTGAAATGACTCGCCCAAATGATTTGATGTGGACGCCCTCAAATGACCCACCCGAATGAGTTTACGTGGTGCCCACACGACCGAAACAAAGGGACAAGGGAGAGCCAAGCAAGCGAGTTGAACGAACGTTCACAAAGCCCACCCCGGGTCACAACTTAGCATTTTGATACGGGCTCATGTGCTCGAGTGCACCTTGACACTGAACGACCCGATCAAATGAGTTTACAAGGACACCCTCACCCAACCCACCCGAAAAATTTTACACGAATGCCCTTGCCCGACCCACCCAAACGCGTTTCCAGGAATGCCCTCAAACATCTTGCCTGAATGAGTTTACAGTGACGCCCTCAAATGACCCACCCTAAGGAGCTTACATGGATGCCACAAAACGGCCTACCCAAATGACCCGCCCGATCGAGTTTACACGAACACCCTCAAATGACCCACCCGAACAAACACCCGAATGAGTTTACATGGACACCCTCAAATGACTTGCCTGAATGAGTTGACACGGATGCCCTCAAATGACCTGACCGAATGAGTTTACATGGGCACCCACAAGACCAAAATGAAGGGATAAGGAAGAGCCGGGAACATGAGCTGCATGAACGTGAACAAAACCCACCCCAAGTCACAACTTAGCATTTTTGATATGGGCTCGTGTGCCCAGGCGTGCCCTCACACTAAATGACCTAACCGAACAATTTTACATGGACGCCCTCGCCTGACCTGCCCAAATGAGTTTATGCGGATTCCCTTGCCTGACCCACCCCAACGAATTTACACGGATGCACTCTAATTACCCACCCGAATGACCCACACGGACACCGTCAAATGACCCACCCAAATGAGTTGACATGGATGCCGTCAAACGACCCACCCAAACACATTTACATGGGTGCCTACATGACCAAAACGAAGGGACAAGAGAGAGACAGGAAAATAAGCTGCACGAACATGCACAAAGCTTGCCCCGGGTCTCAACATAGCATTTTTGATACAGGCTCGTGTGCCCGGGAGTGCCATCACACTGAACTACCTGACCAAACAAGTTTACACGGACGCCCTTGCATGACCCGCCTGAATGAGTTTACACGGACGCCCTCGCTCGACCTGCCTGAACAAGTTTGCATGGATTCCCTCAAATGACCCACCCCAACAAGTTTACATGGACACCCTCAAACGACCCACCCAAACGAGTTTACATAAACGCCCTCAAACGACCCACACGATTGACCCACCCAAACGAGTTTACATGGACACCCTCAAACGACCCACCCAAATGAGTTGACACAGACACCCTCAAACAACCCACCTGAATGAGTTTACATGGGTGCCCACACGACCGAAACGAAGGGAGAAGGGAGAGTCAGGCAAACGAGCTACACGAATGTGCACAAAGCCCAACCCAGTTCACAATTTAGCATTTTTGATACGGGCTTGTATGCTCGAGCACGCCCTCACACTGAGCAACCTGACCGAACAAGTTTACATAGATGCCCTCGCTTGACCCGCTCGAACGAGTTTATAGAGACGCCCTCACCGAACCCACCCAAATGAGTTTACATGGATGCCCTCAAATGACCCGCTTGAATGACCTGCCCAAATGAGTTTATATGGACACCCTCAAATTACCCGCCCAAACGAGTTGACACGGACGCCCTCAAACAACCTACCCGAACGAGTTTACATGGGCGCCCAGACGACCGAAATGAAGGGACAAGGGAGAGCTGGGCAAACAAGCTGCATAAACATGCACAAAGCCCACCTCGGGTCACAACTTAGCATTTTTTTATATGGGTTTATGTGCTCGGGCGTGTCATCACACTGAATGACCCGACCAAATGAGTTTACATGGATGCCCTCACCCAAACGAGTTTACACAGACACTCTCGCCCTACCCACCTGAACGATTTTACACAGATGCCCTAAAATGACTCGCTCGAATGAGTTTACATGGACACCATCAAACGACCCACCTGAACGACCCACCCTAACGAGTTGACATGGACACCCTCAAATGACCTACCCGAACAAGTTTACATGGGGGACCACACAACCCAAATGAAGGCATAAGGGAGAGTCGGGCAAACGAGCTGCACGAACGTGCACAAATCCCACCTTGGATCACAAATTAGCATTTTAAACATGGGCTTGTGTGCCTGGGAATGCCCTCACACTAAACGACCTGCCTGAACAAGTTTACATGAATGCCCTCGTCCAACCCGCCCGACCCACCTTAACATGTTTACACGAATGCCCTCACCCAACCCACATGAACGAGTTTACATGGATGCCCTCAAATGACCCACCCGAACGAGTTTACAAGGATGCCCTCAAATGACCCGCCCGAACGAGTTTACATGGGTGCCCACACGACCGAAACAAAGGCGCAAGGAGAGCTGGGAAAATGATTTGTACGAACGTGTACAAAGCCCACAACGGGCCACAACTTAACATTTTTGATATGGGCTCGTGTGCCTAGGTGCGCCCTTAAACTGAACGACCCAACCGAATGATTTTACTCGAATGCCCTCAAACGACTCGAATGAATGAGTTTACATGAGTGCCCTCGAATGACCCACCTGAATGAGTTTACACGAACACCCTTAAATGACCCGCTCGAACGACCTGCTTGAATGAGTTTACACAGATCCCTCAAATGACCCACCCAAATGACCTACCCAAATGAGTTTATATGGACGCCCTCGAATGACCCGCCCGAATGCATTTACATGGATGCCCTCAAATGACCCACCCAAACAAGTTTACATGGACACCCTCAAATGATCCATCCAAAAGAGTTTACATGGCAAACGACCTCCCCGAACGAGTTTACACGGGTGCCCTCAAATGACCCACCTGAACTAGTTTACAAGGAAAACGACCCGCACGAATGAGTTTACATGGCAAACGACGCTCAAACAACCCGCCTGAATGATTTTACATGGAAAATGACCCTCCTGAATGAGTTTACATGAGTGCCTTCAAGCGTCCCGCCCAAACGATTCTGCATGGCAAATGACTCGCCCAAATGTGTTTACATGGGTGCCCGCAAACATCCTACCCGAACAAGTTTACATGATAAATGACCCGCCCGAACGAGTTTACACGGGAAAATGACCTGCCCAAACAATTTTACATGGGCAAACGACCTTCCCAACAAGTTTACATGGCAAACAACCCGCCTGAATGAGTTTACATGGGCTTCGACACACAATCAAAACAAAGGCACAAGGGAGAGTCGGGAAAACGAGCCGCACAAACGTGCACAAAGCCCACCCCCGGTCACAACTTTTCATTTTTAATACAGCCACATGTGCCCTGGGTGCCCTCACACGACACAACACGACTTGACCTAATGCGACCTGCCCTAACACATTTGCACGGGCATCCACACACGACATGAACTGACCTGCCCGAATGAAATTTGGGGTTTCCATGGGTGCACGACATGAATGAAATTCGGGGTTTCCATAGGTGCATGACCCAAATGAAAGCATGAGGGAGTGTCAGGCAAATGGGTTGCATGAACGTGCAGAATACACATGGGCGGTGACGACTTAGCGCTTTTGGCACAGCCACGTGTGCCCGGCACCCACACACAGCATGACACAATGTGACCGGCCATGGGTGAGCCGACCCAACCCACCTGAACGCGTTTGCATGGACACCCACCTACAACATGACATGACCTGACCTGAAAAAAATTTGAGTTTCCATGGGTGCACAACCGGAACATAATTTGGGGTTTCCATGTGTGCACGACCCGAATGAAGGCATAAGGGAGTGTCGGGCAAATGGGTCGCACAAATGTGTAGAAGGCACGAGGGGTCATAACTTAGCATTTTTAGCACTACTACATGTGCCTGAGCACCCACGCATGGCACGAACTGACCCACCCAAATGAAATTTGGGGTTTCCATGGGTGCATGACCCAAACGAAGGCACAAGGGAGCGTTGAGAAAACGGGTCACACAAACATGCAGAAGGCACACGGGCGGTCACATCTTAGCATTTTTTGCATGCCCACATGTTCCTGAGCACCCACACAGGGCACAACATAACCCAACCAGACTCGCCCGAACATGTTTGCATGGACACCCACAGACGACGTGACCCGACCCGTCCGAACGAAATTTGGAGTTTCCATGTGTGCACGACCCAAACAAAATTTTTGGTTTCCATGGGTGCACAACCTGAACAAAGACACGAGGGAGTGTCAGGAAAATAGGTCGCACAAATGTGTAGAAGGCAAATGGGTGGTGATGAGTTAGAATTTTTGGCACGCCATGTGTGCCTAGGCACCCACACACGGCATGGCACGACCCGACCCGCCCAAACAAATCTTTTGGTTTCCATGGGTGCATGACCCGAACAAAGACACGAGGGATCGTCGGGTAAACGGGCTGCATGAACATGCGGAAGAAACATGGACGTTCATGACTTAGCATTTTCGGCACAGCCACGTGTGCCCGGGCACACACGCATGGCACGACACGACACGACCCGGCTCGCCCGAACGAAATTTGGGGTTTGAATGGGTGCACGACCCGAACGAAGGCAAAAGGGTAGTAATATATTTGACTCTAATACATAAATATACCTGGTGTAACATGCCCTTAAGGTCTTAAACATTTCCTTTTCACTCTTCGACTCACTTATAACACTTTAACATGTGCTACGCCTTTTTCGATGAGCAAGAAACTCATTGATAAATATAATATATATATATATATATATATATTTCTTTTCTTGAATAAATGCAAATATCAAAAGTACATTTATGAAGATCGAACCCGGTTAAAATTTCTTCAACACCCCCTCTTAACTAGGAAGGTATTCATAAATCATTACAAGGTGCTTGGCTATTTTTAAATCTTGAATAATTCACATAAGAGAAACCAGATTGGCAACCCATTTTTTATAGCATCATATTAGCCAACATTGTTCATAGCAAGGCCTTGACTAACAGCTTTATCTCTCATAAGATCATAGCACAATATTGGTGAGGCCAATGGCTTATAAACACCTTAGTCATTGTCTCTTAAGGTACATACCCACCCAGGTGTTCCATGAGTATGACCTTCTAGGACAATTCTTGTCTTGGTTTCCCAGACCTCAAAGAATATCGCTCCTCTTGGATACTCTTGTCTTGGATTCCCTACACATCCTTAAAGAGCATCAGATGCCAGATAATTACCCAATCCTCTCATTCTTTCTTGCCAAGTGAAGACAAGAATGTTGTGTCTATCTCTTCCCCTTGATTGAGGAATACATGCCCAACTTTCCTCTGACAAGGAACTTGCCCAAGCTCCTTTTTAGTTGGGAACTTGTTACAACTCCCTCTTAGATAGGGACTTTTCCATTCATCAACAATGTCTTCTTTGTGGGTCATTTAGCTACTTGATATCCTTCTTTCCTTCGATGTCATGAAGTCTTCGTTTGAACTTCTTCTTGGCAGGGTACCGGCCATTGATCAATTTCCCTCCTAGTTTGTCATGTAATTTCTCCCTTCATAGAAAGTGGCCTTATTGATATATATTAGTTCCTTTTTGTCATCTAGCTACTCCTTTGTCATCTTGTCTATCCTTCATAATACTTATCACATGGATTCTTAGTTGTACTTGCTCATTCTCATACTTTGATTTAGTGGCCTTGGATGACTTCATCGTGATATTGCTTCAACATCAAATGGTGCTTTTGTTGTATGGCCTCTTCATCATGACATATTTGTAGAGTTGAATCAGTTATCTACACCTTAGTATCTCTAAGGCCCTCATAGGTGTCAAGGGTCATTTGAACTTTTTTTCATTTGTCAGAGTTTCCATGCCTTCTTTCGAGAGATGTTGAGGAATCTTTTCAAATAGTTATTCTTTGTGACCACGATGTTCTTCACATGGTTGATCTCTTTATTCTTTTGCTTCTTCTTGGATTGATTAGTCAACCACCTTATACTCCTTATGAGAGCACGTATTCATGTTGACCTTTACTCCATTTTATTACATGCCTCTGAGCATATTGTTGGTGAAAGAGATCCTTTTATTCTTGATCATGATTCTAGAACTTTTACTATGACCCAATATATATGATGACATGACTTAAACTTTGATGCATACATACCTCATCTTGATTACACTTTTATCATCTTGGCTTTATTTGATAGTTCTCCTCGATTGGTGTTGTGGGGGTAAATCCCCTCTGCGGACAGAGGCGATCCATACTAGTCCAAACGAGGTCTAGCAACAATCAAACAACGCTAACACGCAGGTTCCTAATTACACATAAAAGACCAATGATGAAGGCCTACCTAGATTCCAACGCTAGTACTTGTAGAAGAGTTGATGCTCCCGTCCCTTTGCCTCGGCCAGTCATGGTCCTCATGATCCTCGTGTACGGACACCTGCAGATGCAAAGAACGATACAAACACAAGCATAAAATCCAGTAGATGTAACTATATATTAGTCAGAAAAGATATAACTCAAACATAATCATAAGGACATTAAGAGTGGAACCATAATGATAGTCGTCTATTATTAATAAACAAAGAAGAATACAACCATAGTTCTGACGTCAAATCCTTCTCAAGAGGGTCCAGCCAGCAAGTCTCTTAAGCATTCACCCTTGGAGGTAGATCTCCCAAGACAAAAGCTCTCTCTCACACAAGTTTACACAAGGAAGAAACACTTAACAGCCTTCCTTAAGCTCCCTAGCAATCCCACACTTGTCACACCAGCTACCTATCAAGCTCACACACTAGCAGCAACACTCCAAGCACTACGAATTCCAAACTAGATGCTCATGGCAATGGTAGAGGCTTAAATAGGAGAAGGAGTCTCCATGAATGGTGGGAGGATGAGCTTATCTCCAAGGAAGGTGGCTCAAATGATGAAACAGACATGCCAGAGAAGGGAGGGCGACATTTACAAGGCCAACAACCAGGTCTGGAGTCATCTGGAAGGCCGGCTGTTGGAACAAACTCGCCCAAACTAGATCAGCGCGGGTTCAGAACTGCACTGGGGTGTTGACATCGCTGCTGAATAACAGAGAAGGTCATGTCAGCGCGATCCGATATGAATAACAAACGCGTTGTCTCATGAAATTCAACCAGCACGGGAATCACGTGTACTTCCGCGCTGGCAGCGCATTCGGTCTATTATGGAGCGCCCATCAGCGCGGTTATTTTGACAAAAGTCACGATGATGCAGAAAATTTGGCAAAGTGGGTCATTTAGCAACATTAGAGAGCATGAGCATGAGTAATTGGGTCCCATGACACAGCAGGAACACTGACAGGGAGACAGTGACACATTACTGTGTAACAATTGGTGTAGCCTTTCTTGCTTCATTTGCTCTCGCCTATATATCATCCTTTCTTGAATCCCATAAATGGGACTCCCAATGAGACATCTACCCCTTATGTATGAACCTTATTTTGAAGATTCTATCAGAGGATCTTGAAGACCCTTACCTTGCAAATGTTTCTTCCTTTGATGATGGAGGCCTTCTAAGAATTTTGATCATGATCAATCATTTTTTCATTGTGGATGAGACCCTATAATAGGTATGCTCCTTCTATGTGAATATCTTGAGCTATATCTACACCATGCTCCTATATTCTAGAAGATATCTTTAACCATGCAATCTATTCTATTTCTATATGCTCCTATACTACTCAAAACTTTGAAAGAAGACTTTAAGCAAAGAGGTTGACTTAGTCATAGGAGGATCTTCCTTCTTTTTCTTCTTGTCGTCTTCTTTCACTTCTTGAGTTACATGAGCTTCTTCCCTTTTTCTCTTATTGTTGTTTTCCTTCTTAAGTTTAGGACAATCCCTTTTGTAGCATCCATATTCTTGGCATCCAAATCATTGGACTTTGGACATGTAGTGGTCCCAACCAATTTGTTACTTTCCTTGCAAAAAGACATTGAGGTATACTCAGAAGGGGACATATACTTACTTGATAGAGTTTGAGATGTAGTGAACTTTCTTTCTTCTTGAAGACTTGATGGCTTGCCTTCCTTAGATCTTGATGTTCTTCAAGTTGCTTTCTTCAAATGGACTTGCTTGATGACTTGACTCATAGTGCCTTTCATTTTTCAAGATGGTGTAGCTTGATGTAGGTCCCTCTTTGATTTTTTCTTCTTGTAGGTGCCTTTATACAAGGTGTTTCTTCTTGCTTTGTAGTCTTCCATGATGAATGATAGATGGTAGACCTTTTTGTCCTTGATATGATTGAGACTTCTTGGTTTGATGCTTCAACCTTGCGGATGTTCTTGAGATTCCCTTTCCTTGATGTGCCTCCTTAGCTCCGATACTGCGTTGAAGAATCTAGGGAAATGGGGTATAGCAGGATTCTTCTAGACTTGTTAACAATTTGTGAAGATCTTTTACAATTTATATTTTTATCTTAATCTTCTTCTATTATTATTAATGAATGTGTGTTTACTTCATCAAACTGGTGCTAAAAACATAAGAACAAGAACACAAGATGTTGGCTCTCTGCCAGGGCAAAACCTCTCTCTCTTAGAGAGGAAAACCCTTTCATAAATTTCTCTTATTGAAGCATATTATTGGTCATTGCGAAGCCCTAGACCATTGACAAGAATATCCTCCAAGCACGAGTCAAGTCATTCCTCCTCTCCGCACTTTGTTTCTTTAGCACTTCATTCCCTGACACTACGTCCTTCTTTCAATTTTTGATAGTCCTTGGTGGACTAACTGTAGAAGAGACTCCAACCTTTGATCCTTAGTGAGATCCTTTACCAATGAAGAAACCTTCATTCTCTTGACCAACCAAGCCTTTTTCTTGATGTGAGGTTTCAGACTCAATGTACACCAAGTTTACTGCACCTGGGGTGATTTCCATCATGACAAAACATGGAAACCCCAAATTTTCTACACTTGGGAGGCTTTCGACAAGGCCGGACATGGAATCCTTGGGTCCCTCGAAATTTGGTGACTTTTTTTGAGGAGGGACTGGGAGACCCCATGTCATGCTCCTATCCTAGTGGTAGTATTTCAACCACACATAAGTGGGTGCAGCACCGCCATACTTTTTCCTTTTACCAATACTTGAGTACACAGTCTACGCCTACTTCAAAACTCAGTCAATTTTCCAAAAGTGTTCTTAACATTGCAGTGAAAATAACTTACCATAAATTTATCTTCTTCAATTATTCTTTCAACCCGACGTGTCATGTGGTCGTGTTGCACTTCCCATGGCCTATATGACACAACACCACACCTGAATTGCGAACTTGTCCGCCCAACTTTCCATTCTGTGACATCCAAACTCTCCCCATCGGTGTGGTCCATAGTGAGCACACATGGCCCGCACATAGTGTGATCTACCTACTCGGTCAGTAACCCGCCCCACTATGCCTGTCCGCATTACCAAGTCAAACCCGCCCACCGGTGCAGCCCTCTTACCTGCGTCCTTCTCTCCCTTTTTTTTTTGCCCAACTCCTTCCTTCACACTTGTTCTGTGTTAGGGTCCCACCCTAACCTCCTTATTTATGTCTTGGGATCACGTCATAGTCAAGAGTCAATAAAGCCCATATTAATATTTGTAAGTGGTTAACCTGCAATTAATGACGGGACCACAGTTAGTTGCAAATGGGCGGAAGTATTAGATAGATGGTAAATGGGCGGTAGTATTAGATAGATGGTATTAATAAAACCCACGATATTGGCCCATGGTATTGCATGTATGAGTCATATATAAAGGATAGAGACTCCCTGTGAGGAGCATCGTGTCTTGTTTTGTAATCGAGCTCTGCTCTATTGGAGGTTGCCCCCTCGAAGAGGCCTATGAACATTTCTCTCTGAATAATAAAATCATTTCTATTCTATGCTCTGGGTATATTTTCTTCGCATATTTTGTGTTCTCGGTATCTTTTCTTCGCAAATTCTATGTTTGGGTATTACTTTGCAGGTTAAGAGCATAACAAGTGGTATCAGAGCACTTTCCAGGGCTCGGTGGGATCTCCAAATTTTAGCAAAATTTTTTTTGGCTAGAGACGTGTTCCTACGTCTTTAAACCAGGGGATCTGTCGTTAAGCACATAAACCTGCAAATTTGGGGAGGCATGCACGCAGGAAATACAAGAGGTGGTCACGTCTGTTGGACTTCCTTGTAACCCCTGTGGGTACCCCTTCGAGTAGTAGCGCATTAGACAGAACCGTGCACGGACTGTCTTCCACGTACCCTTTGGGTATATAGGAAGCCCCCTAGCTCCCTTGAAACCTCGCCATAGATAAACCTTCGGCCGTCTTGTGGCTACAGTACACCGAGAACAACACTCGGAGAGATTACTTGCCCGTACGATAGGGTAGTCGGGTTGTACGGTTAAGGGTACGGTCGATCCTCCTTAGTTAGAGCCCTGAAACATTGGGCCGAGTACTACTGTCAGACCCTTATGTATATTGCGATCTGTAGCACCTGAAACTCCTCAAGACCATAGTTCCCTTTCTATGGGGGGATCAAACATCACCTATTCCAGATCAGCAAGGGCAGCAGCAGCAGACATCAGTCCCGCAGCTACATCAGATCAACAGCAACAGTTGTTCCACCATTCAGATCTCTCAGATCCACCAGATCGGAGTAGTTGTGAAGGGTTCCTGTCCCTTGATATAATTTTCGCAGGACTTTTGGCGGCATTGACATTCTGAGGATTTGGCGACTGCAGTATTGATCAGGAAGGAGTAAAACTCCGTTAGGAGTTTTCCAAAAAAAAAAAAAAATCTGAGATCTTCCGGGGCGCTTATTGGTGACCTAGCCCATCAAAATCAGGACGACGAGCTGAGCAAGGTGGTACCATTCAATTTCTTAGTAAAAATTTTTTAGGCAGTCCCAATTTTTGTCCTAAGGTTGGTGTATGGTAGAAACTCACGCCCAAGCGATGGCCAATGAAAGGATCGACAAAAATGAAGAGCATGTGCACTCCCTCCAATCGGCGGTGAAGCTTATCCAACTTGAGCTTAAAGGAATAAGTAACCAGCTACATGATGCACTCCCAAAGGGCAAGGAGCCAGCCCACGAGGAGGCGTATAATGGCCATGAATACCATGAGGGTGAGTCTAGCCACTCTCATCAAGTCTGGCACACCCATCCACCACCTAGTCAGCGACCTCCCAAGTTGGATATGCATAAATTTGACGGTTCTCACACGTCCGCATGGCTAGCACAAATGGAGCAGTATTTCCAATTGAATCATATCATAGATGAGGGGACTAAGCTTATGGTGGGCACCATGTACTTGGAAAATGAACGATGGCAATGGAAGGAATGGCATCAGTGTTGCAATGGACAGTTTCGGGATTGGGCCCAATTTGCCAAAACTCTTCGCAGTCGCTTTGAACAGGAAGACTCTTTCTTGGGGCGTCTCACTAAGCTCCGACAAACGGGTACAGTGGAGGAATATATTACTACTTTTGAAGCCTTAGCCTTCCGCACTAGGGGTCTCACAGATGAGTTCTACATGGAATGCTTTATCAGCAGTCTTAAAGAAGCCATCAAAGCTTAGGTTCTACTCCACCACCCTCCCACATGGACAGAGGCTTGCCAAGTAGCCCGTAAGGTGGAACGTGCATTAACAGCCCAATCCAGCCGCCCCAACTTCCCCGCTAAAGGTCGTCCCTCACAGGCTCCCAATACGACTCAGACACTTAAGATTCAAAAGGTGTCACCTGCGGAAATGGCCGAAAGAAGGAAGCAAGGACTATGTTACTACTGTGATGAAAAATATTCCCCGGGTCATAAATGCAAAGAGCACAAGTTTTTTCAAATAGATGCCACTGACTACAGCTCCACCGAGGAAGATCCACCACTTGAGGAACCGGAGGAGATCGAAGAAGATAACCAAAAGGAAATTGTATCTGATGAACCAATTATTTCGCTAAATGCATTGGCAGGAATTTCTTCCCCTCAAACTCTCAAAATCAGGGGTTCTCTTAAACATCGCCCAGTAGTAGTCTTGATTGATAGTGGAAGTACCCATAATTTCATCCATCAAAAGATCGCTGAAGCAGCACATTGTTTCGTCCAGGCAGTTTCTAACTTCCAAGTCCAGATTGCAGATGGGGGCACAATGAAATGTGAAGGTCGCTGTGAAAATGTCAAAATTCAAATGGGGGATTATCAATTGAAAACCCACATGTTTGCAATACACATGGGGGGTTGCAACATTATCCTAGGTGCGGAATGGCTCTGCACTCTTGGGCCAATCACAATGGATTTCCAGGAGTTATATATGAGTTTTAAGCAAAACAACTCCACACATACCCTCCGTGGACTACAGGCAGGAACCCCCTCTATCATCAGCTCGCATAGGATGGAATTTTTTTTTAAAAAGGGCCATCATGGAGTGGTAGCTCAATTTAATGCCATCTAGGTAGTAGACACCATGTCTCCGCCAATTCATCCTGAGATGCAATAGATTTTAAATAAACATCGGACGGTCTTTGACAAGCCTCATGAGCTTCCACCCTCGCGAGGGGAACATGATCATAGCATCACATTGGTTCCAGGGGCCCAACCCCCAAATGTGCGACCATATAGATATTCGTTCACCCAAAAGAATGAAATAGAAAAAATCATCAAGGAATTGTTGGAAGCAGGTGTCATTCGTCCCAGCATTAGTCCTTATTCATCCCTAGTGGTCATGGTCCTCAAGAAAGATGGGGAGTGGCGGATGTGTCCCGACTTCAGGGCCCTCAATAAGTTAACAGTCAAAGATAAATTTCCCATCCCAGTGGTTGACGATTTGCTGGACGAACTCAATGGGGCTCAATTCTTCACTAAGTTGGATCTTCGCTCAGGCTATCACCAAATTCGCATGAAGGAAGTCGACATTCCCAAGACAGCTTTCAGAACTCATGAAGGCCATTATGAGTTCCTCGTCATGCCATTTGGTCTCTGTAATGCCCCCTCTACTTTTCAGAGCCTTATGAATCACCTCCTTAAACCATATCTTAGAAAATTTGTCCTTGTCTTCTTCGATGACATCCTCATCTATAGTGGCACTTGGGTGGCACATCTTTAGCATGTAGATCTACTCTTGCAACTGCTCCGAACACATAAATTATTTGTCAAGATGTCTAAGTGTTCATTTGGCATGGAAGAAGTTAAGTATTTGGGCCACATTGTGGGGCGTGAAGGTGTCAAGGTGGACCCCAAAAAGATCCAGGCAATGCAAGAATGGCCTCAACCTAAGACCTTGAAAAGCTTGAGAGGATTTTTGGGTTTCACAGGCTATTATCGTAAATTTGTCGCAACTATGGCCGCATAGCGAAGCCCCTAACGCAACTCCTAAAGAAAAATTCCTTCTTCTGGAACGAGGAAGCACAACAGGCATTTACCGCTCTCAAAACCGCCATGTGTTCCACTCCTGTCTTAGCACTACCGGACTTCACCAAATCATTTGTCATTGAATTTGATGCTTCGGGAACAGGTATTGGAGCGGTCTTAATGCAGGAAGGGCGACCATTGGCCTTCACCAGCCAACAACTAAGTGGGAAGAATATGGGCCAATCTACCTACGAGAAGGAAATGATGGCCATCTTACATGCAGTCGAGACCTGGCGACCTTACTTGTTGGGGCGATGTTTCCAAATCCGCACAGATCATCACAGTCTTAAATATTTTTTGGAGCAATGCCTATCTTCCCCACAGCAAAATAAATGGTTAGCCAAAATGCTGGGATATGATTATGAGATAATTTACAAGAAAGGGAAAGACAACAGGGTAGCATATGCATTGTCGCGCCAATTTGAGGAGGAAAGTACTCTGCTCGCAATTTCCCTCCCCATTCCTGACTGGATTGAAGAGGCTTGCAGGGAATGGTTTTCACATCCCGGGCTCTCCCAACTCATTTCTCAATTGCAGGTAGATCCTAATTCCAGCAAGGGCTACTCGTGGCAGAATGATATTCTTCGCTACAAGGACAGAGTCGTAATATCGCCAACATCCACCCTCAAAAGTCGCATTTTGGCAGAATTGCACTCATCTCCCATTGCAGGACATTCGGGCTTTCAGAAGACGTATGCTCGCACCAGAAGATCATTTTTTTGGGCCGGCATGAAACAGGACATCCTTACTTTCGTAGCAGAATGTCACGTCTGTCAACGCCACAAAGGGGAAACCGTCAACACACCAGGCACATTACAACCATTGCCCATTCCGGCGTCAATTTGGAAAGAGGTCTCCATGGATTTCATTACAGGTCTTCCAAAGTCTGGGAACAAGTCAGTCATCATGGTGGTTGTGGACCGACTATCGAAGTATGGTCATTTCTGCGCCCTACCCCACCCATTTACACCAACCTTGGTTGCTCAAACTTTCATGGATCAGATCTTCAAATTGCATGGCATGCCCACTTCTATTGTGTCCGACCGTGACCCAATCTTCACCAGTAATTTTTTGCAGGAGCTCTTCAGAATACAAGGCACTCAACTCAAACTCAGTACTTCATATCATCCGCAAACAGATGGTCAAACCGAAGCCGTCAACAAATGTCTAGAAACCTACCTTCGGTGTTTCACTTCAGAAAAGCAACACCTTTGGGTACAGTGGTTACCTCTGGCGGAGTGGTGGTATAACACCAACTATCATGCCACCACCAAAATGACTCCCTATGAAGCAGTCTATGGACAACTTCCGCCTTCCCCTACTTCTTCTCTCACGGGGTGCTCCAAAGTACAAGCCGTGGATCAACTCCTACAACACCGCGCAACCATGCTTGCCCATCTGCGCGAGAATCTTCATCAAGCTCAGAACCGTATGAAGCAACACGCTGACCAACATCGCTCAGAGCGCCAATTTCAAGAAGGGGATCAGGTCTTTTTGAGGCTGCAACCATATAAGCAAACATCACTCAAAGACAAGGGTTGTCAAAAGCTCTCCCCAAAATTCTACGGACCATACCAAGTACTTCAGCACATTGGAGAAGTGGCTTACAAGTTGGCTTTGCGACCTACAGCAAAAATCCACCCAGTTTTCCATGTATCGTGCCTCAAGAAAGTGATTGGGAACAATTGCCGAGTTCAAACCAGTCTACCTGAATTGGACGAAGAAGGGTCAATCTGGCTTCAACCTGAATAGGTTCTAGACACACGAGACAAGCACCTGCGCGGCCGCATGATTAAGGAGGTCCTCGTCAAATGGAAAGACACCTCTCCGGAAGATGCAACTTGGGAACCAGCCACTATTCTTCAGCAGTTTCCACAGCTTCAGCCTTGAGGACAAGGCTAGTCTTAAGGGGGAGGGCATGTTAGGGTCCCACCCTAACCCCCTTATTTATGTCTTGGGATCACGTCATAGTCAAGAGTCAATAAATCCCATATTAATATTTGTAAGTGGTTAACCCGCAATTAATGACGGGACCACAGTTAGTTGCAAATGGGCGGAAGTATTAGATAGATGGTAAATGGGCGGTAGTATTAGATAGATGGTATTAATAAAACCCACGATATTGGCCCGTGGTATTGCATGTATGAGTCATATATAAACGATAGAGACTCCCTGCGAGGAGCATCGTGTCTTGTTTTGTAATCGAGCTCTGCTCTATTGGAGGTTGCCCCCTCGAAGTTGCCTGTGAACATTTCTCTCTGAATAATAAAATCATTGATATTCTGTGCTCTGGGTATATTTTCTTCGCATATTTTGTGTTCTTGGTATCTTTTCTTCGCAAATTCTATGTTTGGGTATTACTTTGCAGGTTAAGAGCATAACATTCTACGATGTGGAAGTCTGAGTTCGAGGTCCCTTCATCAAATGCCATCCTCCTTACTTATACGCATTCTTTCACCCAACGGTCATGTCTCTCAGGGATAACAAGGCCTAACTAACCTGCCACATAACCTCAACAGACCCCATTCCAATGAACCACCGCGTCCCATCGTGTGCATCATCACACCCATGGGTCGGCACCAACACTTAGCCAATTACACCTGTCTTTGCATGTCACATACCTGCCCGCATCCTAACTCATCCACACATGGTCACCTCTTTCATCCAAGCACCCAACAAGGGTTGCCCACATGCATTCCATCGGTGACTCGCCCATCATGCACGTATGAAGGGGTGTGTACCCTACACAACATGACGCACCCACTATGAGTGCACCCATCACTGTCGCACATAAGCAAATGTCGTGGAAAGTCTTCGCATATAACTGAATGCACACTCGAGTCACATATAACCAAACATGGGTGCCTGTAGTATCGGTTCAGTCCTTCAACTCTCTCGGGTGCTCCCGACTCAAATACCTAACACCCCAGCCCCCCGTACGTGGTAGAGGTTTCTAGCGCGATGGGACATGGAAACCTTAGATTGCGTGCACTTGGGCAGCTGTCATCATGGCGAGGTAGGGAAACACAACATTCCCCATAGTTGGATGGCTCTTGTCGCAATGAGGCATGGAAACCCCAAGTTCCAAAGACAGACCAGGCAAGCGGTTTCCACCCCGCATGAGTTGGAAACCCTGATTTCACAAGACTTGGGTGGTTCTTCATTGTTCCACAACATGGAAACCATGAATTCCATAAACTTGTGCAATTTGGTCATGTTGTGACATGGAAACCCAAGTTCCCTGCACCAGGGCTGCGGTTTTCGCCTAGGCGGGAGATGGAGACCCCAGAGGTTCCCAGAATAAGGTGGTTTCCCTCATGCTATGAAACAGAAGCCCCCAGGTTCCGCGGACTTGGGTGGTTCTCTATCTTTCCATGGCATGGAAACTCAAGTTCCCTAAATTGAGGTCGTAGTTTCTGTCGTGGCGGGACATGGAAGACCCCGAGTTTCCCATAATTGGGTAGTTTTTGTCATGCCATGGAATGGAAAGCCCCACGTTTAGTAGACTTCGGTGGTTGTTACCTGTCACGCGATGACATGGGAACCTCAAGCTCCCGAAACTTGGGCAGTCATTCCCTATCACATGATGACATGGAAACCCAAAGCTTCCCAGACTTGGGCGGCAGTTTTAGCCGTAGCTCAAGCGATATGGGAACCCTGCGTTTCCTAGACTTGGGTAGAAACTTTTTCGTGACACGAAATGTAAACCTTGTGTGTCCACTAACTTGGGTAGCAGTTTCCATTGCACTATGAAATGGAAATTTCGAGTTCACAAAAATTTGGTAGCTTTTCGTCGCCCCACGACATGGAAATCCGAAGTTTTACAGACTCTCAGGCAATTCAGGGTGAGCTGCAACATGGAAACCCTAGGTTTCCCATACTTGGGTGGTTTCCGTCGGTGGTTCCGGCTACGTCATGACATGGAAACTACGAGTTCCCTGGACTTGGGCAGTGGTTTCGAAACACCCCAAGTTGCCTAGAATTGCGAGCTGGTTTGCATTGTCATGGAAACCCCAAGTTCCCCACGTTGGGGCATTGTTGAAAGCCCCACATTTCCATCGTGTCATAAAATGTGGAAACCCGCAGTTCCATCAAGGGTGGGACATGGAAACCCCAAGTTTCCCTAGACTTGGGCACCACCAGTTTTGGCCATGGCGTGGCATGGAAAACCCAGGTTTCCCAGGCTCGGGCGCCAGGGCACGACATAGAAGCCCCAAGTTTCCCCAGGCTTGGGCACCGCCGGTTTCGGTCGTGGCGTGACATTGAAACCCCAAGTTTCCCAAGATTGGGTGTCAGGGCATGACATGGAAACCCCAATTTTCCCCAGGCTTGGGCACCACTGGTTTCGGTCATGGCGTGACATGGAAACCCCAAGTTCCCTCAGGTTTGGTCAACAAGGCATGACTTGGAAACCCCAAATTTTGGGCGCAACATGGAAACCCCAATTTTTTTGCACCGGGCGGAATCCCTAAATTTTAGGTGCTAGGTGGAAACCCCAAATTTTTGGTGGGACATGGAAACCCCAAATTTTGGGCGCGACATGGAAACCCCAAATTTTTTGCGTCGGGCGAAAGTCCCAAATTTTAGGCGTAGGGTGGAAACCCCAAATTTTTTGTGGGACATGGAAACCTTAAATTTTGGGTGCAACATGGAAGCCCCAAATTTTAGGTGCCATGTGGAAACCCCAAATTTTGGGCATGACATGGAAACCCCAATTTTTTTTGCATTGGGCGGAAACCCCAAACTTTAGGCACCGAGTGGAAACCCCAAATTTCAGGTGTAACATGGAAACCCAAATTTTTTTTGCACCGGGTAGACGCCCCAAATTTTAGGCGTCGTGTGGAAACCCCAAATTTTGGGTGCAACATGGAAAACCTAATTTTTTTTTTGCGCTGGGCGGAAGCCCCAAATTTTAGGCATTTGGTGGAAACCCCAAATTTTGGAAGCCAAAGCGTGACATGGAAAACCTAAAATTTTGGGCACCGGAGTGTGACATGGAAACCCCAATTTTCCCAGGATTTGGTGCCTTTTCCATCGCAACGTGGAAACCCCAAATCCCCCCCCCCCCCAAGCAATAAAAATTTGTTGTCTGGAGGAAGAGGCAGAGGCGCGAGAGTGGGAGGGTTGTTCGGATTTGTTTGTGAAAAGAGAAAAGCTCTAAATCAAGGTAACCAAATGCTGAATCTTAGTGGATTGTGGCAACAAGGCCACTCTACCAATTACAATACCCCATCACCTATTTAAGTCATCTGCAAAGGATTCTTCTCAATGACCATTTGGAATTGAACTTCAAAGCTGCCCTGAGTGAGATGCTTCATGGTCGTGGTTTGCAAATGACACAAGCCCCTTGGGGCGACAAAATGACGCGCCTACTCTGGGTTGAGATAAAATGGAAGAGTGACATGCACCGCTTCTAGCATGGATTCTGACTTAGAGGCATTCAGTCATAATCTGACACATGGTGGCTTCACGCCACTGGCTTTTCAACCAAGTGTGATGACCAATTGTGTGAATTAATGGTTCCTCTCATACTAAGTTGAATTACTATTGTTGTGTGGTTCATCAGTAGGGTAAAACTAACTTGTCTCACGATGTTCTAAACCCAGCTCACTTTCCCTAATGGTGGGTGAACAATCCAAAACTTGGTGAATTCTACTTCACAATGATAGGAAGAGCTGACATCGTAGGATCAAAAAGAAACATCGCTATGAACACTTGGCTGCCACAAGCCAGTTATCCCAGTGGTAACTTTTCTGACACCTCTAGATTGAAATTCCAAAAATCTAAAGGATCGATATGCCACACTTTCACGGTTTGTATTTGTAATGAAAATAAAAATCAAATGAGCTTTTACCATTTTGTTCTACACGATATCTCTGTTATCGTTGATCTCATCTTAGGACACTTGTTTTATCTTTTAACAGACGTGCCACCCCAACCAAACTCCGACCTGACGATGTCTTCTGCCTAGATCGATTCGCAGAAACATGCCTTAAGTCCAAAAATAGGGGTAGTGCCCCATCTCCACCCCATGGAATAAGTAAAATAACGTTAAAATTAGTATTATTACACTTGCACCGAAAATGGCTCCCACTTATTCTACACCTCTCAAGTCATTTCACAAAGTCGGACTAGAGTCAAGCTCAACAGGGTGTTCTTTCCCCGCTAATTCTGCAAAACCCATTCTATTGGTTGTGGTTTCGCTGGATAGTAGACAGGGACAATGGGAATCTCGTTAATCCATTCATGTGCATCACCAATTAGATGACGAGGCATTTGGCTACCTTAAGAGAGTCATAGTTATTCTCGCCATTTACCCGCACTTGGTTGAATTTCTTCACTTTGACATTTAGAGCACTCGGCAGAAATCACATTGTGTCAGCACCCGCAGGGACCATCGCAATGCTTTGTTGTAATTAAACAGTCAGATTCCCCTTGTCCGTACCAATTCTAAGTCAACTGTTTGACGCCTAGGGAATAGCCCCCGGTAGGGGGCATTCTATGCCCATAGCCCAATCGACATGCGACTGCCCACCCTCACTGCGAGAGAAGCTTGGACAGACTACTGACAACCCACGAGTTGAGGGTGTAGACCCCTAGGCCCAGCCCTTAGACCCAATCCTTCTCCCAAAGTTACAGATCTGTTTTGCCGACTTCCCTTACCTACATTGTTCTATTGACCAGAGGTTGTTCACCTTGGAGACCTAATGTAATTATGAGTATGATCGAGCATGAATGGTACTCGGTCCTCTATATTTTCAAGAGCCACCAAGGGTGCACCGAACACTGCAAGATGTGTGGTGCTCTTCCAGCTGCTGAACCCTATCTCCAGGTGAGCTGATTCCAGGGTGGGCAAGCTATTAAAAAGAAAAGATAACTTTTCTTGGAGCCCCCAATGAGGTCTCCAGATTTCCTAACATTGTCGCCCGCTACCATGTCCCAATTTGGGAATATTAACCTGATTCCCTTTCGATGCTCGTGCAGAGTGCACCCTTAATACAAGGCTTTCCCATTTCTTAGGATCGACTAACCCATGTCGAATTGATGTTCACATGGAACCTTTCCCCACTTCAGTCTTCAAAGTTCTCATTTGAATATGTGCTACTGCAACCAAGATCTGCACCGGGGGCCGATCCACCCAAGCTCATGCCCGAGGTTTCTCAACGACCCCCACCTCCTCCTACTTGTCGGAGCCAAGAAATTGCTCTGATAGTTGAGTATAGGTTGGACGCTTCAGCACCATCCATTTTCGAGGCTAGTTGATCAGCAGGTGAGTTTTTACACGCTCCTTAGCAGATTTCGACTTCCATGACCTCTATCATGTTGTCTTAATTAACCAACACCCTTTGTGGGATCTAGGTTAGCGCACAATTCGACACTGTAACTTGAATTTTTGTTCATCCCGCATTGCTAGTCCTGCTTACCAAAAATGGCCAACTTGGTGCTCTCGATTCCATAGTGCAGCTCAATGGAGCAGCCGCACCCTCTTACCTATTTAAAGTTTGAGAATAGGTCAAGGGAATTACGCCCCCGATGCCTCTAATCCTTTTCTTTACATGACAAAACTTGCACATGAGCTCCAACTATCCTAAGGGAAACTTCATAGGAAACCAGCTACTAGATGGTTCGATTAGTCTTTCGCCCCTATACCCAAGTTAGATGAAATATTTGCATGTCAGTATCGCTACGAGCCTCCACTAGAGTTTCCTTTGGCTTCACCCTGCTCAGGCATATTTCACCATCTTTCAGGTCCCAACAGGTGTGCTCGCACTTGAACCCTTAGCATAAGCTCAATTTCAGTCGATGATGCACCACCCCAGAGAGGGGATCTCACCCATTAGCTTCCTTGCGCCTCGCAGGTTTTCAAACCCGCCGACTCACACACATGTTAGACTCCTTTGTTAGTGTTTCAATATGGGTCAAATGGAAAGCCCGCCAACCAACACCATGAGCACACAGGTGCACACGACTTGCCACAAGGGCACCTGCTTCATTTGTCAACCACCGCAATGGCAAACCAACATGCAATAATCCACCCGCACTTGTGATGATGTAGAAGCCCATATTGGTTTTCACCTCAAGTCGGGAGGCAGACCGGCCTGAGCCATTCCATATCCGACCGAGACACATCGATAGCCTCCATCCGCTTCCCTCTCGACAATGTCATGCACTAATTAACTCTCTTTTCAAATTCCTCTTCATATTTCTCTTCTGGTACTTGTTCTCTATCAGTCTCTCACCCGTATTTAGCCTTGGACGGAATTTACCACCCAATTAGTGCTGCATTCCCAAACAACTTGACTCACCGACAACGCCTCGTGAAGCGGCAGGGTCTCAGCTTGAAAGGGGCTATCACCCTCTCAGGTGCCCCCTTCCAAGGGACTTGGCCCAGGTTCACTACTAAGGACGATTCTGCAGACTACAATTCAGGCAATGCTGCCACCCAATTTTCATGCTGGGCTCTTCCCGGTTCACTCGCCGCTACTAGGGGATTCCTTGTAAGTTTCTTTTCCTTCACTTAATTATATGCTTAAACTTAGTGGGTGTTCTCACCTGAGCTGAGGTTGCAAAGTTGGAGTTAAATCCACCCTACCCAATGGGAGGACAAGAGAGAGCAAAGCAAGTTTGAGTGATGCCGCACAAAGCCCACATTAGCTAATGCCAACTCCCCATCCAAGGGGACAAGATCACCACTCATCGACGCACGCCACGAAACATCGCTTGAGGTATTTATACCAACCGCACCACATTGGACATGGACGACCAGCTCTACTACTCCCTAACATATTGCAGGGAGCATGTTAGAATGGGAAGGAAATGCCCAGATAGACATGCCCTCAACCAAGGCCTCAGGTGCAAATTTCATTCAAAAACTCGATGATTCACAAGATTCTACAATTCACACTAAGTATCTCATTTCGCTACTTTCTTCATCATAACAAGAGCCAAGATATCTGTTTCCAAGAGTCGTTTCCATGTATTATTGAAAAATTCACCACGACATTGAATAGTGGCACCCCCCACAACAAATGTAAGGCTAAGGGCCAAAAAGAGGAAAGGAAGAAAAACACATGAAAGAAAGAGAAACAAAGGTGTCTACCCCCCTCATAGGAGGAGGCTCAAATAAAAACAATCTCCTTGAGCCCCATGCCCTCACGAAAATGGGGGAAATGCAAAGAACAACAATAGAGAAGGACTAGGGTGGCCACTCCGGGAGCTCACATTGCTTTTAATCCTTCCTGAACACTAGTCCACAATAATTCCCCCTTTTCTCCATAAAGCTAGGGAACAAAAGGAAGAAGGGAAGAAAACAAGGTAAAAGAAATAGAGATCAAACATGGCTATCGGCTCATAAGGGGAGGCTCAAACAAAGCACAAGCCTTCTAAGCCCTGTGACTTCACAAAAAGGGGGGAATTGAAGGGGACAACGATCAAGAAGGATTAGGGTGGCCACCCTAGGAGCTCACACTAAGTTTCATCCTTCCCGATCACCAATCCACAATAATCCCACCTTTTCTCCATGTGATGCAGGAAAGTGTTCCCTCTACGGATAGAGGCAACCCCTCTAGCCCTAGAGTGGGTCTTGTCACAAACAAGGATAGATCAACAATAGCTTTCCTTAAACAGTCATAGTTGGAGGCCTACCTCAATCGATGGTCGATGGAGTTCTGTTGCGCTGCTCCAGCTTCCACTTCCTTCTCCTAATGAGTAATCAACTTGAAGCAATGCAAAGGAAATACAACAAAGCACGTAACTGGAACAACAATGATCTATTTACTCACAAATTCAAGAAGTCATGATCTATCAAGTACATTACATACGAGACATAGGAAAACATCATTGATTGCATTGATTATGAAATAGGAGTAAGCTTACAACCAAATTCTTGACGTCACAAGCCTTCTTAGAAGGGTCCAGCCAGCATGTTCCTCAAGCATTCACTCTTTGAAGATGGATCTCCCGACACACAAGTCTCTCTCACTCACAAGTTTTACACAAGATTAAGGGCACTTCACAACCTTCCTCAAGCTATCAACAATCCCACACTTGTCACACTCACACCAACTATCTAGCAAACTCACAAATACTAACAGCACTATCAACAACCATTCCAAAAACTAAGAACTAGCAGCACATAGCAATGGTGAGAGTTTAAATAGGAGAAGGAGTCTCCATGAAAGGTGGGAGAGTGAGCTTATCTCCAAGGAAGGTAGCACAAATGACAGAATAGCCATGCCAGAGAAAGGAGGGTGACACAAACTATGCCAACAGCCAGGTCTGGAGTCATCTGGAAGGCCTACTATTGGAACAAATTCGCCCAGTCTGGATCATCACGAGCACATAAATAGTCTTCCATGCTGACATCGCTATTAAATAAAGTAGCTAGTCAATTCATCGCCGAATATTACAAGCGACAGTCACGTTGGCACATAAAATTAGACCATTGCAGGAATCAGGTGTACTTCTGTGATGGCAACACTTCCGGACTATTTTGGAGCGCCCTTCAGCACGTTTATTTAGCCAACAGACACTGTTACATAGTAATTTGTCACTGTCTTCACTCCAATCTTCCTATTGTGTCATGTGTCCAAGTCATGCATGCTCATGTTAGACAAATGCTCTCTGATGTTGCCAAATGACCCACTTTTCCAAAGGTTTCTGCCTCATTGCGTCTGTTGGCTTAATAATGCGCTGAAGGGTGCTCCCAAATAGCCCAAAGGTGTTGCTATCACGGAAGTACACCTGATTCCCAAGATGGTTGGATTTTATGTGCCAGCACGACTGTCTCTTGTAATCCTGAGCGATGATCTGACTAGCTACGTTATTCAATAGTGATGTCAGCGCGGAAGGCCATTTATGTGCCCTCGATGATCCAGATTGGGCGAATTTGTTCCAACAGTCAACCTTCCAGATGACTCTAGACTTGGTTTTTGGCCTATTTTATGTCACCCTCCTTTCTTTGGCATGGCTGTTCCGTCATTTGTGCTACCTTCCTTGGAGATAAGCTCACTCTCCCACCTTTCATGGAGACTCCTTCTCCTATTTAAACTCTCACTATTGCTATGTGCTGCCAGTTTTGGAGTTCTTAGTCTTTGGAATGGTTGCTGATAGTGTTGTTAGTGTTTTTGAGCTTGCTAGATAGCTGGTGTGAGTGTGACAAGTGTGGGATTGTTGATAGCTTGAGGAAGGTTGTGAAGTTCCCTTAATCTTGTGTAAAACTTGTGAGTGAGAGAGACTTGTATGTTGGGAGATCCATCTTCAAAGAGTGAATGCTTGAGGAACATGCTAGTTGGATCCCTCTGAGAAGGCTTGTGACGTTAAGACTTTGGTTGTAAGCTTACTCTTATTTCATAATTAATGCAATCAATGATGTTTTCCTATTTCTTGTATGTAATGTACTTGATAGCTCATGACTTCTTGACTTTGTGAGTAAATAGATAATTGTTGTTCCGGTTACGTGCTTTGTTGCATTTCCTTTGCATTGTTTCAGACTAATTACTCATTAGGAGAAGGAAGCAAAAGCTGGAGCAGCGCAACAGAACTCCATCAACCACCAGTTGAGGTAGGCCTCCAACTATGACTGTTTAATGAAAGCTATTGTTGATCTGTCCTTGTTTGTGACTAGACCCACTCTAGGGCTAGAGGGGTTTCCTCTGTCTACAGAGGGAACACTTTCCTGCATCACAAATTGGCGACTTCGCTGGGGAAATCTGGCCTTTGTTCTTTTCTTCTTTACTCTTGTCTTGATTTTTGTTTTGGTCTCTTTTGAAGTATTAGGGATTAGTTACCAGTCTTCTGAGTTTCCTGGCCTAATCTGGGAAATTCCCTTATTTGATTAAAGATTGATGGTCTTTGATTTGGGAGTTTTTGGTTCACCTATTACTGTTTTGAACATCATCGCAACTTTTAATTTAACAGTCACGCTGTCATCATGTCACCCCTTTTGTAGTATCCTGTTCATCGCGTAATTACACTTAATAGTCACGATGGTTCTGTAAATTGGACCATCGCAGAAAAGTCATGTACTTCTGGGCTAACATCGCTTTGTTGCTGCAGTGTGCTCTTTATCAGCGCTTGTTTCTTGTGTATCACCCGCACTGATTTTTGTAGAATTAATTTTTTCAATTCTGCCTCCTGAATCCATCAGTCTTACTAGTCCCTTGCTATTTTCACTTGTTTGATGACTTTTTTTTCACTGTTTATAGGTTGAGGCACTCTCTCGCGAGCTTTGTTGAATGAATCCTGTTTTTTTGCTTTGTGACCTAATTTCATTGTTTCAAGTATTTTGGATCAGTTTCACTTGGTTGCTTGATTGCTCAAATATTCGTTTGCAGCTCGCTGTTGGTTTGATTAAGCCTTACCCTTTGCTTACTTTTGGTTGATTGCTTAGTGATTTTTATTGGACCAACCTCGTCATTGATTCGATTTCTCTTCACTACTCGGACATAGATTACAATTGTTTGGATTAATCATTTTTTCCACATTTGTTTGTTACTCATTGGTTTCTTTTAGATGTAATAGACATCAAAATCAAAAATATTGCATTCATTTAGTCTATGGAAGTGAAAGTGAGTTTGCATTTCAAGTTGCATATTGAAAAGCGAATAATTAAATCTCTCGTTAGTAGTATCTGTGCACTTTAGGAATTGATGTCCATTTTCATTGAGTGACTGCTTTGTTGTCTTAACTTTCTTGGTTTGGGAATGATCTCTCTACCCTCCCATAGGTAGGTGTTCATTGAAAAAGAGGATATTTCCTTCATTCTAGCTGCATACTAGGATTTGTTATATACATATGGTAAGGCATGAAAACTGAAACATAATCCAAGATCAACTCTAAAATGAATTGAGTAAATCTAACAACACAATGGAACATAATGCACACATTTAGAGGTCTAGGCTAGAGACGTGCTCCAGCGTTGTTAAACCTACTCACTTTTGTTTCCACTCGAGGTTGCGTGATTCCTCCTTCTGTGACTCAATAGTGGTCTAGCATGGAATTGTGCTCTCATGTACCGTCGAGTATATGTTGGGAGACCCCACTAGGTTATCATCCTTTATCCATAGGAAGCCGTGTCTGCCACCTTACAAGTCGTAATGCACCGAACAAAACATTCAGGAAGATTTACTGCCGTACAGAAAGTCCTTCATTTTCATATGACTGCTAAGGTGTATATGCAGTTTTACGGATTTGTTTCGTAAACCTTCTTGCCTAGTTCTCCAGAGTAGTCACTTTCATTCCTTTTCGGACTCCCTAAAAGAAAAGGTCCATCTGAGCACTTGTCACTTCAGGCTCATTAAACATTCAAAGGTGACTAGAGTCATCTTTTGTCCTTTTCTCGACTCTTTAAAAATGAAAAGGTCAAGTTTTGTTCCTGTGTCTTAAAATTTATTCGGCCGCGATTTAAATTTACCCTGTTAGATCTTTTTTTGCATTAGCTTGAGTAGGGTCCTTTCTCATTAGTTTGCCTAGGATTTTTTGAAGTCGTCATCCTGATGGAATCACCGATCCCGTCTCCCGTTCCAATTGACCAAGGGTCTCCTTCTTCTGTTGCTCCTAAGGTACCGATTGTGAGTGATACTCTCCCTGTTATTCTAAGTATCCAACCGATTAACTCTCGCGCTCCAGAGAACAAGACTTATGAGATTCACTAGAACCCCATTTGGGAGCCTTTCGAGGAATATATTCCCTGTACTCCTCCTAGTGTTTTGGTCCCAATGTCTTCTTCTAATATGGAGGACACATCCCCTGTTACAAGTGAAGAATCCATTGTGACGAGCGGTGAAATTCCCACCTCAATGGAAATTGCACCTTTTCGTATCACCCCTCTTGGTGTTATGTTGCCTTTACGCTATAAGGCTTTGAGGGATGTTATGTCTTCTAGGACCCCCCCTACGAGTTCTATGTGGTCGCACACCATCACTCCGACCTTGAAGTCCTTTATTCCTCAAATTCACAATGTGTCTGTCACTTCCGTCCCAACTATTCCAACTGTCTGTGTGGCTTCTTCAACCCCCATTGTCGGTGCCGTTACTGCATCCTCAGTTGTGACCACTATTGCTGGACCTTCTTCAGGGTCAGCAAATAGTGGCCCATCTACATCTATACCTAGAGTCGTTGATCCTACACTAGGTGCCCCACCTTCTTCTGGTTCTATTCCAGTAGGGGGGGAATACAATCAATATCTGCATGCTCTTCAAAATATGGATCCTCAAAATATGTTTCATTATTATGATTCTAGAGGGGCTCATCTCTATCTCCATAGACCTTTGCCACCACAGCCTGTGGTTGAGGTCATAGTCCCATTATCCGTTGCTTGGACCACCACTGGTTATGGTGGTGGCCAAGTATCGCCTACACATCTTCAAGGACCACCTCATCAAGGCCAACCATCTTACATGCAAACTTCTTATGGGCAGAAATATTACGGGCAATCTTATCGAGGGAAACCTGGAGGCCCATAAGGACAACCCTTCTAGGGACATCCTTTGGCCTCTAATGGTTTGTCTTTTACCTATTTTGCACAACCTTCTGGTAATCTGGGACAACCTTACATGCATCAAGGTCAACCTGGTATCCAACAAGGCTACCCTTCTGGGCAAGTCGGTCAACCTTATGTTTAGCAAGGCCAATCCACTATCCAGTATACTCAACCATCTAGACAAGTTGGTCAGCCTCAAATCCAATTAGGTCAATCAACTGCCTAGTCTTCTCAGCCATCTAGTCTATCAGGATAGCCCTCAGTTGCGCAAGGACAGTCGAACACCCAGCAAACTCAATCTTCTGGGCAAATGGGTCAATCTCAATCTCAACTGGGTAAACCTTCTAGCCAAATGGCTCAACCTCAATTCTCTCAAGGACATCTTTCTAGGCCTGCTCAACCAGGAACTCAAATGATTGTTTCCTCTCAAGCTCAACCCAGTTTTTAGCCCTAGGCTAGGCTCCAGACCCAATCCAGTATTCAAATGCAGGTGGGATCTCAATCCCAACCGGCCTATCAAACGTAGCCTGCCTCCCAGACTTAGTTTGGAGTCCAACCGCCTTATGGTTTCCAGCTCTCCAGCAGGAAAACTTAATTTCCTCCATATCAAAATTATCAACAACTACAGGTGAGTTCTTATCAAAATTACCAGCAACCCTATGTTGCTCTTGCAGGCCAATTTGGTAATCAATGGAATGCTGGGGGGCAAATCTAGGGTCAGCCATCCTATAACCCCTATGGAAAAAATCCCTACGGATAAAACACTCCTGGGCCAAGTCCACCTGGACAAAATCAATGGGGGCAACTAGCAGCTGGTTGGAACTCTGGTACTACCTCCTACCCACGGCCTCAGATGTCCTTTAACCCTCAATTACCCTTTTTAGCAACGTTGGAATTATCAAATGTGTCCAAACTGACAAATGATCCTATTCTTCATAATTCGTATTAGCCCCCGGTTCCAACTAAGATTCCCGGTGATTGTCCCAAATTCGATGGTAAAGCTGGAGAAGATCCACAGGTCCACATCATGACTTATCATCTATGGTGTTCATCGAATTTGTGGCTTGATGATTCAATCCGGCTCTACCTTTTTCAAAGGACTCTCACTTGCTCTGCTGCTAAATGGTATATTGAGTTATCTCGCGGATCTTTCCAGGATTTTAACTCATTGGATATGGCGTTTTTAACTCATTTTCAGTTGTCGATTCAATATGAAATGGGCACAAACCTCCTGGCATCCTTAAAACAGATAACGGCTATGCATATCTTTGATCATATCCATGAATGGAGACGGCATCGTCGTTTGATTAAGTTTTGGATTCCCGATCAGCTTCTCACCGACTGGTTCATGACCTCATTCGTCGGTCCGATAGCACGGTACATTGCTATGGGGGCATGTGTAACTGAAGAGTAGGCTATTGCACGTGCTCAGTACCTTGACTTGGTTTACTCCCAGTCCAGTATGTTATACGATTATTTTCTTGATGCCATGAGACACAGAACTTCCAAAGCCCCACCAACGCCATCTATTGACAGTATCATTAGTTTCGTCAATCTGCCTTCAAATAAAACTATTGCGAACCCTAGGAAGCAAAAGTCGAATGCTCTGAATGAAAATACTTCTCAGGCTATATCCAATTCTGGTAGTACTTCCGAGGTTAACATCATTCATTCCACCACTGCGGATAAAGCCTCAAAAGGAAAGAAGAAGGGAAAAGGAAAGAATAAAGCAGATCAACCTAAGCACGATTCCCCTAATTCTCCACCCAAGGAAGGTGCCAAACACAAGCCCAAGTACCCTTGTCTTATCTGTGACGAGGATCAATATACCAAGGACTGCCCAAGGCGGTCTGAAGTTAGTCATTTATTGAAAGGTGCTCCCGGGACTCCTACTATGCTCAAAGAACCTTTTCCCTCGTAGCAAATGCAAATGGTGGCTGATCCATCCCAATCCTCTTCTCCCTTTGGTTCTAAAGTATTTATGGCTAGGGTAATTCCCATATACATTAGTACTCAAGCAAAAGAGTATCCAATGCCTACTGGGAAAGAGCCTGAGGTCCCCTCTAACACTCCTCCGTCTAGTTCTAGTCTGCTCCATATCGAGAGACCTATCACTGAGATGCCCGTCTGACCCCCTCCTAAAGGTGTACTCTGGAAATCTTCTTACAACCCTAATGCTCATGCTATCTAGCACTACAACATCATTGAGGACTTATCCCAAGCTCCATCAGCTATGTCCACTTTAGAAGTACTCCAGAGATGCCACTCTCAGAGGAAGTCCTTGCTATCGGCCATCGGTGGCATAGACCCGGCTGACTTGGATCTGATTAATTTTGGCCTGGAAAGCCATATACTGAGATTGCCTCACCAAATTACCTTCCTCATATAGGTCATCATTAATTCCAAAATGATTCATCGTATAGTAATTGATGAAGGTGCTTCAACTTGCATCATGTCTATTGCCTATTGGAAGGCTATTGGTTCTTTGACTCTGAGCCAGTCTCCTATGACCTTGGAAGCCTTTGATGGGATAGAGTCTCACCCTTATGGTATACTCCAATGTTTGCCCATTACTTTGGATGGGAAGATGGTCGAAGTGGAAGTTGAAGTAGTTGATGCTAATCTTACCTACAACCTCCTTCTAGGACGTAGTTGGACATACTCCATGCGAGTTGTGGCTTCATCTCTTTTTCGTGTTATTTGTTTCCCTCATCAGGGGAAGATCGTCACCGTAGACCAGCTATCCTTCTTCGCTTCCTCTTGCGAAGGCAACGTACCATTTGTGGAGCATATCTCCATCCCATATGAGAGTGTGGGAGCTGGACTTTTTAAAGATCCTGCACTGATGGGTGTTTTTTTCAAACCCACCTCCTAACATCACTCCTATCAATATGATTTCCATTTGCTCTAATCTATGGGTTCTTCCCCCCACTGATCAGGTAGACTCTTGGGGTGATGAGATATCGTTGAGTCCTGCCAAGCTCAACTACGTTGAAATTGTTTCGGCATTGGCTCCACCTCCTGAATCTGCTCCTTCGAGCAGAGCTCTTGACTCATACACTCATTTTCCTTAGATTGGAGATGAAGCTTCTTCAGATCCTTTAAAGAAAATATTTCCTTTTGATGAAGCCATTATCGAGACCATGTCTCTCGAGGAACCCCCTTGGTCTGATCATCACCATCGTTCCTCGTTTCTCCCCGCCCACCGGGAAATACTTACCTATCTCGAGTGGTTTGCTCCCTATCTCCCATCCCAACCCCTTCAGACACCCATTCAAGTTTATCAAGTGTTTTCTAAATGAAATATGGGAAACATCACGCAGACCCAGCCCATTGACATCTCCTTGAAACTGGGGATTGTCAAGCATATTCATGTCGGAGTAACTTGTACTCCGGAGGAAATTCAGCTCTATACTGATCTTTTTGCGAATTTCATGATGTCTTTACATGTTCCTATGAAGAAATTCCTGGCATTTATCCTAGCATAGTGGTGCATGAGATACCTATGTATCCAGGTGCTAAGCCTGTTCGCTAGTGTTTACGCCCTGTACACCCCCGAAAGGCTGCGACTATTAAAGCAGAAGTTGAAAAGCTTCTTAAGGTTGATTTTATTTACCCCAACCCACTCAGAGATTGGGTCTCCAATATTGTCCCTGTGACTAAAAAACAGGGTACTATTCGAGTCTATGTTGATTATCATGATATTAACCGAGCTTGTCCCAAAGATAACTTCCCCACACCCTTCATTGACCAGCTCATTGATGCGTGTGCTGGGAGCGAAATGTATTCATTCATGGACGGTTTTTCTGGATATAACCAGATCAATATTATGCCCACAGATCAGCATAAGACTGCCTTTATCTGTCCGTGGGGAAATTTCACCTACAAAAAACTCCCTTTCGGTTTGAAGAACGTCGGTGCTACCTTCCAACCTGCAATGTCTTATGCATTCCATGACATTTGTCACATTGTACAACCGTACCTGGATGATCTACTAGCTCATTCAGTAAAATGCTAGGACCATCATGTTCATCTTCGTGAAATATTTTTCCTCTATCGACACTACCGTATCAAGATTAATCCTCATAAGTGTGTCTTTTGCATTGAGTTAGGCAGACTGCTCGGGTTTATCATCTCCCGTGAGGGCATCCGCTTGGATCCCCTTAAAGTCGAGGCTATTATGAATCTTCCCCCCCTGATTCTTTGCAGTAATTGATTAGCTTGCAGGGCAAATAATTTTTTTTGAGACGATTCATCCTTAACTATGTCGAAGTGGCTAAAGGTTTCACGCTGTTATTAAAGTGAGATACCCCTTTTCATTGGGATGCCGCTGCTCAAGAGTCCTTCGAGCATCTCAAGGGTCTCCTTGTTTCCGCTCCATTGTTGCGTCCTCCAAATTATCATCATGACTACACTATATTTGGTTGCTGCCGATACCACTATTGGAATGGTTCTCATTCAAGATGACGATGATGACACTGAGCATGTCATATATTATCTCAGCCGCAATCTCCTAGATAAGGAAACTCGATACCCTTACATCGAGAAGTTGGCATTGGCCACCATTTTTGCCATCCAACATTTCCACCATTATATCTTGTTGCACACTACGACTGTGGTTTCTTATTGCAACCCAATGACATACATTCTGTCATGTCAGTTGCTAGGGGAAAGTACTTGAAATGCATTGTTATCCTCCAAGAGTTCGATTTGGAATTCACCACCACCAAGTCTAAGAAATCCCTCATCTTTGCTAAGTTACTTTTCTCTTTGCCATCTCCTACCATGCCCTATTGGTCAGAGGACCATATCCTGGATGAAAATTTGTTCCTAATTAGCACCCTCAATCCCTGGTACGAGGATATCATTGTATATCTACAGACGTCCTCCTTTCATCCCCATGTGTCTAAGGATGCTCGACGATGGATTTGTCATCAGTCTCATCCCTATCATATTATTGGGGACACCCTGTACCGTCTCGGTGCCGACTCTGTTCTCCACTGATGCTTAACATTCGAGGAAGTTGAGTGAATTTTGAATGACTGCCATTCTGGCGCCTATGGTGGTCACATGTCCGGATATGCTACTGCTTAAAGGATCCTCTGCGTCGGTTATTTCTGGCCCTCCATCTTTAAGGATTGCATTCTTACCATTCGTTCCTATCACGAGTGCTAGATCTACCAGCCGAATATGCGTGCGCCGCCCGCTCCATTACAACTTGTTGTTACCGTCGGCCCTTCTTCAAAATGGGGCATTGATTATATGACCTGTAACCCTCGCTCGGCCGGGGGTCATGCATATATCATGGTTGCCATTGATTACTTCGCAAAATGGGCTGAGGCGATGCCCACATTGTTGTGGAGGTAAATCCTCTCTACGGACAGAGACGATCCCTACTAGCCCAGACCAGGTCTAGCAACAATCAAACAATGCTATCACGCAAGTTCCTAATTGCAAATAAAAAGTGGATGGTGAGAACCTACTTGGATTCCAATGCTAATATTCGTATAAGAGACGTCGCTCTCGTTCCTTTGCCTCAGCCAGTCACGATCCCCACGATTTTCATGATTGGACACCTGCACATGCAAAGAACAACACAAATACAAGCATAAAATCCAATAGATACAATTATATATCAGTCAGAAAAGATATAACTCAACATCGATCATAGGACAATGAGAGTGGAACCATAATGATAGTCATCTATTATTGATAAATAACAAAGAAGAATACAACCATAGTTCTGACGTCAAATCCTCCTTTGGTTAGGTAGTCAGCTACTCAAGTCTTACAAAGCTTGTTGGGATGGGAACAAGCGTCTCTCTCTTTGGGTGACAAGAATCTCCTTACTTAGATTTGGCCTTATGGGTGCAAAGAAGGCTCTTGCAGCTTCAAACTCTTGAACTCCTGGAATTCTCTATCACTATGCTAGAACTGGAACTACTAGCTTGCTCAAGGCATAGAGACAAGCTTTTATAGATAGAGAGGAAAGAGATAGGATCAACCACATTATTCATGGGATTGGCTTTATCACTTGGAAACTTCCATGAAAGGTGGCAAACCACTTCCCTTCTATGGAGATTCGAAGCCAAACCATCCTAGCTCAACATAGATTCAGTTGGTGAATGGGTTAAGGAGAACCTTCGGAAGCTTGTTCGTTGAAAAATTTACTCAATTCGGTTGGCACGAGTGCGACTCTAAGATAGAGCTCCAATGGCGTGCCCTCTTTAGAGGATTTTCCTCATTGGCGCAGGCAGTGAACTGTGGACCCGCGCTAATGCAAAAAGAGCTATTTTCATGGATATTTTGCAGGAGATATCTTCAGGGCAAATGAAGCTCATGCTTAGAGGAATATGATGCAAGTGGTTTTAGGTCATGTCACTTCTCACAGGTCCCGGAATGAGTCCTCCATTGTGCGGGTGAGGGGTAACAGGGACGGTGACAAACGGTGACAAATTACTGTGTAACAGATGGCCCCTAAAGCATGAGGCCCGAGAGAGAGAGGGGTGAAATGCTTTACAAGAACATGTGTAACTGAAAACACGGCCGCCGGAGAACCTGTGTAAAGAAGTACAACTGATATCTCAAGTACATGATATATGTGGTATGGGCGCAGCCAGCCATAAGAGAGCACATAATAATATAGATCCAAGGTATGGGCGCAACCATCTAGTGAGGATTAATAAATAGACTCAGGCATGGTCACAGCCATCCAGTGAATGAGTCATGTAATGGTCATAATAAGCCACAAATCGCAGCCTGGATTCCAACAAACAAAATCCAGGGTCTTGTGCTCCATCTCAACTCGAACAGAGTACAAGTTCAAGCATGTGAATACATGAGTTGAAGTCGAACATGCAGGAACATCGTTTGATTACCAGTCAATGATGAAAACTGTTAACAGACGCGAGAGGTACCACCAATAATGACAATGGCCCTCAAGGTACTATAGGTACAATCTACGGCGTGTGACTCAGTGAGCTGGCGTCAAACACCCGCAGAATAATTCGATCGGAGGCCAATGATAAAAACCTCTCGTCGAACGCGAAGAACTTGCCATTGAGGCATGCATGCTCCAAGGCACCAAAAAGGAGTCTCTAGATCAACTTCCTGGATAATGAGTTGAAGTCGACAGGAAGTGACCTTGATCAAAGGTGGGCCATAGTGTTTCCCACATCAGTGACACGAGACAGAGGAAGAATGTTGTGGTGAATCAGAATTATGTGAGGTATCAGAGGGAGGTTGTAATTCTGCAGAGGTCAACTTCTCTTGAACATATCGGCGGCACGACAGTGGACTTGGCAGTATTTGACATCAAATGAGCAGAGGTCATGGTGACAAGGCAATGAGCAGATGAGAGGTCAAATAGGATAACCCAAACCCACGGAGGCTAGTGTAAAACAAGATGAGATGTCCCCACCCAGACACGAATGCAGACTAGTGCCATGTTCAAGAGCGACATACTGCCGACACGACAATAATTATGGGTCCATTTTCCCCACCATTTCTGGCGAGTACCCCAGTTATTTTTAACAAGCTTGATGGGGATAGCATATGCTTGTAAGGTGTCATTACGACAGAATCCGATGTCATTAAGTTTTAACGAGTCTTACAAAGGAAGAAATCGACGTCTTTTCTTGTTTAGAGAGTCTGAAAAGACAGCAGAAAAGAAAACTCCAGGGGGGTCCTTTTTCGTAAAGTTGTGTTTCCCGAGCCCAAAAAAGTATAAAACAATGCTCGAAAGAACCGCTCGACCATTACGATCGAGGAGTACTTTTCATATACAGTGACATCGACTTGAAAAAGTAAAAAACGATCAACATCACGTCGTTTCATAACCATTAACGAACCTGAAACGACAAGGGTCCGACGATCTTTTCGTTTTTACACGGTCGGAAAAGGGTTTAAAGACTATCGCCTCTTATTTACGTTTAACGAGTCAAGAGGGAGAACTTGATGATCTTTTCATGTTTAGCGAGTCATAAAAGAGCTGAAAGATGATTCCACAGTGACTTTTTCGTGTGTTTACCGAGTTTGAAAAAGTATAAAATACAACTCGTTTCACCATCGAAGTTGCATAAAAGACCTGTCGCTGCACAAGAAGCAAGTGTAAAATCCATTTTCGACCAGAAATATATTAAAATATTCAAAAAACAACTTTTTAACCCTAAATACAAGTCAAAAAATTTATAAATATGGTGAAAATGTAAAAAATAGAATTACTTTTACTTTTACCTCTTGCATAGTAGGAGTGGTCCATTTGGGGAGCAAACTTCGGGCAGTGATTACAGCCAATCCACGCAACCATTTGAGATTTCGCCAGTTCTAGGTAAGAGGCACTTCCCTTAGCTTCATTTTCATACCCTTTTTATGCATTTTTTTCCCTGATTGAGCCTCTACAAGGAGGATTTTAAAATTTAGGGCTGCGCCCCATTGGCGCGGGTATCCGGGATGGATCCGCGCCAATGGGGTGATTTACCCAAAGGTATCGTGCCATTGGCGCGACTGTTTTAGAAACAGTCGCACCAACCACACGACCTAATTTTTACCTTGAATTTTCTCATTATTTTTGAAATTCGTCCAGTTTGTAAGTTTACCAGTGTTCGAATAATGATTGGTTCGTCCTTGTGGGTGCAGGAAACAAGCAAAAATGGTGGTGGAATGGAAGGAACGGGAGCATGATTCCGTGGATGCCTTGGCCATCGAGGATGAGGGATGTATGAACGCTTTGAAAGACTGTGGTCTCAAGAAGTTCTTCCTCACATCTCATCTGCGAGCTCAGCCCGAGTTATTACAGTTCATAGTAGATGCTTGGGATGTTGATGACCAAGTATTTCGCTTACGAGACCAGACCTTAGAGCTGGATGTATCTGATGTGTACTTCATTACTGGGCTGTCACGGAGAGGGGTGAGCCCTATTTTGACTGGAAGCAGACCTTCCGGAGAGAAGATAGGTGAGGTGAAGGCTCGTGTGTGTCCAGAGGCACAATTTGGGAGAAACAGTGCCAAGGTGGATATCGGCACCACTCAGGACTTGGTTCTTAAGGTGATATTGTTCACCATCACGCATGCAGCTGGGGTACAAGCGCCCCATGAGGTGAGTAAAAATAATTTGTTACTAGCGATAGAATGCCTCAGCCCCACCATCTTTGACTGGGCTACAGCGGTGACTACCAATATCAAAAGGCAGCTTACACAGTGTAAGCGCGGAGAAGTGAAACAGTTCAGGTATGGCTCGATTGTGGTGTCGTTCTTCCTGGAACGATTACCCCTCTTTCAGATTCAGGGAGCTGTAGTGGCTGATCCATTGCCATGAGAGCCTAGGATGGCTCGCTGGGCAGCATTGATGCCCAGAGGAGGAGGGGGCCAGCAGATGTCTTGGTGGCCCGAATTCTTCATATGGCTCCGCCGTCAGCTGATCGTGGTAGAGGATTGGCCATACGCGGGGACCAATTTCATGGGGGATCCAGACCTCCCACTGCCAGAGGAAGAGGAATGGGACGAGGAGTTAGGTATGATCTCTTCGTTTTTTTGATGTTTTATGTATTTTCATTTTTTTTGTTAATACATGCATGTTCTGATGATAGTCGTATGTATATATAGATGTAGGCCTAGAGCGACCAGCCGACTTGTCTCCTATAGCGCGAAGGGGCCAACCCGCAGCTGACCCTTAGGCAAGGGGTGCCGTGGGGGAAGAGCTGGTGCAGAATCTCGAGGGACTCGCCCAAGGGATTCCAAGTTACGCTAGATTGGCAGGCATGCCTTTTGCATACCAGAGGCACACAGTGGGGGTGCCAACTCGCATCCATCATCTGTTGAGACGCTTGGTGCGCGCGATGACATGCTATCATGAGCACCACCGCGACTAGACTTCTAGGCTTTTTCATGCATATTTTTTTAGGGACATGTCGTCCCAAGATGTATCAGGATGAACATGTATTATTTTTTGGACTATGTACTGCACGCGGTGCAAAACTTTGCGCACACACACACACACACACACACACACACACACACACACACACACACACACACACACACACACATATATATATATATATATATATATATATATATACATATGCCTATGGTTTAGATGGATCTTTCACATGTGATGATGTGTTATATGCTATGCGAATATTTGACACAAAATGTAATCTAATGTATCAGTTGCGTAACAAATGACCCATTGTGAAATGTATTTACACACACGTATATTTTATTTTTACACAAGCTTGAAAACACACATGATAATCACATATGCAAACTATGCTTGAAGATGATTTTATTGTTTATGCAAGCTTAAAAGCACTCACACACATGCAAACTATGCTTGAGAATAAAGGAACGGGCATGCCCCCTAGCATGGTGTCTCAATTCAAGGTACATGCCCCCCAAGCTTCAGTCCATTGAAAATGGAGTGAAGGTTGACATTACTGTTATTGCGCTCGAATTGCACGAGCTCTTGTTTCATTATTGTAACGAGGTTGACACAGGTAAAAGAACTATCCTTGGGAGTACAAGTGACTCCAATATGGAGGTGCTCGACAATCCCCGGTTCCACAGAGATGTCGATGGGTTGGGTCTGCGTAATGTTTCCCATATTGCCTTCAGAAGACACTTGATAAATTTGAATAGGTGTTTGAAGGGGCTAAAATGGGATACACAAAGCAAACCGTTTGAGACAGGCGATCATTTCCTGATGGGTAGGGAGGAACGAGGAACGGTGGTGATGATCTAACCAAGGGGGTTCCTCAAGAGACATGGTCTCTATGATGGCTTCATCAGAAGGAAATATTTCCTTTAATGGATCCGAAGTAGCATCATCTTCAAGCCAAGGGAAATGAACATACGAGTTGGGAACACCACTCGGAGGAGCAGGTTCGGGAGGGGGAGCCGATGCAACAATGAGTTTGACGTAGTCGAGCTCGGCAGGACTCAACATCATCATATCGCCCCAAGATTCCATTTGATTAGCGGGAGGAAGGACCCACGGATCAGAGCGCATGGAAATCATGTTAATCAGAGCGAGATTAGGAGGTGGAAGGGGAAAGACACCCATCATGGCGGGATCTTTAAAGAGTCTGGCTCCCACACTCTTGAATTATTTGGAGGTATGCTCCACGAAAGGCACATTGCCTTCGGAAGAGGAGGCGAAGAAGGAGAGCTGGTCCACAGTGACAATATTCCCCTGATGAGGGAAATGAATGACACGGAAAAGGGAGGAAGCCACGGCTTGCATGGCGTATGTCCAGCTACATCCGAGGAGGAGGTTGTAGGTAAGATTAGCGTCGACAACTTCGACCTCCACTTCTACTGTCTTCCCTTCCAAGGAAATGGGCAACCGTTGGAGGATACCATAAGGACGAGACTCTCTTCCATCAAAGGCTTCTAATGTCGTGGGAGACTCGCTTAGCATCGGAGAACCAATAGCTTTCCAACAGGCAACAGACATGATGCAAGTTGAGGCACCTTCATCAATGACTGTACGATGAATCGTTTTAGTATTGATAATGACCTGTATGAGGAAAGAGATTTGGTGATGCAGTCTCGGCGTATGGCCCTCGAGGTCAAAAGAAATCATATCCAAGTCAGCCGGGTCTATGCCACCGATGGCCGATAGCAAGGACTTCCTCTGGGAGGGGCAACTCTGGAGTACTTCTAAGGTGGACATAGTAGACGAAGCCTGAGCTAAGTCCTCAACGATGTTGTAGTGCTAGGAAGCACGAGCATTAGGGTTGTAAGAAGACTTCGGAGTACACCTTTTGGAGGGGGTTGGATAGTCGTCTCAGTGTTAGGTCTTTCGATATGGAGTAGACCAGAACTGGACAGAGGAGTGCTGGAGGGAACCTCAGGCTCTTTTCCGGCATGAGATGGATATTCTTTTGCTCGAGTAGTGACATGGATGGGAATCGTCCCAGCCATACATACTTGAGAGCCGAATGAAGAAGAGGGTTGCGATGGATCTGCCACCTTTTGAGTTTGCTGTGAAGGGAAAGGTTCTCTAAGCACAGCAGGAGTCCCAGGAGCACCTTTCAACAATCGACTAACTTCGGACCACCTGGGGCAGTCTTTAGTGTAGTGATCCTCATCACAGATAAGACAAGGATACTTAGGTTTACGTTTGGCTCCTTCCTCGGGTGGAGGTTTAGGGGAGTCTTGTTTGGGTTGTTCGGATTGATTCTTGGCTTTCCCTTTCTTTTTCCCTTTCGAGGATTTATCCGCCATGGTGGACTGGACGGTGTTAACCTTGGAAGTGTTTCCAAAATTAGATTGACCTTGAGAAGTGTTTCCATTAGAAGCATTATGTTTTTGCTTCCCAGGGTTCGCAGATGATTTCTTTGAAGATGCGTTTACAGAGCCAATAACACTGTCAACATATGGTTTTAGCAGAGCTTTGGATGTTCTAGGTCTCGGCATGTCTGGAAAATAATCATATAAAGTACCTGACTGAGAATAAACTAAGTCGAGGTACTGAGCGCGCGCGATAGCTTGCTCTTCAATTACACAAGCTCCCATAGCAATGTCTCGCGCAATCGCAGGGACAAAGGAGGTTGTGAACCAATCGGTTAGGAGCTGATCAGGAATCCAAAAATTGATCAAGCGACGACGCCGTCTCCATTCATGTATATGATCAGATATATGCGTGGCCGTGTCCTGTTTGAGAGACGTAAGGAGATGTGTCCCTGTCTCATACCGAATGGGTAACTGAAAATGAGTTAGGAATGCCATAGCCAGCGAGTTGAAATCTTGAAATGTTCCGCGATTCAACTCATTATACCACTTAGCGGCTGAGCCGGTGAGAGTCCTCTGGAAGAGGCGGAGCCGAATGGAGTCATCAAGCCATGAGTTGGATGAGCACCAAAGGTGATAGGTCATGACATGGGCTGGAGGGTCCTCACCAGCTTTGCCATTGAATTTCGGGCAATCACCGGGTATCTTAGTTGGAACTGGTGGCCAATATGGATTATGAAGAATGGGATCATTCGTCAACTTGGACACATCTGGGAGTTCCAACGTCACTAAGAAAGGCAACTGAGGATTAAAGGACATTTGTGGCTATGGAAGAGAGGTAGTACCAGGGTTCCAACCAGGTGGTGGTTGCCCCCATGGACTTTGTCTGGATGGGCCTGGCCCATAAGGGTTCTGCCCATAGGTATTTTTCCCATAGGGGTTCTGTCCATAAGGATTCTGCCCATATGGATTCTGTCCATAAGGATTTTGTCCATAAGGATTTTGTCCATAAGGATTCTGTCCATAAGCAGACAGTTGACCCTGGGTCTGCCCCCCAGCACCCCATGGATTAGAAACTTGACCTGCAAGTGCAACATACTGTTGCTGATAATTCTGGTAAGGAGTGACCTGCATTTGTTGATAATTTTGATAAGGGGTAAATTGAGTTTGCCCCTGGGGTTGCTGGTAACCATACGGTTGCTGAGCTCCATACTGAGCTTGATAAGAAGGTTGCACTTGGTAAGAAGGTTGGGGTTGTGGCCCACCTTGCATCTGATAACCAATTTGAGTCTGGGGCCCAGAAGGATGTCCTTGAACATGTTGAGCTTGGACCATCTGGCCGAAAGGTTGTCCTGGTTGGGTTTGGGACGAACCCATTTTCCCAGAGAGATGAGCTTATTGGGTACCAGGTTGTCCTTGAGCAATCGAGGGTTGTCCTTGCGGAACAGATGGTTGAGCAGGCTGGATGGTCGGTTGACCTTGAGGTTGGCCAGCCTGTCCAGAGGGATGACTAGGCTGGGCAGTGGGTTGGCCCTGCTGTACGTAAGGCTGCCCCCCTTGCCCAGAAGGGTACCCCTGTTGGACTGCTGGTTGACCTTGTTGAATATAAGTTTGTCCTGCTTGTCCAGAGGGATAACCCTGCTGGATACCAGGTTGAACTTGTTGGATGTAAGGTTGTCCTGGTTGTCCAGACGGGTAACCTTGCTGGGTACCAGGTTGCCCTGGATAACCAGAAGTTTGAGTCAGATAAGTAAAAGATGGACCACCAGCAGCCAAAGGTTGTCCCTGATAGGGTTGTCCTTGTAGGCCCCCAGGTTGTCCTGGGTAAGACTGACCATAATATTGCTGCCCTTGGGGGGTTTGCACATAAGATGGCTGGCCTTGGTTAGGCGGTCCCTGAAGCTATGCAGGCCTTACTTGGCCCCCATGGAAAGTGGTGGCATTCCAGGCAATGGATAATGGTACCGAAACCTCAACATAAGGTTGAGTAGGTAAGGGTCGAGAAGGCTGAAGGTATTGACCAGTAGAATCGTAATAATAGAATGGACCCTGTGCATTTGGATTCTGAACAGCTTGTCCATAGGCATCATACGGCCCCCCTCCTGGGACGGAACCAGAAGAGGGTGGAGCACTTTGTATAGGATGGGAAACTTTGGGTGTGTGTACCGGCTGGCCGCTACTCACTTGACCATGAGGGGGACCAGCACCAGTACTCAGAGCTGAAGACGTTGTAACGGCAGTAACAACTGGAGTTGAATGTGCTACACAAACAGTCGGATTCGTTGGAACTGAAGTGACAGGTGTTGTGTGGACTAGTGAAACAAAAGATCCCGAAGTGGGAGTGATATGGGGGTCCCACATACTCGAAGTAGGGATCCTGGCACTTATATTATCCCTCAACGACTTATAGCGTGAGGGTACCGGAGAAGTGGCTGGGATGGGAGTGTCGATATTCGACAAAACAGGTGTCTCACTCACTCTAGGAGATGTCTCATCCATGTGAGAGGTAGAAATTGGATACGAAACACCAGGGGGGGTAAAAGGAATATCGTCCTCGTCAGGCTCCCAGATGGGATTCCAATTGATTTTGTAATCCTCGTCGTCCGGGGCACGAGAGTTGATCAGTTGGATACTCGGGATAATAGGAAGAGTATCACTTACAACCGGTACCTCAAGAGAAACAGAAGACGGAGACCCTTGATCACTTGGAACGGGAGTCAATGGTTCAACCAAGATGACAAACTTCAAACAAGACCTAAGGGAATCTAACGATAAAGGACCTTACTCAAACTAACGCACACAAGATCTAACCAGGTAATGTTAATCGTGGCCAAATAAATTTTAAGACGCAAGGACACAACTTGACCTTTTCATGTTTTAAGAGTCGAGAAAAGGACAAAAAGGTGACTCTAGTCGCCTTCGAATGTTTTGTGAGCCTGAAGTGACAAACTGCTCAAGTGAACCTTTTCTTTTAAGGAGTCTGAAAAGGATCAAAAGTGACTACTCTGGAGAACTAGGCAAAAGGGTTTACCAAACAAATCCGTAAAACTGCATATACACCTTGGCAATCGTATGAAAACCAAGGACTTCCCGTACGGCAGTCAATCTTCCCGAATGCTGTGTTCGTTGCATTACGGCTTGTAAGGCAGCAGACACAGCTTCCTGTGGATAAAGGATGATAACCTAGTGGGGTCTCCCCTATATATGCGACAGTACATGGGAGCTCAAGTCCGTGCTAGACCACTATCGAGTCACAAAAGGAGGAATCACCCAACCGTAATGTGAAACAATAGTGACTAGGTTTAACGACGCTGGAGCACGTCTCTAGCCTAGACCTATAATCAGTGAGCGTTATGTTCCAATGCGTTTTTAAGTTCATTCAGTTCATTTTATGGTTGATCTTTGATTAAGTTTCAATTTCCAGGTCCTACCGTATGTAATCTCTCACAATTCCCTAAATGCAAGCTATATGCCAAAGAATATCATTTCGTTCGATGAATATTAACTACGAGAGAGTTGAGAATTTTTCAAACAAACAAAATGACCACAAACAATCAAGAACCACCCTAATGCAGCTAATGGCAATAAACGAAACTTTTTTTTGTTTTAAATCACTAATCAATGAAAAGCTTCTAATTTCAATTAACTAATTCAACGCAAAAGAGATTGTTCGTTTCCTTTTCAATGGCAAAGTGCACTAAACAAATTTTGAGAGATAATAACACCGAGCATAAGAGACAAATTTCACTCAATGAGAACTCAATCAAATCCTCAAAACACCAAGACAGTCCTTCAAACCAAGAAGAGAACACAATTACCTCTATGAGCTATGTAATCTAAGCCCAAACGAAGTCAAGCGAAATCCAAGCAGAAAAGAAACAAATCACTTGAATATCAATAAAAGGCTTTGACAACTACTGAGCAAGTGCAAAAAGTAATCACAAATTCGACTGGATGGTCAAAGAACCCAAGACTCCTACAGAAGGCTCGATGCACAAAGCCACTAGATGCCCTAGGGCTAAAATGTGAAATCGATAGAAAGAGGCAAACACCCAAAGGATGGAGGTCTAAAACCAATCAAACAAGGATCAAAAACACTTGAGTAATTGAAAACGACGTAGCAAGATACCAACCCAAGCTCAGAAGGCTCGAAAACAAGCAAACTGGAAAAGTTGGCAGGCCTGACGCGACTGTTAGGCTGCAACTCGCACTTTTATGGGATTGGCGGAGGTTGTCTTTGAGCAACCTGTGCCAATTGGCGTGACTGTGAGGCTAAAAAGTGCGCTAATCAAGTTTGCTAAACCAAAAACGAAAAACAAGCAATCCAGGGCTTGAAAACCGTATCCAGGCAGACCAGGAAGCAAGAGACAGCAAGAAATCCAACCCAGAAATCTATCTAAGCAATCAAACAAGAAACCAAAGAGACAAGATTCCCCAGCGGAGTCGCCAAATTGTTGTGGAGGTAAATCCTCTCTGCGGATAGAGATGATCCCTACTAGCCCAGACCGGGTCTAGCAACAATCAAACAATGCTATCACGCAAGTTCCTAATTGAAAATAAAAAGTGGATGGTGAGAATCTACTTGGATTCCAACGCTAATATTCGTAGAAGAGACGTCGCTCTCGTTCCTTTGCCTCGGCCGGTCACGATCCCCATGATTTTCGTGATTGGACACCTGCACATGCAAAGAACAACACAAATACAAGCATAAAATCCAATAGATACAATTATATATCAGTCAGAAAAGATATAACTCAACATCGATCATAGGACAATGAGAGTGGAACCATAATGATAGTCATCTATTATTGATAAATAACAAAGAAGAATACAACCATAGTTCTGACGTCAAATCCTCCTTTGGCTGGGTAGTCAGCTACTCAAGTCTTGCAAAGCTTGTTGGGATGGGAACAAGCCTCTCTCTCTTTGGGTGACAAGAATCTCCTTACTTAGATTTGGCCTTATGGGTGCAAAGAAGGCTCTTGCAGCTTCAAACTCTTGAACTCCTGGAATTCTCTATCACTATGCTAGAACTGGAACTACTAGCTTGCTCAAGGCATAGAGACAAGCTTTTATAGATAGAGAGGAAAGAGATAGGATCAACCACATTATTCATGGGATTAGCGTTATCACTTGGAAACTTTCATGAAAGGTGGCAAACCACTTCCCTTCCATGGAGATTCGAAGCTAAACCATCCTAGCTCAACATAGATTCATTTGGTGAATGGGTTAAGGAGAAGCTTCAGAAGCTTGTTCATTGAAAACTTTACTCAATTTGGTTGGCGCGAGTGCGACTCTGAGACAGAGCGCCAATGGCGCGCCCTCTTTAGAGGATTTCCCTTATTGGCGCGGGCAGTGAACTGTGGACCCGCGCTAATGCAAAAAGAGCTATTTTCATGGATATTTTGCAGGAGATATCTTCAGGGCAAATGAAGCTCATACTTAGAGGAATATGATGCAAGTGGTTTCAGGTCATGTCACTTCTCACAGGTCCCGGAATGAGTCCTCCAGTGTGCGGGTGAGGGGTAACAGGGACGGTGACAAATTACTGTGTAACACACATTATCTGAAGATGGTCACACAGTGGTGCAATTTTTGTTTAATCATGTTATTTCATGGTTCGGAGTCCCTCAGGCTATCGTCACTGATCACAGGAAGCATTTCCGTAATCACATGATGACTGAGCTAACAAACCAGCTAGGCTTGTGGCATGATAGTTTGACTCCATACTATCCTCAGGCAAATGGCCAAGTAGAAGCCGTCAACAAGGTTCTAGTTACGATGCTTCAACGTACTGTTGGCATGCACAAGTCTAACTGGCACTTGATGTTCCTCTCCACCTTGTCGGCCTACCAAACTTCTGTAAAGGATGCCACTGGTTTCACTCCATTTCAATTAGTTTACAGAATGGAGGCTACCCTTCCAATCGAGTGCGAGATCCCTTCTATGAAATTGGCTGTCGAATTACTCCCCAACACTACTCTGGTAGAAGAACTCCTTCTTTACCTAGAACGGCTGGATGAGACCCGTCAGCTAGCCTCTCTAGCTATCGAAGCATAGAAGAAGAGAGTGAAAAATCACTTCGATCATACTGTCCATCCTCGTTCTTTTGTTGAGGGAGATTTAGCCCTACTCTACGATCGAGCGAATGATAAGTTGGGGGCAGGAAAACTCAAGCCTATGTGGCATGGGCCTTATATTGTAAAGGGAGTTTTGCAGAAAGGGGCCTACGAGCTAATTTATTATGAATGGAATCCTCTCGATAAGCCCCGAAATGTGCTTTACTTGAAAAAGAATTACGTGTGAATTTCATGCACTTTGGTCTGTACATATGTGTTTTTAGTAGGTGTGTTGTGTTTGTGTTTTCATGTTTTTGACTTGGTGTGAAGGCATGATTGCCGCTTATTGTGTCTCTTGCTTCTTGCGCAGATGTCTGGTGCACCTTACGTTGGTTTTGCCGATGGTGCCTGCCGCAGTACCCGAACTTGTCCTCTATGGAATGGGTGATCTACGATTCTCATGGTGAGTTGATAGACCATCAAGGTGTTTGTTTAGGTTGTACCACAAACAATGTCGCTGAATATAGTGTTTTGATTGAGTTACTGGCTGAGGCGATTAATCTCAGTATTCATACATTGGTTGTGAACCTAGACACTCAGCTTGTTGTCCACTAGCTCAATGGGCGATATTCCGTCAGAGACCATCGGATTTTAAGGTTGTATTTACGTGTTAAATTATTAGAAAGGAATTTTGATTTCATTACATATCAGCATATTCCAAGATGACTAAACATACGAATTGATGCATTGGCTAATCATTTATTAGACAGACATTTGCGAAACATGTAATCAAAATAGCATACAAGAAGCATGTAAAACACAATAATAAACCATAGGAATATGTATATATATATATATATATATATATATATATATATATATATATATATATATATATATATATATATATATATATCTCATGTGGCGCACCAAAGCACTCAAAAATAAGTGTACATGTCCAAATAGAGTTTGTGTTCTCCACACATCTGAGACACATGTCTCTCAAAAAATCACTAGTAGGAAATAAAAACCTAGGTGTCTACTGCAGTGGGTTATGCTCTCTATAGCATACCACCGCACGTGTCACCCGCCTCAACAGGTGGTGCATCCTGGGTTCGACTCCTACTATGTGGATCTGGAATGCTCTGGGGACCTCCTGGATCCCCATGTAGTCTGGAATCCCTGCTGTGAGACCCTCAACGTTTCGAGTCACTGTCTCCACCGTATCATCAACTGGAGGAGTCAGGGTTAGTGCTGCAATGCCCTACACATCCATCTGCACCTCTGGAGCCAACCTGACGGGTTTCACTGGTCCTACATATACATACCATAGCATTCGCCATTAGGACATATACATGAAAAAATCAAAAACATCATAAAAATAATAATGCAAAAAAATGTGTGATCAAGTGTCTTACCACCATCACCCCACTGCTCTCCAGCGGGCAGTTGCATGTCAGGATCTTTGTGGAAGTCCATGCCGGCATATCGCCAATCCTCCATGAAGATCATCTGGCACTCTAGTCACTCTCGGAACAATGTTCCCCATGCCACTGGTTGTCCGCCACCTCCTCGTGGCATGACGTGAGCCCATCGTGTGGCCCTTGTCTCACGTGGCCTGGGTAAATCCAAATCCATGTCCTGTAACTGCAGTGCCGGCACCCGCTCTAGCATGAGTGGGACTAAGATGGATCCATAACCAAACTGCTTCATCTCTCCTCGACGACAGTTGGTGAGTTTCCTCTTCATGTTCGCCGTAACCGTCTCTGCCCAGTTAAACATGGTGGGATTGAGACACTTAGGAACGACCCAGAGATGGGTCTTCGAAGCCTCATGTTGGGCTTAGGAGCCCGCTGCCCGTGTCACCATGAAAAGCATAGCATGAAGGACTACGTCATCCACTGTTGGGATTTCCACCTTCCCACTCCTTGTCTTGCGTGCCCGTGGGCACACTTGAGCCATCAGCATCTCTAAGGAATCACCCCCGGGTCACTGCCCCTCCAGAATGGGCCTCTCACCTCGACGGGACAGCTCGGTCAAAAAATATATGTCTATAGCATCAAACTCGATATCTCGGCCTTGGATGATGAATTTCCCATCTGTGGGATTCCAGGCCCGAATCAGTAGCTCCAGCAAATCAGGTTGTGATCAGAGATGTGGAGTTAGGAAGAATTTGAGCAATCCACATGCTCGTAATGCATTTTGGCACCCCACATCAGCGAAATCTTCTATGTCGTTGCCATCATGCGTCTGCTCTTGCCAAACAAACGCCATTTTCACTTGCATGATGAGAAAAAATGGATTAGCACTTTGGTTATCAAATTTTGATGCGTAATTTTCAAAAAACATAAGTTCGCGTCGTCATCGAGTCTGCTTTAAAAATAGATGCGATGACTTGAGGTCTCTAGTTCATTTTTTCCGAGGTCATCACGAAAGTACACCACTTTTCCGCGATGATCAGAGTGCGCTATGTCTCAATTTTTTTGGCGATCGCAGACCCAAAGGCTATAGCCGCGATGACCGAGCGGTGGAGCTCGGTTCAAAAAACCACCCAAATTAGCACATGCAACATTAAAAATGCGTAAAAAAGGTATGGAATTGAAGCACAAGACAAGGACTACTTACCTGGAATGAGTTTCGGGGTGAATGATGGACGATCAAAGCCGAATTTAGCTCGCCAACTTCTGTGCTCCAAAGTGCTCCACAGTGCAAATGAATAGTAACTATGGTAAAAATGACTGGATTAACCCCTTTTTATAGTAATTTTTGGAAATTAAAGAATTTTATTTTGTAAATGTGGGTTTTTTCTCATTTTTATCATATGTATAGTCAAAATATGGCTTGTTAACTATATCTTTATGTATATTTTTCATTCTATCTCGAATGGATTTACGTGTTACGTATTTTTGTGCAGAACTTCAGATAGTGGAAATATGACAGTTTCTTGAGCACTTGATCCTAAAAATTCATCTTTAATCTCTTTTCCGACTTGAAAAATGAAAATATAGCTGAGTTTTCCTCTTGAATCGCTAAAACAAATACAAGAGGTGGTCGTCTTTAAGCTCTTTTCCGACCGTTTAAACACAAAAAGATTGTCGGACCTTTGTCGTTTCAAGCTCGTTATCGGTTACGAAACGACGTGCTTCCGACCACTTTTCTACTTTTTCGAGTCGAAGTCACTAATTACAAAAAGTACTCCTCAATCACAATGGTCGGGTGGTTCTTTTGAGTATCGTTTTATACTTTTTTTGGGCTCAAGAGACACAAATATACGAAAAAGGATCCCCCCTGGAGTTTTCTTTTCCGTGTCTTTTTCAAACTCTATAAACATGAAAAAGACTCTAAGTTTCACCTATGTTGGACTCGTTAAACCCTGATGACATTGGACCCATCACCATGACGAGACTCGAGCTTCTCCTTCCTAGGGCTTATTAAACTATTACTAGGTTGGACTCAACAACAGGTTTATCATTGATTGTCTATGGTAGCTAGTCACTCTTGAACATCGACACTTTTTGCTTCTTGTCAGGTTGGGAAATCCATACATTGTCATTTGGCCTTCCGTAGGTTTGGGTTATTATTCTACCCTCATTCCATTTGATTCATGTCGTTTCCATCGAGCCTCTGATCCCTTGCTATTTGAATGATGCCACCCTCCGGAGTCGTTTCGCCAACATGTTCAAGAGTATAATCCTTCTGCAGTTTACACCTTTGTCATTGATGGGGGAAACATTATGGCCCTCCTCCGATGGGTCATCTCTTGTTGACATTAGCTCATTATCCAAGAGATTGATCTAGAGATCCCCTTTGGTACCTTAGAGCTTGCATGCCTCAGTGGGAAGTTCTTCACATCTGACAGTCAACTTTCATCATTGGTCATGAATTGGGTGATTCCAAGAGTGTTCAACTTCAGCTCCTTTTTCACACTTCATGGATTGTGCTAGATGGTACCTTGAGAGCCATTGGCATTATTGGTGGTTTCTCTCGCGCTTGTTAATGGTTTTCATCATTGACTGGTAATCAAGCGATGTTTTATCATGTTCGACTTCAGCACATCTATTCGCATGTTAGGATTTGTACTATGATCGGATGGGTTCAAGACCTAGAACTCAGATTACACATGTTTGGGCTGCGTGGAATGGTTTATGATTACATGACTCATTGATGGATGGCTACGACCATGCCTGAGTCTTCATGGATGGCTGCAACCATACCTTTATCATCATCATGGTCTCATTAGCTGGATGGCTATTTCCATACCACAGACCTATTTCGTATGTCTTTTGGATGGCTACGCCCATGCCTAGACTACATGTAATTCATTATCAGAGATATCAATTGTACTTGCATACAGGTTCTTCTAGATGGTTTTCTAGCTCAGTCAGTTTCGTAAAGCATTTCACCCCTCCCTCTCTCTCGGGCCTCATACTTTAGGGGGCATCTTTTACACAGTAATTTGTCAATGTATTCACTCCAGTCTTCCAACCGTGTCATGTGTCCAAGTCATACATGCTCATGTTAGACAAATGCTCTCTGATGTTGCCAAATGACCCACTTTTCCAAAGGTTTCTGCCTCATCACATCTGTTGGCTTAATAAAAGCACTGAAGGGTGCTCCCAAATAGCCCAAAGGTGTTGCCATCGAAGAAGTACACCTAATTCCCACGATGGTCAAATTTTATGTGCCAGCGCGACTGTCTCTTGTAATCATGAACGATGATCTAACTAGCTACGTTATTCAATAGCGATGTCAGCGCGGAAGGCTAGTTATGTGCTCGCGATGATCTAGAATGGGTGAATTTGTTCAACAATTGGCCTTCCAAATGACTCCATACCTGGTTGTTGGCCTAGTGTATGTTGCCCTCGTTTCTCTGGCATGGTTGTTCCATCATTTGTGCTACCTTCCTTGGAGATAAGCTCACTCTCCCACCTTTCATGGAGACTCCTTCTCCTATTTAAACTCTCACTATTGTTATGTGCTACGAGTTTTGGAGTTCTTAGTCTTTGCAATGGTTGCTGATAGTGCTGTTAGTGTTTGTGAGTTTGCTAGATAGCTGGTGTGAGTGTGACAAGTGCGGGATTGTTGATAGCTTGAGGAAGGTTGTGAAGTGCCCTTAATCTTGTGTAAAACTTGTGAGTGAGAGAGACTTGTATGTTGGGAGATCCATCTTCATAGAGGGAATGCTTGAGGAACATGATGGCTGGATCCCTCTGAGAAGGCTTGTGACGTCAAGACTTTGGTTGTAATCTTACTCTTATTTCATAATTAATGCAATCAATGATGTTTTCCTATGTCTTGTATGTAATGTACTTGATATCTCATGACGTCTTTACTTCGTGAGTAAATAGATCATTGTTGTTCCAGTTACATGCTTTGTTGTATTTACTTTGCATTGTTTTAGGTTGATTACTCATTAGGAGAAGGAATCGGAAACTGGAGCAGTGCAACGGAACTCCATCGACCACCATTGAGGTAGGCCTCCAGCTATGACTATTTAAGGAAAGTTATTGTTGATCTATCCTTGTTTGTAGCTAGACCCACTCTAGGGCTAGAGGGGTTGCCTCTGTCCATAGAGGGAACACTTTCCTACATCACAAACGCAATGAGGCAGAAACCTTTGGAAAAGTGGGTCATTTGGCAACATCAGAGAGCATTTGTCTAACATGAGTATGTATGACTTGGAAACATGACATAGTAGCAAGACTAGAGTGAAGACAATGAAAAATTACTATGTAACAGATGCACCCTAAAGTATGAAGCCTGAGAGAGAGGGAGGGGTGAAATTATTTACAAAACTGGCTGACCTATAACACCATTTGGAAGAACCTGCATGCAAGTACAACTGATATCTCTGATAATGAAATACATGTAGTCTAGGTATGGGCGCAGCCATCCAAAAGACATAGGAACTAGGCCTGTGGTATGGACACAGCCATCCAATTAATTCGACCATGATGATGGTAAAGGTATGGTCGTAGCCATCCATGAAGACTCAGGCATGGTCACAGCCATCCATCAATGAGTCATGTAATCGTAAACCAATCCACATAGCCTGAACATGTGTAATCTGAATTCGAGGTCTTGAACCCATCTGATCATAGTACAAATCCTAACATGCGAATAGATGTGCCGAGGTCGAGCATGATAGAAAATCGCTTGATTACAGGTCAATAATGAAAACCGTTAACAAGCGCGAGAGAAACCACCAATAATTCCAATGGCTCTCAAGGTACTGTCTAGCACAATCCATGAAGTGTGAAGAAGGAGCTGAAGTCAAACACTTGTGGAATCACCCAATCGACGACCAATGATGAAAGTCGACCATCAGGTGTGAAGAACTTGCCATTGAGGCATGCAAGCTCTAAGTTACCAAAGGGGGTCTCTAGATCAACCTCCTGGATAGTGAGCTGATGTCGACAGGAGACGACCCATCGCAAGAGGGCCATAATGTTTCCCCCATCAATGACACGAGATAAGGAATAAGTGGTAGATGGCGAAATAGAGTATCAGAGGAGAGACGAGGGTGTAAACTGCAGAAGGATTATACTCTTGAACATGTCGGCGACACGACTCTGGAGGGGGGTGGCATCATTCAGGCACCAAGGGATCAGAGGCTCAAAGGAGATGGCATGAATCAGATGGAATGAGGCTAGAATGATAACCCAAACCCGTGGAAGGCCCAATGGCGATGTATGGATGTCCCAACCTGACAAGAAGCAAAAGTGTCGATGTTCAAGAGTGATTAGCTGCCATAGACAATCAATGATAAACTTGTTGTTGAGTTCAACCTAGTAATAGTTTAACAAGCACCTAGGAAGGAGAAGCTTGAGTCTCATCATGGTGATGAGTCCAATGTCTTCAGGGTTTAACGAGTCTGACATAGGTGAAACTCGAAGCCTTTTTCATATTTAGAGAGTTTGAAAAAGACATGGAAAAGAAAACTCCAAGGGGGTCCTTTTTCGTAAATTTGTCTCTCTCGAGCCCGAAAAAGTATAAAATGATACTCGAAAGAACTACCCGACCATTACGATCAAGGAGTACTTTTCGTGACTAGTGACTTCAACCTGAAAAAGTAGAAAAAGCGGTTGGAAGCACGTCGTTTCTTCACCGATAACGAGCTTGAAACGACAACGGCCCAGCAATCTTTTTGTGTTTAAACGTTCGGAAAAGAGCTTAAAGGTGACCACCTCTTGTTTCTTTTAATGAGTTAAGAGGAAAACTCGGTTATCTTTTCATTTTTCAAGTCGGAAAAGATCTTAAAGACGACTTTATGGATCAAGTGTATATGAAACTGTCATAATTCTTCTACCTGAAGCTCTGCAAAAAAACACGTCACACGTAAATCGATTCGAGATAAAATGAAAAATATACATAAAGATATAGTTAAAAATCCAAAATTTGACTAACCATATGTTAAAACAATGAGAAAAAACCCACATTTATAAAATATAATTTTTAAATTTCCAAAAAGTACTATAAAAAGGGGTTAATCCAACCATTTTTACCATAGTTACTATTCATTGCACTTTGGAGCACCGAAGTTGCCGAGCTAAATTCGGCATTGATTGTCCATCATTCACCCCGAAACTTGTTCCAGGTAAGTAGTCCTTGCCCTGCGCTTCAATTTCATACCTTTTTCACGCATTTTGAATGTTGCATGTGTTAATTTGGGTGGGTTTTTGGATTGAGCTCCGCCGCTCGGTCATCGCGGCTATAGCCTTCGGGTCCACAATGACCAAAGAAATTTACACATAATGCGCTTCGGTCATCGCGGCTATAGCCTTTGGGTCCGCAATGACCAAATAAATTTACACATAATGCGCTCTGGTCATTGCGGAAAAGTGGTGTACTTCCGTGATGATCGCGAAAAAGAATGAACTAGAGACCTCGCGTCATTACGTCTGTTTTAAAAACAGACGTGATGATGACGCGAACTTATGTTTTTTTACAAATGTCGCATTGAAATTTCGATGAACAAAGTGCTAATCCAATTTTCTTCGTCATGTAGGTGACAATGGTGTTTTTTGGCAAGAGTGCATGCATGATGACAATGATATAGAAGCTTTCGCCAATGTGGGGTGCCAAAATGCATTATGAGCATGCAGATTGCTAAAATTCTTCTTAACTCTGCATCTCCCATCACAACATGATTTGTTGGAGCTACTGATTTGGGCTTGGAATCCCATAGATGGGAAATTCATCATCTGAGGCCGGGATATCGAGTTTGATGCTACAGACATATACTTTTTGACCAGGCTGTCCCGTCGAGGTGAGAGGCCCATTCTGGAGGGGCAATGACCCGGGGGTGATTCCTTAGAGATGCTGATGGCTCAAGTGTGCCCACGGGCACGCAAGACAAGGAGTGGGAAGGTGGCAATCCCAACAGTGGATGATGTAGTCCTTTGTGCTATGCTTTTCATGGTGACACGGGCAGCGGGCTCCCAAGCCCAACATGAGGCTTCGAAGACCCATCTCTGGCTGGCTCTCGAGTGTCTCAATCCTACCATGTTTAACTGGGCGGAGGCAGTGACGGCGAACATGAAGAGGTAGCTCACCAAATACCATTGAGGAGAGATGAAGCAGTTTGGTTACAGATCCATCTTAGTCCTACTCATGCTGGAGCGGGTGCCGGCACTGCAGTTACAGGACACGGATTTGGATTTACCCAGACCACGTGAGACAAGGCCACACGATGGGCTCACGTCATGCCATGAGGAAGTGGCGGATGATCGGTGGCGTGGGGGACATTGTTCCGAGAGTGGTTGGAGTGCCAGACAATATTCATGGAGGATTAGCCATATGCCAGCATGGATTTCCATAGAGATCCTGACATGTAGCTGCCCGCTGGAGGGTAGTGCGTTGACGGTGGTAAGACACTTGATCACATTTTTTATTTTTATTTTTATGATGTTTTTGATTTCTTTTTATGTATATGTCCTAATGAAGAACGCTATGGTATGCATATGTAGGACCAGTGAGATCCGTCGGGCTGGCCTGAGAGGCGCGAAGGGATGCGCAGGGCATTGCAGCACTATCCTTGGCTCCTCCAACTGATGATACGGTGGAGACAGTGGCCCGAAACCTTGAGGGCCTCACAGTAGGGATTCAAGATTATATGGGGATCGAGAAGGTCCCCATAGAATTCCAGATCCACACAGTAGAAGTGGAACCCAGTGTGCATCGCCTGTTGAGGCGGGTGACACGAGAGGTGGTATGCTATAGGGAGAATAACCCACTGCAGTAGACACCTAGGTTTTTATTTCCTGCTGGTGATTTTTTGAGAGACATGTGTCTCAGATGTATGGAGAACACAGACTCTATTTGGACATGTACACTTATTTTTGAGTGCCTCGGTGCGCCACATGAGATATATATATATATATATATATATATATATATATATATATATATATATATATATATATATATATATATATATATATATATATATATATATATATATATATATATATATATATATATATATATATATATATACATATTCCTATGGTTTATTATTGTGTTTTACATGCTTCTTGTATGCTGTTTTGATTACATGTTACGCAAATGTCTGTCTAATACATGATTAGCCAATGCATCAGTTAACGTGTTTAATCATCGTGGAATATGCTGATATGTAATGAAATCAAAATTCCTCTCTAACAATTTAACACGTAAATACAACCTTAAAATCCGATGGTCTCTGATGGAATATTGCCCATTGAGCTAGTGAACGACAAGCTGAGGGTCCAGCTTCACAACCAATGTACGAATACCGAGATTAATCGCCTCGGCCAGTAACTCGATCACAACACTATATTCAGCGACATTGTTCGTGGTACAACCTAAACAAACACCTTGAATGTCTATCAACTCACCATGAGGATCGTAGATCACCCACACCGCAAAAGATAAGTTGTGGGTACTGCGGCAGGAACCATTGGTGAAACCAACGTAAGGTGAACCAGACATCTGCACAAGAAGCAAAAGACACAATAATTGGCAATCACACCTTCACACCAAGCCAAAAACATGAAAAAACACACACAACAAACCTGCTAAAAACACACGTATGTACAAACCAAAGTGCATGGAATTCAGGCATAGTACTTTTTCAGGTAAAGCCCATTTCAGGGCTTATCAAGAGGATTCCCTTCATAATCAATTAGCTCGTAGACCCCTTTCTACAAAACCCTCTTTACAATATAAGGCCCGTGCAACATGGGCTCGAATTTGCCTGCCCCCAGCTTATCATTCTCTTGATCGTAGAGCGGGACTAAATCTCCCTCAACAAAAGAATGGGGATGGACAGTATGGTCAAAGTGAGTTTTCACTCTCTTCTTCTATGCTTTGATAGCTAGAGAGGCTAGCCGATGGGTCTCGTCCAGCCGTTCTAGGTAAAGAAGGTGTTCTTCTATCAGAGTAGTGTTAGGGAGTAATTCGACAGATAATTTCAAAGAAGGGATCTCGCACTCGATTGGAAGGGTAGCCTCTAGTCCGTAAACTAATTGAAATGGAGTGAAACTGGTGGCATCCTTCATAAAGTTCAGTAGGCCAACAAGGTGGAGAACAACATCAAGTGCTAGTTAGACTTGTGCATGCCAACGGTACATTGAATCATCATAACTAGAACCTTGTTGACAGCTTCTACTTGGCCATTGGCCTGAGGATAGTATGGGGTCGAACTATCATGCCACAAGCCTAGCTGGGTTGTTAGCTCAGTCATCATGTGATTACGAAAATGTTTCCCATGATAAGTGATGATAGCTTGAGGGACTCTGAACTGTGAAATAACATGATTAAACAAAAATTGCACCACTGTGTGACCATCTTCAGATAATGTGGGCATCATCTCGGCTCATTTTATGAAGTAATCGATGGCAATGATGATATACCCATGCCCCCCACCCGAGTGAGGGTTACAGGTCATATAATCAATGCCCCATTTTTCAAAAGGGTCGACGATAAAAATGGGGTGCAATTGAGCGGGAGGCGGACACATCTTCCACTGGTAGATCTGGCACTCGTGAGAAGAGTGAACGTCAAGAATGCAATCCTTAAAGATAGAGGGCCAGAAATAACCGGCGCAGAGGATCTTTTGAGCAGTAGCATATCCAGACATGTGGCCACCACAGGCACCAGAATGGCAATCATTCAAAACTCGCTCAGCTTCCTTAAATGTTAAGCATCGGTAGAGAATAGAGTCGGCGCCGAGATGGTACAGGGTATCCCCAATGATACGATAGGGCTGAGACTGGTGGCAAATCCGTTGCTGATCATCCTTAGACACATCGAGATGAAAATAGGATGTCTGCAGATATACAATGATATCCCCATACCAGGGATCAAGGGTGCTAATTAGGAACAGAGTTTCGTCCTGGATATGGTCCTCTAATCGAGAGGGTGCAGTAGGAGATGGAAAAGAGCAAAGTAACTCAGTAAAGACAAGGGATTTCTTAGACTTGGCGGTGGTGAATTCCAAGTCAAACTCTTCGAGGATAATGATCCACTTTGAGTACTTGCCCCCTAGCAGCTGACGTGACAGAATGTACGTCATCGGGTTGCAATCAGAAACCACTATCGTAGTACGCAACAAGATATAATGGCGGAAATGTTGGACGGCACAAACGGCAGCCAATGCCAACTTCTCGATGTAAGTGTACCGAGTTTCCATATCTAGAAGATTGCGGCTGATATAATATATGACATGCTCAGTCTCATCATCGTCATCTTGAACAAGAACCATGCCAATAGTGGTATCGGCAGCGGCCAAGTATAGAGTTTAGTCGCGATGATAATTCGAAGGATGCAACAATGGAGCAAAAACAAGGAGACCCTTGAGACTCTCGAAGGACTCTTAAGTAGCAACATCCCAATGAAAAGGGGTATCTTGCTTTAACCATGTAAAACCTTTAGCCACTTCGGCATAGTTCAGAATGAATCATCTTAAAAAATTCACTTTGCCCTGCAAGCTCTACAATTGCTGCAAAGAAGCAGGGGGAGGAAGATTCAAAATAGCCTCAACTTTAAGGGGATCCAAACGGATGCCCTCTCGGGAGATGATAAGCCCAAGTAGTCTTCCTGACTCAACGCAGAAGACACACTTATGAGGATTAAGCTTGATGCGGTACTGTCGACAATGGAGAAAGATTACACGAAGATGAGCGGGATGGTCCTAACATTTTACTGAATGAGCTGGTAGATCATCTAGGTATGGTTGTACAATGTGTCGAATGTAATGGAATGCATAATACATTACATGTTGGAAGGTAGCACCAGTGTCCTTCAAACTGAAAGGGATATTTTTGTAGGTGAAAGTGCCCCATGGACAGATAAAGGCAGTCTTGTGCTGATCGGCGAGCGTAATATTGATCTGGTTATACCCAGAAAAACCATCCATGAATGAATACATTTCGCTCCCCGCACACTCATCAATGAGCTGGTCAATGAAGGGTTTGGGGAAGTTATCTTTGGGACAGACCTAGTTAATATCATGATAATCAACACAGACTCAAATAGTACCCTGTTTTTTAGTCACAGGGACAATATGTTGTGTGTGGAGCATGATTGTTCGGAGGTCTTTGTTTCAGCCAGATGTATACCCCAGGAAGTTTTGTACACCCCTCCACGCGGGGGTCCGGGGACAAGCGGTCCCCCGGCGAGGGCTCGGGGGCAGCGCCCCCGAAGCCAAAAATAAATGTAAAATTGCCTTGTAAAAGTATAGTAATTTCTAGTCGATCTGGGCCGTTCATTAGGCGGATGATCTGACAGTAGAACTTATGTTTAGTTTAGGGATTTTTTCCCTAGAAGGCAACCCCTCTCTTTGTATGAGGGCATTGTATTTGAGGCTGTGTGATAGATGTGTATTCCGTGAGCGAGAAACAAAGAGGTGAGACTGTGAGAGAAAACAGAGGATATTACAGCGGATTTGCTGTAGGTTGTGTCTCTTCATTTTGCTCGATAATAGAAAGGAAGGACTGGCTGTTCGAGGTGGACGTAGCCCAAACTGGGTGAACCACGTATATCTGTGTCTCTCTTGTTTTGTGCATTTTCTGTGCTTATATTTCTGCAATATTTTATGTGTTCCATTGCTCCGTAATATATAATTTTCTAACAACAGGTATTAGAGCCGAAGGTCTATTTGGCTGATAAACTCACAGGAAAGAAGGGTTCCTAGTTCGAGTGGTAGCAATGGCGGAAGATGGTAAGTTTAGGGTCGAGAAATTTAACGGCCAAAACTTCTCGCTGTGGAAGATGCAGATGGAAGATTATCTGTATCAGAAATATCTATACCTACCATTGGGCGGAAAAAAAAAGATGCCGACGGGTATGAAAGATGAAGAATGGAACCTTCTCGATAGAAAGGCACTCGGAACAATACGGTTGTGCCTTGCTGCGTCAGTCGCCTTCAACATTTCGAAGGAAACCATGACAGAGGGTTTGATGAAGACATTGTCAAAACTATATGAAAAACCCTCGGCCTCAAACAAGGTATCTCTTATTAAACGGTTATTTAATATGAATATGTCAAAAGGTGGATCTGTTGCAAACCATTTAAATGATTTTAATACAGTTACAAGTCAGTTAAGTTCTGTAGGGGTAAACTTTGATGATGAAGTTAGAGCTCTGTTATTCTTGGGCTCATTACCAGAAAGTTGGAATGGTTTGGTAATGGCCATTAGTAACTCCATTTCTGGATCTAGTACTTTAAAGTTTGATGATGTTGTCGGTGCTATCCTTAGCAAGGAAATGCGACGGAAAAGCTCCGGTGAGACATCAGGAAATACTTTGAGTGCAGAGTCTAGAGGAAGAAAAATGGAAAGAGGAAAGAGCTCAGGATATCGTAGTAAATCAAGGAAAGGCAGATCCAAGTCCAGATCGGGGATAGTGTGCTAGAAATGTGGAAAGAAAGGGCACCTAAAGAAAGACTGTAGATCTCGGAAGGGAAAAGAAGGAGATGCACAGTAAGAAAACAATCATGAAGCAAATGTGACAGGTGAGGTGTTACAAGATGCTTTGATTCTTTCTTTCGAAAATATTACTGATTCCTGGGTGGTAGATTCAGGGGCTTCATTCCATGCCACACCTGATAAGAAATACTTTCATGACTATGTTCAAGGAGATTTTGGACAAGTTCGTATGGGTGATGATAAACCCTGTAAAATCGTTGGAATGGGTAAGGTTCTTGTAAAATAGCATAATGGAAACCAATGTCTATTAAAGGAGGTAAGGCATGTTCCAGATCTAAAGAAAAATCTGATTTCAACAGGGCAGTTAGGCGGTGAAGTTTGTGTGACAACTTTCACAGATAAAGCTTGGAAGGTCACCAAAGGAGCCCTGGTAATAGCAAAAGGCGAAAAGGTTGGTACATTATATTTATGCAATGGTATTTCTAACTCTGTTAATGCTTTAACTTCCAAAGGAGCAGACGCAGCATTATGGCATCATAGGCTCGGACACATGAGTTAAAAGGGGATGAAGATTCTTCACTCAAGGAATTTGTTGCCGGGTTTGAAGAATGTTGATTTGGATTTATGTGAGAATTGCATTTATGGAAAACAGAAGAGAGTCAGATTTCTTAGAGTTGGGAAAGAAAAGAAGAATGAAAAATTAGAGCTTGCGCATACAAATGTATGGGGACCTGCTCAGGTATCATCTCTCAGTGGCTCTTGTTATTATGTTACTTTTATTGATGATGCAACTAGAAAAACTTGGATTTATTGTATTAAGAATAAATCTGATGTATTTGATACTTTCAAGAAATGGAAAGCTTTGGTTGAGATTGAGACAGGAAAGAAATTGAAGTGTCTTAGATCAGAAAATGGAGGTGAATATTGCATCAAAGAGTTTTATAGGTACTGTTCAGAGCATGGAATTCGTAGAGAGAAGACAGTTCCAAGAACACCACAAGAAAATGGTGTGTCAGAAAGGATGAATAGAACAATCATGGAGCATGTAAGGTGCATGAGATTGCATGCAGGATTGCCTTTACAGTTTTGGGCAGATGCTGTAGATACTGTTGTTTATCTAATAAACAGAGGGCCTTCAAGTTCCTTGGATGGTGGTGTTTCGGAGGAAGCATGGACAGGTAAAAAAGGTAAACTACTCTTTTTTAAAGCCTTTTGGTTGTGAGGCCTTTGTCCATATTGATAAAGAAAATAGAACAAAGCTTGAGGCAAAGTCAAAGAAATGTACCTTTATTGGATATGGTGTTAATGATTTTGGTTATCGCTTATATGATTATGAAAATCACAAAATCATTAGGAGCAGAGATGTAATATTCAATGAAAAGGTCTTGTATAAGAATCAGTTGCAGGAAAAGAAGCAAGAAAAAGAAAACAAGGAATACATGGTTCTTGACGAAATCACTGAAAAAGTAAAGGTGCTTGAAAATAATAATAATCAACAACCACAACAACAACAACCACCACAACAGCAACATGCACCCCAAACACCCGAAAGTGGTGTTAGAAGATCTACCAGGATAAGTAGACCCGCTGAATGTTACTCTCCTTCATTATATTATTTATTGTTGACTGATTCTGGTGAACCCGAATGTTATGAAGAAGAAGTGCAGGTAGAAACCAGGAAGAAGTGGGAGAAAGCAATGAAAGAAGAGATGGACTCCTTAGCACATAACCAGACTTGGGACTTAGTCAGGTTGCCTGCAGGTAAAACAACATTGCAGAATAAATGGGTTTACAGGCTGAAGGAAGAAGATGGAGGAAAACAGAGGTATAAAGCTAGACTTGTGGTGAAGGGGTTTGCACAGAAGAAAGGTATTGATTTTGATGAAATATTTTCTCCTGTTGTTAAAATGACTTCAATCAGAACTATTTTAAGTCTTGTAGCAGCTGAAGATTTGCATCTTGAGAAGTTAGATGTAAAGATATCCTTTCTCCATGGGGATTTGGAGGAAGAGATATATATGCAGCAGCCACAAGGATATGAGGTGAAAGGGAAGGAGAAACTAGTGTGCAGGTTGAAGAAGAGCTTGTATGGCTTAAAACAGGCTCCAAGGCAGTGGTATCTAAAATTTGACAAGTTTATGTCTGAACAAGGTTATACTAGATGTCACTCTGATCATTGTGTTTATTTGAAAAAGCAAAATGATGGAAGCTATATTATATTGTTATTGTATGTAGATGACATTCTTGTTGCAGGATCTAACATGCAGGAAATAAATGTGCTCAAAAGAAAATTGGCAAATTCATTTGCAATGAAGGATTTGGGAGCTGCAAAACAAATCCTTGGTATGAGAATAACTAGAGACAGGAAAAATCATAAATTAACATTGTCTCAGAATGAGTACATACAAAAGGTGTTGAAAAGATTTAACATGCACAATGCAAAACCAGTTAGTACACCTTTGCTAGCCATTTCAAACTTAGCAAGGAAATGTGCCCAAAGACCCAAGAAGACATGGATTATATTTCTAAAGTTCCATATGCATCAGCAGTTGGAAGCTTAATGTATGCAATGGTCTGCACAAGGCCCGATATTGCACATGTAGTGGGAGTTGTAAGCAGGTACATGAACAATCTAGGAAAGGAACATTGGATGGCAGTGAAATGGATTCTCAGATATTTGAAAGGTACCACAAATCAAGCTTTATGCTTTGGTGGTTCAAACATCTCCCTACAAGGATATGTTGATGCAGATATGGCAGGTGACAGAGATAACAGGAGGAGCACTAAAGGATATGTATTTACTGTTGGAGGAACAGCTGTTAGTTGGGTTTCAAATATCCAAAGTGTTGTTGCACTTTCAACAACAGAAGGAGAGTATGTTGCTGCTACAGAGGCTAGTAAAGAAATGATTTGGTTACAAAGGTTTATGGGTGAGTTGGGTAAGAAGCATGATATGGGCACGTTATAAAGTGATAGCCAAAGTGCCATTCATCTTGCAAAGAACTCAGAATTTCATTCTAGGACTAAACACATATAGCTCAAGTATCATTTCATACGATCAGTGTTGGAGGATGGAGAGTTAAAGCTAGAAAAGATACGCACTAGCCAGGATCCTGTAGATATGCTAACAAAAGTTGTAACCAGGGAGAAACTGAGAACATGCTTAGTTTCAATTGGTCTTCAAGGATGATGATGAAGATGAGAAATAGCCAAGTCCAAAGAGGAGTCATTGTCCAGCAAATGAAGTAGCGGTGGAGTAGCTACAATCATTCTCCAAGTGGGAGATTGTTGTGTGTGGAGCATTGTTCAGAGGTCTTTGTTTCAGCCGGATGTATACCCCAGGAAGTTTTGTACGCCCCTCCACGCGGGGGGGGGGGTGCGGGGGGGACTTGTCCCCCCCGCAGGGGGTCCGGGGGCCAGCGGGGGCTCGGGGGCAGTGCCCCCGAAGCCAAAAATAAATGTAAAATTGCCTTGTAAAAGTACAGTAATTTCTAGTCAATCTGGGCCGTTCATTAGGCGGATGATCTGACGGTAGAACTTATGTTTAGTTTAGGGTTTTTTTCCTTAGAAGGCAACCCCTCTCTTTGTATGAGGGCATTGTATTTGAGGCTGTGTGATAGATGTGTATTCCGTGAGCGAGAAACAGAGAGGTGAGACTGTGAGAGAAAACAAAGGATATTACAACGATTTTTTGTAGGTTGTGTCTCTTCATTTTGCTGGATAATAGAAAGGAAGGACTGGCTGTTTGGGGTGGACGTAGCCCAAACTGGGTGAACCACGTATATCTGTGTCTCTCTTGTTTTGTGCGTTTTTGTGCTTATATTTCTGCAATATTTTATGTGTTCCATTGCTCCGTAATATATAATTTTCTAACACAATATTGGAGACCCAATCTGTGAGTGGGATGGGGTAAATAAAACTAGCCTCAAGAAGCTTTTCAACTTCCGCTTTAATAGCCACAACCTTTCAGGGGTGCACGGGGTGTAGACGCTAGCGATACGTAGGTATCTCATGCACCACTATGCTAGGATCAATGTCAGGCATTTCTTCGTATGACCAAGCAAAGACATCACGAAATTCGCGAAAAAGATCAGTATAGAGCTGAATTTCCTCCGGAGTGAAAGTTACTCCGACATGGATATGCTCGACAATCCCTGGTTTCATAGAGATATCAATGGGCTAGGTCTACGTGATGTTTCCCATATTTCCTTCAGAAGATACTTGATAAACTTGAATGGGTGTCTGAAGGGGTTGGGATGGGAGACAAGGAGAAAATAGCTCGAGACAAGTAAGCATTGCCCGATGGGCAGGGAGAAACGAGGAACGATGGTCATGATCATACCAAGGGGGTTTCTCGAGAGACATGGTCTCAATAATGGCTTCATCAAAAGGAAATATTTCCTTTAAAGGATCCGAAGAAGCGTCATCTCCAAGCCAAGGGGAATGAGCATACGAGTCGAGAGCTCTGCTCGAAGGAGCAGATTCAAGAGGTGGAGCCGATGCAAAAACAATTTCGACGTAGTTGAGCTCGGCAAGACTCAACAACATCTCATCGCCCCAAGATTCTACCTAATCAGTAGGGGGAAGAACCCACAGATCAAGGTGAACGGATATCATATTGATAGGAGCGACGTTAGGAGGTGGGAGTGAAAAAACACCCATCAGGGTAGGATCTTTAAAAAGTCCAGCTCCCACACTCTCATATGGGATGGAGGTATGCTCCACAAAGGGCGCATTTCCTTCGGAAGAGGAGGCGAAGAAGCACAACTAGTCTACTGTGACGATCTTCCCCTGATGAGGGAAACGAATGACATGAAATATAGATGAAGCCACGGCTCACATGGCGTATGTCTAGCTATGTCCCAGAAGGAGGTTGTAGGTAAGATTAGCATCAACAACTTCAACTTCCACTTCAATCGTCTTCCCTTCCAAAGTAATGGGTAGACATTGGAGTATACCATAAGGGCGAGACTCTCTCCCATCAAAGGCTTCCAAGGTCGTAGGAGACTGGCTCAGAGTCGGAGAACCAATAGCCTTCCAACTGGCAACAGACATGATGCAAGTTGAAGCGCCTTCATCAATGACTGTACGATGAATAGTTTTGGAATGGATGATGAACTAAATGAGGAAAGTAATTTGGTGAGGTAGTCTTGGTATATGGCTTTCCAGGTCAAAAGTAATCAGATCCAAGTCAGCCAGATCTATGCCACCAATGGCCGATAGCAAGGACTTCCTCTGAGAGGGGTAGCTCTGGAGTACTTCTAAGGCAGACATAGCTAACGGAGCCTAGGCTAAGTCCTTGACGATGCTGTAGTGGTGGGCAGTACAATCATTAGGGTTGTAAGAATATTTCCGGAGTACACCTTTAGGAGGGGGTCAGACAGGCATCTCAGTGCTAGGTCTCTCGATATGGAGCGGACCAGAACTGGATGGAGGAGCGCTAGAGGGGACCTCAGGCTCTTTCTTGGTAGGCGACAGATACTCTTTTGCCTGAGTACTGATGTGGATGGGAATCGTCTGAGCTTTAAATACTTGAGAACCAAAAGGAGAAGAGGATTGGGATGGATCAGCCACCATTTGTGTTTGTTGTGAGGGAAAAGGATCTTTGAGCGTAGGAGGAGTCCTGGGAGCACCTTTCAACAAACGACTAACTTCAGACCACCTTGGCCAGTCCTTGGTATAGTGATCCTCATCACAGATAAGACAAGGGTACTTGGGCTTGCATTTGGCACCTTCCTTAGGTGGAGGATTAGGGGAATCCTGCTTAGGTTGATCCGCTTTATTCTTTCCTTTTCCCTTATTTCCTTTCGAGGCTTTGTTCGCCATGGTGGACTGAACGGCGTTAACCTCGGAAGTACTACTAGAATTCGGTACATCATGAGAAGTATTTTCATTTGGAGCATTCGACTTTTGCTTCCTAGGGTTCATGGAAGTTTTCTTTGAACGCGGATTAACAGAACCAATGATACCGTCAACAGATGGTGTTGACGAGGCTTTGGAAGTTCCGGGTCTTGGGGCATCAGGAAAATTATCATATAGCATACCGGATTGGGAGTAAACCAAGTCAAGGTACTGAGCGTGTGCAATGGCCTGCTCTTCAGTTACACATGTCCCCATAGCAATTTCCCGTGCTATCAGACCGACGAATGAGGTCGTGAACCAATCGGTGAGAAGCTGATCGGGAATCCAAAACATAATCAAGCGACAACATCGTCTCCATTCATGGATATGATCAGAGATATGCGTAGCCGTTGTCTATTTTAAGGATGTCAAGAGGTGTGTGCCCATTTCATATCGAATCGTCAACTGAAAATGAGTTAAAGATGCCATAGCCAACGCGTTAAAATCCTAAAAAGATCCACGAGATAACTCAATATACCATTTAACAGCAAAGCCAGTGAGAGTCCTTTGAAAAAGGCAAAGCCGGATTGAATCATCAAGCCACAAATTTGATGAACACCATAGATGATAAGTCATGACGTAAGCCTGGGGATCTTCTCCAGCTTTACCATTGAATTTGGGACAGTCACCGGGAATCTTAGTTGGAACCGAGGGCCAATACGGATTATGAAGAATAGGATCATTTGTCAGTTTGGACACATCCGATAATTCCAACGTTGCTAAAAAGGGAAATTGAGGGTTAAAGGACATCTTAGGCTGTGGGTCGGAGGTAGTACCAGAGTTCCAGTCGGCTGCCAGTTGCCCCCATTGATTTTGTCTGGATGGACTTGGCCCCGGAGGGTTTTGTTCATAGATATTTTATCCATAGGGGTTCTAGGATGGCTGACCCTGGATTTTCCCCCCAACATTCCATTGATTACCAACTTGGCCTGCAGGAGCAACATAAGCTTGCTGGTAATTCTGATAAGGACACCTGCAGTTGTTGATAATTTTGATACAGGGAAAATTGTGTTTACCCTTGGGATTGTTGGAAACCATAAGGCGCCTGGGCTCCAAATTGAGCCTAGGAGGCAAGATGCATTTGATAGGGCGGTTGGGATTGAGATCCAACCTGCATTTGAAGATCGGATTGGGTCTAGAGTCCAGCCTAGGGCTGAAAACCGGGTTGAGCTTGAGAAGAAACAATCGTTTGAGTGCTCGGTTGAGCAGGCCCAGAAGGATGTCCTTGAGAGAATTGAGGCTGAGCCATCTGGCAAGAAGGTTGACTTGGTTGAGATTAAGACTGACCCATTTGCCCAGAAGTTTGAACTTGCTGGGTGTTGGGTTGTCCTTGCATAGCTGAAGGTTGTCCTAGTTGACAAGATGGCTGAGCAGATTGGACAGCTGGTTGACCTGATTGGATTTGAGGCTGACCGGCTTTTCCAGATGGTTGACCATACTGGATAGTGGGTTGGCCTTACTGAATGTAAGGTTGACCGACTTGCCGAGAAGGGTACCCTTGCTGGACACCAGGTTTACCTTGTTGCATGTAAGGTTGTCCCGGATTACAAGAAGGTTGCGCGAAATAGGTAAAAGACAGACCACCAGAGGCCGAAGGTTGTCCCTAGAAGGGTTGTCCTTGTGGGCCTCTAGGTTTCCCTTGATAAGACTGCCCGTAATATTTCTGACCATAAGAGGGTTGCATGTAAGACGGTTGGTCTCGATAAGGTGGTCCTTGAAGATGTGCAGGCGATATTTGGCCACCGCTATAACCAGTGGTGGTCCAAGCAACAGATAACGGGACTGTCACCTCAACCATAGGCTGTGGTGGCAAAGGTCCATGATGATAGAGATGAGCCCCTCTAGAATCATAATAATGAAACAGATTTTGAGAATCCGGATTCTGAAGAGCATGCAGGTACTGATCGTATGCCCCCCTGCTAGAATAGAACCAGAAGAAGGTGGGGCACCTAGTGTAGGATCAACAACTCCAGGAACAGGTGACGATGGGCCACTATTAGCTGACCCCAAAGATAGTCCAGCAGTAGTGGTCACAACTAAGGATGTAGTAACGGCACCGACAATAGGGGTTGAAGAAGCCACACAGATAGTTGGAATAGTCAGGACATAAGTGATAGACACATTGTGAATTTGAGGAATAAAGGACTCCAAGGTCAGAGTGATGGTCTGCGACCACATAGAACTCGTAAGGGGGGTCCTAGAAGACATAACATCCCTCAATGCCTTATAACGTAAAGGCAACGTAACACCAAGAGGGGTGATACGAAAAGGTGTAGTTTCTGTTAAGGTGGGAATTTCACCACTCGTTGCAACGAATTCTTCACTTGCGATGGGAGATGTGTCCTCCATATCAGAAGAAGACATTGGGACCGAAACGCTAGGAGGAGTACCAGGAATATCTTCTTCGGAAGGCTCCCAAATGGGGTTCTAGTGAATCTCGTAAGTCTCATCCTTCGGAGTGCGAGACTTAATCGGTTGGATACTTGGAATAACAGGGAGAGTATCACTCACAACCGGTACCTCAGGAGAAACAGAAGGATACCCTTGGTCACTCGAAATGGGAGACGGGATCGATGATTCCGCTAGGATGATGACTTCAAAAAATCCTAAGCAAACTAATGAGAAAGGACCCTACTCAAGATAACGCAAACAAGATCTAACAGGGTAAATGTGAATCGTGGCCGAATAAATTTTAAGACACATGAAAAAAACTTGACCTTTTCATCTTTAAAGAGTCGAGAAAATGACAAAAGATGACTCTAGTCTCCTTTGAATATTTAATGAGCCTGAAGTGACAAGTTCTCAGATGGACCTTTTCTTTTAGGGAGTCCAAAAAGGAACGAAAGTGACTACTCTAGAGAACTAGGCAAAAGGTTTACCAGGAAAATCCGTAAAACTGCATATACACCTTAGCAGTCATATGAAAACCAAGGACTTTCTGTACGACAGTCAATCTTCCCAAATGCTATGTTCGGTGCGTTATGGCTTGTAAGGCGACAAACACAGCTTCCTATGGATAAAGGATGATAACCTAGTGGGGTCTCCCAGCATATACTCGATGGTACATGGGAGAACAATTCCGTGCTAGACCACTATTGAGTCACAGAAGGAGGAATCACCCAACCTTGAGTGGAAACAAAAGTGACTAGGTTTAACGATGTCGGAGCACGTCTCTAGCCTAGACCTCTCAATAGTGCGTTATGTTCTAATGCGTTGTTAGATTTATTCAGTTCATTTTAGAGTTGATCTTGGATTATGTTTCAGTTTTCACGCCTTATTGTATGTATATAAAAAATCCTAAGATGCGGCTAGAATGAATGAAATATCATTTTTCTTTGATGAACACCTACCTCTGGGAGGGTAGAGAGATCATTCCAAAACCAAGAAAACCAAGACAATGAAGCAGACACTCAATGCAAACAGAAATCAATTCCTAAAGTCCATGGATACTACTAATGAGAGATTTAATCATTTTATTTTCAATATGCAACTTGAAATGAAAATTCACTTTCAATTCTATAATGATCAGCGTTGGTGATACCCAGGCAACAAGCACTGATAAAGAGCACACCGAAGCAACAAAGTGATGTCAGCATGGGAGTGCACGACTTTTCCGTGATGGTCCGATTTACAGAACCGTCGCAACTGTTAAGCATAATTACGCGATGAACAGGATACTACAAAAGGGGTGACGCGATGACAACATGACTATTAAATTAAAATCCGCAATGATGTTCAAAACAGTAACAGGCGAACCAAAAACTCCCAAATCAAAGACAATCAATCCTTTAATCAAATAAGGGAATTTCCCAGATCAGGCTAGGAAACTCAGAAGACTAGTAACTAATACCCAACACTTCAAAAGAGAGAAAAAAAATCAAGACAAGAGTAAGCAAGAAAAGAACAAAGGCCAAAGCTCCCTAGTGGAGTCGCCAATTTGTGATGCAGGAAAGTGTTCCCTCTGCGGATAGAGGAAACCCCTTTAGCCCTAGAGTGGGTCTAGTCACAAACAAGGACATATCAACAATAGCTTTCCTTAAACAATCATAGTTGGAGGCCTACCTCAACTGGTGGTCGATGGAGTTCCGTTGCACTGCTCCAGCTTCCGCTTCCTTCTCCTAATGAGTAATCAACCTGAAACAATGCAAAGGAAATACAACAAAGCACGTAACCAGAACAACAATGATCTATTTACTCACAAAGTAAAGAAGTCATGAGCTATCAAGTAAATTACATACGCGACATAGGAAAACATCATTGATTGCATTAATTATGAAATAAGAGTAAGCTTACAACCAAAGTCTTGACATCACAAGCCTTCTCAGAAGGGTCCAGCTAGCATGTTCCTCAAGCATTCACTCTTTGAAGATGGATCTCCCAACACACAAGTCTCTCTCACTCAAAATTTTTACACAAGATTAAGGGCACTTCGCAACCTTCCTCAAGCTATCAACAATCACACACTTTTCACACTCACACTAGCTATCTAGCAAACTCACAAATACTAACAGCACTATCAACAACCATTCCAAAAACTAAGAACTAGCAGCACATAGCAATGGTGAGAGTTTAAATAGGAGAAGAAGTCTCCATGAAAGGTGGGAGAGTGAGATTATCTCCAAGGAAGGTAGCACAAATGATGGAACAACCACGCCAGAGAAAGGAGGGCGACACAAACTATGCCAACAACCAGGTATGGAGTCATTTGGAAGGTCGACTATTGGAACAAATTCGCTCAATCTAGATCATAGCAGGCACATATCTAGTCTTCCATGCTGACATCGCTATTGAATAATGTAGCTAGTCAAGTCATCGCTAAAGATTACAAGCGACAGTCATGCTGGCACACAAAATCAGACCATCGCAGGAATCAGGTGTACTTCCGTCATGGCAGCGCTTCCGGACTATTTTGGAGCACCCTTCAGCATGTTTATTTAGCCAACAGACGTGATGAGGCAGAAAACTTTGGAAAAGTGTGTCATTTGGAAACATCAGAGAGCATTTGTATAACATGAGCATGTATGACTTGGACACGTGACACAGTAGGAAGACTGGAGTGAAGACAGTGAAAAATTACTATGTAACACTCCGTAAACCTAGGGGCCAGAAGGAAGAAGGGAATAAAACAACATGAAAGAAATGGATATCAATCTACTGGCTCACAAGGAGAGGCTTCAAACAGAGAACAAGCTTTCTCAACCTTGTGACTTGGAAAAAAGGGGGGAACTGCAGGGGCCGATGATCAAGAAGGACTAGGGTGGCCACCCTGGGAGCTCTCACTATGTTTCATCCTTCCCAAACACCAATCCACAACAGTCCGACCTTTTCTTCGTAAAGCTAGGGACCAAAAGGAAGAAGGGAAGAGAACAACATGAAAGAAAGAGAGATATCAATTGTGTCTACCGGCCCACAAGGGGAGGCTCAAATAGAGAACAAGCCTCCCCAACCCCATGCCTTCGCAGAAAGGGGGGACTGTAGGGGACGATGATCAAGAAGTCCTAGGGTGGTCACCCTCGAAACTCGCACTTCTTTTCATCCTTCCTAAACACCAATACACAACAATCGCACCTTTTCTCCGTAGAGCTAGGGGCCAAAATCAAGAAGGGAAGAAAACAACATGAAAGCAAGAGATATCAAACATGGCTACCGGCTCACAAGGGAAGGCTCAAATAGAGAACAAGCTTCCAAAACCTTGTGCCTTCGCAAAAGGGGGGAACTATAGGGGACGACAATCGAGAAGGTCTAGGGTGGCCACCCTGGGGACTCGCACTACTTTTTGTCCTTCCACAACACCAATCCACAACAATCCCACCTCTTCTCCATAAAGCTAGGGGCAAAAGGAAGAATGGAAGAAAACAACACCAAAGAAACAAAGATCCCAAGAAAAGAGAGAATCTCGGCAACACGCTAATTAGATGTTTGCTAACCATAAAGAAATCAAACAAGGCACCCAATCAAAAATCATCCCACCTCTTCACACCCTCCCACATACATTATGGCACAACACCCTTTCTAGCTTACAACATAACAAACAACAATCAAACAACCAAGCAAATAAATCACAACCTAAACTTGACCACTAGAAAAGACAAGGGCCACGATGAGACTAGTGTCTAGAGCACGTTACTGAGAGGTAAAAAACCCCCCAACCTGGCACAAGGCTTAAAATGACAAATAAAATACTAATAACAAACCCACCCCGCTATTGCACCCCTCTGTGTACAAAACACCCAACAACCTTTCCAACAAGAAAGTCAATGGGGGTCAAGAATCAAACTCCAAAGAGGAGTTGTCACAGGCCGACACTCAATGTTAGAGAAAGCCATGGACCACAAATAAATCGATGGTGCAATGCCACTAAAGAGAGGGACGTCCATAAAGTGCACACCATGAAACAAAGAAATGACCAAGTCCCATAAAAATCCACAATCCAAAGGGAGGAACAAAGACACAACCCCGTACTTCTTTTTTCCTTAGAAGGGAAGTGGCTCATGAGAGGATGAGGAATTCCCTCAATGGCAAAGTCATGAGATAAGATTGCCACCCTCATGCCCATTAGTGGGGAAAATTGTGATCTCGATGGAGCTCAGACCGAGGGATGGGTTTTTCATTACCTACACACCCAACCCTTCCGCGAGGGTATATCAAGGAATAGTCGGGAGGACTAGGGTGGCTAGCCCAATGGGTTGAACCACTCTTCATCCATCCCATACTGACCCCACCCTGATAATTTCCCTTCATGGAAGGTTTGAACTACCAGGCGCGCACGCAACCACTCCCTCGACCCAACCACCAACAAGAAAGCTCACCCAAGCAACACATTAACTACCACCGCATTTTCGAGAGAACCAACTATGGAAGCCTGCACCCTTGGCCCATGCCTTCCAACGAACAAAAGACAGAGCACTACCACTATGAATGAGTCTAAATTTACCCATCGTATTTCCCAAGCACCCCAACTACAACAACCATGCCCAACTGAATAGATTTTTGGAAGGGCTCCCAAGAAACAAGCTTCCGAACCCCCTACAGAAACCCATTAGGGGAAACAAAAACAGAGGATGGGTGGGACAAGCACAAGCATGGCTTGCAAGCACAGACACGAAAAAATAGGTGTTACCTCAAGACAAGCAACCAACAATGTTCCTGCTAAACGCCAAACCCACTCCCCTATAAACACACCACACAGTCCCACATTGCAATCGAAACCCAACCAACTCAAACTAAAATATAAAATCCCTGCTATCAATGATCCTACTGCAGGTTCACCTACGGTAACCCTGTTACACTTCTCCTTCCTCTAAATGATAAGGTTCAATGAACTTCTCATGATGGTGAACCACCATCTTCAACGCAATCCGAACACTTCACTGGATCATTCAATCAGTAGGAGCGATAGGCGGTGTGTACAAAGGGTAGGGACGTAGTCAACACGAGTTAATGACATGTGCTTACTAGGAATTCCTCGTTGAAGACTAATAATTGAAATGGTCTATCCCCATCATGATGCAATTTGAGAAGATTTCCTGATCCTCTTGAACCTGGAAGAAAAACTCATTGGCTGCATTAGTGTAGTGCATGTGCAGCCCAGAACATCTAAGGGCATCACAGACCTATTATTGCCTCAAACTTCCATGGCCTAAATGGTCGTAGTCTCTCTAAGAAGTTGCCCATGAAGGGGAACCTCTACGTAGCTAGTTAGCAGATTGAGGTCTCATTCGCTATTGGAATTAACCAAACAAATCGCTCCACCAACTAAGAACAGCCATGCACCACCACCCATAGAATCAAGAAAGAGCTCTCAATCTGTCAATACTCACTATGTCTGGACCTAGTAAGTTTCCCCATTTTGAGTCAAATTAAGCTGCAGAATCCACTCCTGGTGGTGCCCTTCTATCAATTCCTTTAAGTTTTAGCCTTGCGACCATACTCCCCCTCGAACCCAAACACTCTGACTTCTCAAAAGGTGCTAGTGAAGTCCTTAGAGCAACATTCGTCAATCCTTGGTGGACATCATTTATGATTGAGACCAGGACTATATGTGATCATCTTCGAGTGCCCAACTTTCATTCTTGATTAATTAAAACATCCTTGGAAAATGCTTTCCCAGTAGTCCATCTTTCATAAATCCAAGAATTTCACCTTTGACAATGAAATATGAATGCCCTTGATAGTCCCTATTAATCATTACTCCGGTCCCAAAGGCCAACACAATAGGACTAGACTCATATCACGTTATTCCATGCTAATATATTCAAAGCATAAGCTTGCTTTGAGCACTCTAATTTTTTCAAAGTAATAGTGTTGGAGTCGCGACCCAGCCAATTAAGGCTAGGAGCACACTACTGACAAAAGAGATAGAAGGACAGGTTCACACCAAGTAGGCAGACTAACATTTACGACCCAAGATCCAACTATGAGCTTTTTAACTGCAACAACTTAGATATATGATACTGGAGCTTGAAATACCATGGCTTCTTGCACTAGACTTGCCCTCCAATGGATCCTCATTAAGGGATTTAGATTGTACTCATTCCAATTACTAGAATTAATGAGCACATTATTGTTATTTATTGTCACTACCTCCCCATGTCAGGATTGGGTAATTTGCACACCTGCAGCCTTCCTTGGATGTGGTAGTCGTTTCTTAGGCTCCCTCTCTAGAATAGAACCCTAATTCTCCACCACCCATCACCACCATGGTAGGCCTCTATCTTACCATCGATAGTTGATAGGGTAGAAAATTGAATGAAGCATCGCCAACACAAGGGTTGTGCGATCCGTCGAGTTATCATGATTCACCAGAGAAGTAGGCAAGCCCGTGACAACCTTTTATCTAAAAGATGCATCCCTTCCAAAGATTCGGGACTTTGTGCATGTATTAGCTCTAGAATTACTATGGTTATTTGAGTAGTATAGTACCATAAAAAAGCTATAACCGATTTAATGAGCCATCCGCAGTTTCACAGTATGAATTAGTTCATACTTAGACATGCATGGCTTAATCATTGAGACAACCATATGTCTACTGGAAGGATCAACCAGGTAGCACCCTCCCACTTCAAAGGGCATTCTGGGTGCTCTCTTACCAAGAGCCAACCTGAACACCCATCAAGTCAAAGAGATATCAAAATATCATGTAAAACTTTTATGCCTTGCACCTCTTGCATCCCAAGAAGGAAGCACAGACAACATGCCAATGACATGGCAAACAAATGGGTAGACCTGCCAAGCCACAACACACCAAGGCCACTTCGGAGTTTTCAACCACGCCCCAACCAACAAGAAGATGAGTGACCACTCACCCATCCCTTAGAAATGCCTCCAAAAGCCTCCACACTCCACACCGAGGCCACCTAGGAGTCCACCCGGACAAAAGCAATGGTGGACCGCGTTCTCCCAATCTCCTGTGACAACCTTGATGCAAAGGAAACAAATGGAGAACAACCAACCACGCAACCTCTATATTATAAATGAGCCCCAACCCTCACCACCCCACACCAAGGCCACCTAAGAATCCACCTAGACAAAATAAATGATGGACCTTGATCTCCCAATCGGCTGTGGGAGCTTCGATGCGAAGGAAAAGGAAGGAAATAAAAAGAGGATGATCGACTGCAAATCCTATCATAGGGAGGCCATACAAACCTCCCCGCCCCACACTGATGCCACCTAGGAGTCCACCCGAATAGAAGAAATAATGGACCTCAATCTGATGATCGCTTGTGGTAGCCTAGACACAAAGGCAAGGGAAGGAAATAATACAAGACAAATCGAGCCCGCAATCTCCCTTAGAAATGTCCCCCAACCCTCCCCTCTCCACACAGAGGCCACCTAGGAGTCCACGCGAACAATAGCAACGATGGAAATCGATCGAATGATCACCTAAAATAGCCTCAATGCAAAGGAAACGAAAGAAAATAAAACGAGACCAACCGAGCCCACAACCTCTCTTAGAAATGCCCCCCGACTCTCCCTGCCCCACAGCAAGGCCACCTAGGAGTCCACCCAGACAGCAGCAATGGTGGACCTCGATCACTTGACTGCCTGTGGCAAACACAATGTGAAGGAAAAGGAAGGAAATAAATGTAAATCAAGAGGCTTGCTATACAATACAAGAACATATCCAAACAGGATGAGGGATCGGGCAGCCCTGCACCCCACACACTATACGTACAGGAAACCTAGGAGATTTCCCATAGCTTTACCAATTGGACAATGAATAATTTTCACCTACGCCCACCTCCACACAGAGGAGGGAGGTCAAAGTGTTCCACCTCAAAATCCTTCTTCTAGATAGGACCCACCATTGATGTAGCAAGCCTCCTCCCCATTGGACCACGAGTGCATACACAATTGAAACAACAAATGCCCATAAATGTTGTGACTTAACATTTCCAACCACAAAAGCCTGCCACGCATGCGAGATGCAAGCAAAAGGTTGACCACTTGATCAAACATATGGGTCAACACATCTATCAAAACCTCAAAGCCAACGCAACCACAGAAGATGTGCACCTTCAAAGGAATGAAAACCCTTAACTTTACAATAAGGAGAACAATGCCTCACATCGCCCAATGGAAAAAGAAAGCAATAGGGAGGGTAGATGGTTTACAACCAAAACCCTTCCACATTCCTCTTAAATGTATGCATCTCAACCAACCATGCCAACACAAAAAGAGTACAAGCATAAGAAATCGGCACCATAAATAGCTGAACAATGAAGAGGCTAGCCATCATAGGGAGCCACACCACAACAACCCATACAACTCTGAGAACTTAGAGCAGAAGGGGAATTGTTCACATATGCCTCCCAGGACAAGCATGGCCAACATTACCACTCATGTGCTACCAAGTGGGTATGGAGAGAAGATGAAAATCAACCACCCTACAAATGACCCAAGGCCATTCTTGAGGCAAACCTGAAAAACCAACTCAATTACCAACCCACCTTTCACATGAAAAGAAAAACCCTCCCCACCAAATAGGGAGGAGGTGAACAATATAACGAGGAGCCAATTTCAATGGAGCCACACATGGCTGCCCAGCCCAATCAAAATTTTCTATTTGCAACAACTGAGGGGCACGATAGTGACATAGGCACGACGAAGTTTTTGGGTTTCCTTCCGGGACAACAACAATGAAGGCTCAAAGAAGCGCCAAGAAAAATTGAACATTTTTATCATTCGGATGGGCAAGAGGGATGGGGACGAGCATGGCCAACATTACCGCTCATGTGCTACCAAGTGGGGATGGAGAGAAGATGAAAATTGGCCACCCTACAAACGACCCAAGGTGTTGTGGAGGTAAATCCTCTTTGCGGACAGAGACGATCCCTACTAGCCCAGACCGGGTCTAGCAACAATCACACAATGCTATCACGCAAGTTCCTAATTGCAAATACAAAGTGGATGGTGAGAACCTACTTGGATTCCAACGCTAGTGTTCGTCGAAGAGATGTCGCCTTTTTTCCTTTGCCTTGGCCGGTCACGATCCGCATGATCCCCGTGACAGGATACCTACACATGCAAATAACAACATGAAAACAAGCGTAAAATCTAGTAGATGCAATTATATATCAGTCAGAAAAGATATAACTCAACATCAAACATGAGACAATGAGAGTGGAACCATAATGATAGTCATCTATTATTAATAAATAACAAAGAAGAATACAACCATTGTTCTGACGTCAAATCCTCCTTTGGCTGGGTAGTTAGCTACACAAGTCTTGCAAAGCTTGTTGGGATGAGGAACAAGCCTCTCTCTCTTTGGGTGACAAGAATCTCCTTACTTAGATTTGGCCTTATGGGTGCAAAGAAGGCTCTTGCAGCTTCAAACTCTTAAACTCCTGGAACTATTGTAATTCTTGTGACTATTGTGACTAGCTTGCTCAAGGCATAGAGGCAAGCTTTTATAGATAGAGAAGAAAGAGATAGGATCAACCACATTATTCATGGGATTGGCTTTATCACTTGGAAACTTCCATGAAAGGTGGAAAACCACTTTACCTTCTATGGAGATTCGAAGCCAAACCATCCTAGCTCAACATAGATTCAGTTGGTGAATGGGTTGAAAAGAACCTTCGGGAGTTTGGTCGTTGAAAACTTTACTCAATTCGGTTGGCGCGAGTGCGACTCTGGGACAGAGTGCCAATGGCCCGCCCTTTATAGAGTATCTCCCCCATTGGCGCGGGCAGTGAACTGTGAACCCGCGCTAATGTAAAAAGAGTTATTTTCATGAGGATTTGGCAGGAGATGTCTTCAGGGAAAATAAAGCTCATACTAAGAGGAATATGATGCAAGTGGTTTTAGGTCATGTCACTTCTCACAGGTCCTGAAATGAGTCCTCCAGTGTACAGGTGAGGGGTAACAGGGACGGTGACAAACGGTGACAAATTGTTGTGTAACAGATGCCCCCTAAAGCATGAGGCCAGAGAGAGAGAGGGGTGAAATGCTTTACAAGAACATGTGTGACTGAAAACATGGCCGCTGGAGAACCTGCGTAAAGAAATACAACTGATATCTCAAGTACATGATGTATGTGTGGTATGGGCGTAGCCATCCGTAACAGAGTACATAATAATCTGGATCCAAGGTATGGACGCAGCCGTCCTGAGAAGATTGATAAATAGACTCAGGCATGGTCGCAGCCATCCAGTAAATGAGTCATGTAATGATCATAATAAGCCACAAATCGCAACTTGGATCCCAATAGAAAAAATCCAGGGTCTTGCGCTCCATCTCGACCCGAACAGAGTACAAGTTCAAGCATGCGAATACATGAGCTGAAGTCGAACATGCATGAACATCGTCTGATTACTAGTCAATAATGAAAATTGTTAACATATGCGAGAGGTACCATCAATAATGACAATGGCCCTCAAGGTACTATAGGTACAATCTATGGCGTGTGAATGAATGAGCTGGCGTCGAACACCCGTAGAATCATTCGATCGGAGGCCAATGATGAAAACCTCTTGTCGAACACGAAGAACCTGCCATTGAGGCATGCAGGCTCTAAGGCACCGAAGGGAGTCTCTAGATCAGCTTCCTAGATAATGAGCTGAAGTCGACAGGAAGTGACCTTGATCAAAGGTGGGCCATAATGTTTCCCACATCATTGACATGAGACAGAGAAAAGATGTCGTGGTGATTCAGAATTATGTGAGGTATCAGAGGGAGGTTGTATTTCTACAGAGGTCAACTTCTCTTGAACATATCGGTGGCACGACAACGGACTTGGCAGTATTTGACATCAAATGAACAGAGGTCATGGTGACAAGGCAATGAGCAGATGAGGGGTCAAATAGGATAACCCAAACCCATGGAGGCTAGTGTAAAACAAGATGAGATGTCCCCACCCAGACACGAATGCAGACTAGTGCCATGTTCAAGAGCGACATACTTCCGATATGACAATGATTATGGATCCATTTTCCCCACCATTTCTGGCGAGTACCCCAGTTATTTTTAACAAGCTTGACGGGGATAGCATATGCTTGTGAGCGTCATTACGATGGAATCCGATGTCATTAAGTTTTAACGAGCCTGACAAAGGAGAAACTCGGCGTCTTTTCCTATTTAGAGAGTCTGAAAAGATAGCAAAAAGTAAACTCTAGGGGGTCCTTTTTCGTAAAGTTGTGTCTCTCGAGCCCGAAAAAGTATAAAACAATGCTCGAAAGAACCGCCCGACCATAACGATCGAGGAGTACTTTTCATGAGTAGTGATATTGATCTGAAAAAAGTAAAAAAGCGATCGACATCACGTCGTTTCGTAACCATTAACGAACCGGAAACGATAAGGGTCCGACAATCTTTTCGTTTTTACATGGTCGGAAAAGGGTTTAAAGATGACCGCCTCTTCTTTACTTTTAATGAGTCAAGAGGGATAACTCGGCAATCTTTTCAGTTTTAGCAAGTCAGAAAAGAGCTGAAAGATGACTCCATAGTGACTTTTTCGTGTATTTACTGAGTCTGAAAAAGTATAAAATACAACTCGTTTCACCATCGAAGTTGCAAAAAGGACCTGCCATAGCATCAATAGCAAGCGTAAAATCCATTTTCTAGCAAAAATATATTAAAATATTTAGAAAAGAACCCTTTAACCCTAATTACAAGTCAAAAAGTCTATAAATGTGGTGAAAATGTAAAAAAAAAATTACTTTTACCTTTTTACCTTGTGCATAGTGGTAGTGGTCCATTTGGAGAGCAAACTTCGAGCAGCGATTACCACCAATCCGGGCAACCATTTGAGATTCCGCCAGTTCCAGGTAAGAGGCGCTCTCTTAAGCTTCATTTTCATTCCTGTTTTTATGCATTTTGTTCCTGATTTGAGCCTCCACAAGGGGGATTTCAAAATTTAGGGTTGTGCTCCATTGGCGTCGGTATTCGGCATGGGTCCGCGCCAATGGGGTGATTTACCCAAAGGTGCCGCGCCATTGGCGCGACTATTTTAGAAACAGTCACGCCAACCGCACGACCTAGGTTTTCACTTAAATTTTCCCATCAATTTTGAAATTTGTCCGGTATATATTCTTACCAGGGTTTCATTAATGATTTATTCATCCTTGTGAGTGCAGGAAACACGCAAAAATGCTGGTGGAATGGAAAGAACGAGAGCACGATGCCATAGATGCCTTAGCCATCGCAGATGAGGGATTTATAAATGCGCTGAGAGACTATGGTCTCAAGAAATTCTTTCTCACCTCCTACCTGCGAGCTCAACCAGAGCTATTACAGTTCATAGTGGATGCTTGGGACGTCGATGACCAATTATTTTGACTACGGGATCAGACCTTAGAGCTGGATGTATCTGATGTGTATTTCATTACTAGGTTTTCACGGAGAGGGGCAATCCCCATTTTGACCGGAAGCAGGCCTTCCGCAAAGAAAATAGGTGAAGTAAAGGCTCGTGTGTTCCCAAAAGCACAGTTTGGGAAGAACAGCGCCAAGGTGGATATCGCCACCATCCATGATTTGGTCCTTAAGGTGATTCTGTTCACCATCACACATGCAGCTGGGGTACAGGCGCCCCATGAGGCCAGCAAGAACCATCTGTTACTGGCGACAGAATGTCTTAGCCCCACCATTTTTGACTGGGCTACAACAGTGACTACAAATATTAAGAGGCAGCTTACGAAGTGTAAGCGCGGGGGGGTGAAACAGTTTGGATATGGCTCAATTGTGGTGTCGTTCTTCTTGGAACGATTACCTTTATTCCAGTACTAGGGAGCTGTAGTAGCAGACCCATTACCACGAGAGCCTAGGATGGCTCGCTGGGTAGCATTGATGCCTAGAGGAGGAGGGGGCCTGCAGATGTCTTCGCGGCCCGAGTTCTTCATATGGCTTCGCCGCCAGTTGATCGTGGTGGAAGACTGGCCATACGCAGGAACCAACTTCATGGGGGACCCAGACCTCCCACTGCTAGAGGGGAAGGAATGGGAAGAGGAGCTAGGTATGATCTTCTCTTTTTTGGTATTTTATGTATTTCCATTTTTTTGTCAATACATGCATGTTCTTATGACAATCATATGTATATGCAGATGTGGGCCCAAAGCGTCCAGCCGGTTTGTCTCCTATAGCGAGGAGGAACCAACCCGCAGCTGACCCTCAGGCAAGAGGCGCCATGGGGGAAGAGCTGGTGCAGAATCTAGAGGGACTTACCCAAGGGATTCCAGGCTATGCTAGATTGGCGGATGTGTCGTTCGCATATCAGAGGCACACGGTGGGGGTGTCGTCCCGCATCCATCGTCTGTTGAGACGCTTGGTGTGCGCGGTGACGTGCTACCATGAGCACCACCATGAGTAGACTCTTAGGTTTCTTTAATGCATATTTTTGAGGGACATGTTGTCCGAGGATGTATCAGAACACGTATTATTTTTTGGTTTAACGCACACGATGCAAACATTATGACACACATATATATATATATACATATGCCTATGGTTTATTATTGTGCTTTTATGTGCTTGCTTGTATAATGTGTTGATTATAAATTACGCAAATGTCTATCTAATACATGATTAGCCAATGCATCAGATAATGTGTTTAATCGTCGTGGAATATGTTGATATGTGATAAAATTAAAATTCATTTCTAACAATTTAACACGTAAGTACAGCCTTAAAATGTGACGGTCTCTGACGGAATATCGCCCATTGAGCTGGTGGACGACAAGCTGAGAGTCTAGGTTAACAAGCAATGTACGAATACCGAGATTAATCGCCTCGGCTAATAATTCAATAACAATGCTATACTCAGCAACATTGTTTGTAGTACAGCCTAAACAGACACCTTGAAGATCTATTAACTCACCGTGAGGATCGTAGATCACCCACGCCGCAGAGGACAAATTACGAGTACTGCGGCAGGCACCATCAGCGAAACCAATGTAAGGTACACCCGACATCTGCACAAGAAGCAAAAAGACACAATAAGGGGCAATCACACTTTCACACCAAACCAAAAAAATGAAAACTCACACACACACACACACGCATGTACAAATTGGAGCGCATGAATCATGCATAGTACTTTTTCAAGTACAGCCCATTGCGGGGCTTATCAAGAGGATTACCTTCGTAATCAACTAGCTCGTGTGCCCCTTTTTGCAATAGTCTCTTTACAATGTAAGGGCCTAGCCACATGGGCTCGAGTTTGCCTGCCCCCAGCATGTCATTGGCTTGGTCATATAGTAGGACAAGGTCTCCCTCAACAAAGGAACGAGGATGAATAGTCTGGTCAAAATGAGTTTTGACTCTCTTCTTTTGAGCTTTGATGGCTAGGGAGGCTAAACGACAGGTCTCGTCTAACCGTTCTAGATAAAGAAGCCGTTCCTCCACCGCAACTCGATGGCTATTTTCAACGAAGGAATTTCACATTCTATGGGAAGGGTAGCCTCTAGTCCATAAACTAGCTGAAATGGAGTGAATCCGGTGGCATCCTTCACAGAGGTTCGGTAGGCCCACAAGGCTGGAAACAACATCAGATGCCAATTACACTTATGCATGTCGACAATGCGTTAAAGCATTATTACCAAAATCTTGTTAACAGCTTCAACCTGACCGTTAGACTGAGGATAGTACGGGGTCGAACTATCATGCCGTAAGCCTAGTTGGGTTTTCAGTTCAGTCATCATGTGATTATGGAAATGCTTTCCGTGATCTGTGACGATGGCCTGTGGAACTCCAAACCTCGTAATAACATGATTGAACAAAAACTGTGCCGCTGTATGACCGTCTTCAGTTAATGTGGGCATCGCTTCGGCCCATTTTGTAAAATAATCGACGGCAACGATAATAAACCCATGCCCCCCGGCCGAGCGAGGCTTACAGGTTGTATAATCAATGCCCCATTTGGCAAAAGGGCCTACGGTCACTACAGGGTGCAGCGGGGCCGGTGGCACGTGCATCTTCCACTGGTATATCTGGCATGCATGACATGAGCGGACAGCAAGAATGCAATTCTTAAAAATGGAGGGCCAGAAATAACCAGCGCGAAGGATTTTTTGAGTTGTGGCATATCCGGACATATGGCCACCACAGGGGCCAGAGTGGCAGTCATTCAGGACTTTCTCAGCCTCCTCGAGGGTAAGACAGCGGCGAAGAACGGAGTCAATGCCGAGATGGTACAGGGTGTCCCCTATGATCCGATAGGGTTGAGATTGATGGCGGATCCGCCACCGCGCATCTTTGGAGACAGAGGGGCGGAAAGAGGACGTTTGTAAATAAACAATAATATCCCCGTACCAGGGATCGAGGGTGCTGATCAGGAAAAGGGTTTCGTCCGGGATATGATCCTCCAAAAGAGAGGGTGCAGAAGGAGATGGCAAAGAACAGAGCAATTCAACAAAGACCAGCGACTTCTTAGACTTGGCAGCAGTAAATTCCAAGTCAAACTCTTGGAGGATTGCGATCCATTTCGAGTATTTGCCCCCCAGCAACTGACGCGACAAAATGTACGTCATTGGGTTGCAGTCAGAAATCACAGTCGTGGTGCACAACAGGATATAATGCCGGAAACGTTGGACGGCGCAGACAGCAGCCAATGCCAACTTCTCGATGTAAGCGTAGCGAGTTTCCGTATCCAAGAGGTTGTGGCTGAGGTAATAGATAACGTGCTCATTGTCGTCATCATCATCCTGCACTAGAACCATGCCGATAGTGGTATCAGCGGCAGCCAGATAGAGAGTATAATCACGATGGTAGTTCGGAGGTCTTAATAATGGAGCAGAGACAAGGAGGCCCTTGAATCGCTCGAAAGACTCCTAAGCGATAGCATCCCAATGAAAGGGTGTGTCTCGCTTCAAAAACCGTGTGAAACCCTTAGCCACCTCGGAATAATTCGGAATGAATCGTCTAAGGAAATTTGCTTTGCCCTGCAAGCTCTGCAACTGCTGCAAAGAAGCAGGGGGAGGAAGATTCAAAATGGCCTCGACTTTGAGGGGATCCTGACGGATACCTTCTCGGGAGACGATAAACCCGAGTAGTCGGCCTGATTCAACGCAGAAGACACATTTATGAGGATTGAGCCTAATACGGTAGTGTCGACAGCAGAGAAAAATTTCGCGAAGATGGGAGGGATGGTCCTGACACTTGACTGAATGAGCTGGGAGGTCATCCAGGTATGGGTGTACAATGTGACAAATGTCATGAAAGGCATAGGACATTTCACGTTGGAACATAGCGCTGGCATTCTTTAGACCGAAAGGGAGCTTCTTATAGGCAAAAGTGCCCCAAGGACAGATAAAAGCCGTCTTATGTTGATCAGCGGGTGCAATGTTGATCTGGTTATATCCAGAGAAGCCATCCATAAATGAGTAAATTTCGCTTCCTGCACACTCATCGATAAGCTGATCGATGAAGGGTGTAGGGAATTTATCCTTAGGACAGGCACGATTGATATCACGGTAATCAACACAGACTCGGATAGTGCCCTGCTTTTTGTTCACAAGGACTATATTAGAAACCCAATCCGTCAGCGGAATGGGGTAAATGAAACCAGCCTTGAGAAGCTTTTCAACTTCTACTTTGATGGCTATAGCCTTTCGGGGGTGCACAGGGCGTAAGCGCTGACGAACAGGCTTAGAACCTAGATACGTAGGTATCTCATGCACCACTATACTAGGGTCGATGCCAGGCATTTCTTCATAGGACCAAGCAAAGACATCACGAAATTCGCGAAATAGGTCAGTGTAGAGTTGAACTTCCTCTGGAGTGCAAGTGACTCCAATATGAATGTGCTCGACAATCCCTGGTTTCACAGAGATGTCAATAGGTTGGGTTTGCGTAATGTTCCCCATATTTCCCTCAGAAGATACTTGGTAAATTTGAATAGGCGTTTGGAGGGGCGAGGATGGGATACACGAAGAAAATCGTTCGAGACATGCGATCATTTCCTGATGGACGGGGAGAAAGGAAGAGCGGTGGTGATGATCTGACCACGGGAGCTCTTCAAGAGACATGGTCTCTATGATGGCTTCATCGGAAGGAAATATTTCCTTTAATGGATCCAGCGTAGCATCATCTCCAAGCCAAGGGAAATGAACATACGAATCGGGAACACCGCTCGGAAGAGCAGGTTCGGGAGGGGGAGCCGATTCAGCAATGATTTTGACGTAGTTGAGCTCGGCAGGACTCAACGGCATCATATCACCCCAGGAGTCTATCTGATTAGCGGGAGGAAGGACCCACGGATCAGAACATATGGAAATCATGTTAATAGGGGCGAGATTCGGAGGTGGAAGGGGAAAGACACCCATTAGGGCGGGATCTTTAAAAAGCCCAGCTCCCACACTCTCGAATGATTTAGAGGTATGCTCCACGAACGACACATTAACTTTGGAAGAAGAGGCGAAGAAGGAGAGCTGGTCCACCGTGACAGTCTTCCCCTGATGAGGGAAACGAATGACACGGAAAAGGGAGGAAGCCACGGCTTGCATGGCATATGTCCAGCTATGTCCGACGAGGAGGTTGTAGGTAAGATTAGTGTCGACAACTTCGACCTCCACTTCTACCGTCTTCCCTTCCAAAGAGATGGGCAAGCGTTGGAGGATGCCGTAAGGACGGGACTCTCTTCCATCAAAGGCTTCTAACGTCGTAGGAGACTGACTTAACGTAGGAGAACCAATAGCCTTCCAGCAAGCAACAGACATGATGCAAGTTGAGGCACCTTCATCAATGACTGTACGATGAATTGTTTTGCCATTGATGATGACCTATATAAGGAAAGCGACTTGGTGGGGCAGTCTCAGCATAAAGCCCTCGAGATCAAAAGAAATCAAATCTGAATCAGCCAGGTCTATGCCACCGATAGCCGATAGCAAGGACTTCCTCTGGGAGGGGCAGCTCTGGAGGACTTCTAGAGCGGACATAGCAGACGGAGCCTGAGCTAAGTCCTCAACAATGCTATAGTGCTGGGCAGCACGAGCATTAGGGTTGTAAGACGACTTCCGGAGTACACCTTTCGGAGGGGGTCGGGGGATCGTCTCAGTGCTGGGTCTTTCGATGTGGAGAGGACCAGAACTGGATGGAGGAGCGCTGGAGGGGACCTCCGGCTCTTTCCCGGTAGGAGAGGGATATTCTTTTACTCGAGTAGTAACATGGATGGGAATTGTCCCAGCCATAAATACTTGAGAGCCAAATGAGCTAGAGGGTTGAGATGGGTCTGCCACCATTTGAGTTTGTTGAGAAGGTAAAGGTTCCTTAAGCACAGCAGGAGTCCCAGGAGCACCTTTCAATAACCGACTAACTTTGGACCGCCTTGGGCAGTCTTTGGTGTAGTGATCCTCATCACAGATAAGACAAGGATACTTAGGTTCTCGTTTGGCTCCTTCCTCGGTTGGATTTTTAGGGGAGTCCTGCTTGGGCTGTTCGGTCTTATTCTTAGCTTTCCCTTTCTTCTTCCCTTTCGAGGATTTATCTGCCACAGTGGACTGGACGGCGTTAACCTCAGAGGTACTTCCAGAATTAGATTGGCCCTGAGAAGTATTTCCATTAGAAGCGTTCTGTTTTTGCTTCCCAGGGTTCGCGGCCGATTTCTTTGATGACGAGTTTACAAAGCTAATAACTCCGTCAACAGATGGTTTGGGTGGAGCCTTGGATTGTCCGGGCCTCGGGGCGTCTGGCAAATACTCATATAAAGTACCCGACTAAGAGTATACTAAGTCAAGGTACTGAGCACGCGCGATATCTTGCTCTTCAGTTACACAAGCTCCCATGGCGATGTCTCGTGCGATCGCAGGGACAAAGGAAGTCGTGAACCAATCGGTCAGGAGTTGATCAGGAATCCAAAATTTTATCAAGTGACGACACCGTCTCCATTCATGTATATGATCAGATATATGCGTAGCCGTGTCCTGTTTGAGAGACATAAGGAGATGTGTCCATGTCTCATACCGAATGGGTAACTGAAAATGAGTTAGGAATGCCATAGCCAGCGAGTTGAAATCTTGAAATGTTCCGCGATTCAACTCAATATACCACCTAGCGGCTGAGCCGGTGAGAGTTCTTTGAAAGAGGCGGAGCCAGATAGAGTCATCAAGCCATGAGTTCGATGAGCACCAAAGGTGATAGGTCATGACATGGGCTTGAGGGTCTTCACCAGCTTTTCCATCGAATTTTGGGCAATCACCGGGTATTTTAGTCGGAACTGGTGGCCAATATGGATTATGAAGAATGGGATCATTCGTCAACTTGGACACATCCAGAAGTTCCAGTGTCACTAAGAAAGGAAACTGAGGGTTAAAGGACATTTGTGGCTGTGGAAGAGAGGTAGTACTAGGGTTCCAATCAGGTGGTGGTTTCCCCCATGGACTTTTTCCAGATGGGCCCGGCCCAAAGGTGCTTTTCCCATAGGGATTTTTCCCGTAGGGTTTCTTTCCATATGGATTTTGTCCATAAGGATTCTGTCCATATGCAGACAGTTGACCCTGGGTCTGCCCCCCAGCACCCCATGGATTAGAAACTTGACCTGCAGGTGCAACGTACTTATAATTCTGGTAAGGAGTGACCTACATCTGTTGATAATTTTGATAAGGGGTAAACTGAGTTTGCCCCTGCGGTTGCTGGTAGCCATACATTTGCTGAGCTCCATTCTGAGCCTGATAAGAAGGCTGTGCTTGGTAAGAAGGTTGGGGCCGTGGCCCTCCTTGCATTTGATAACCAATTTGAGTTTGGGGCCCAGAAAGATGTCCTTGAACATGTTGGGCTTGGACCATCTGGCCGGAAGGTTGGCCTGGTTGGGTTTGGGACGGACTTGTTTGCCTAGAAGGATGTGCTTGCTGGGTACCAGGTTGTCCTTGAGCAACCAAGGGTTGTCCTTGCGGAACAGAAGGTTGAGCGGACTGGACGGCCGGTTGACCTTGAGGTTGGCTAGCCTGTCCAGAAGGATGACTGAGCTGGGCAGTGGGTTGGCCTTGCTGTGCAGAGAGCTGGCCCGTTTGCCCAGAAGGATGACTAGGCTGGGTAGTGGGTTGGCCCTGCTGTATGTAAGGTTGCCCCCCTTGCCCAGAAGGATACCCCTGTTGGACTGCCGGTTGACCTTGTGGAATATAACTTTGTCCAGCTTGTCTAGAGGGATAACCCTGCTGGAGACCAGGTTGACCTTGTTGGATGTAAGGTTGTCCTGGTTGTCCAGACGGGTAACCTTGCTGGGTACCAGGTTGCCCCAGGTAACCAGAAGGTTGACTCAGATAGGTAAACGATGGACCACCAGCGGCCGAAGGTTGTCCCCGATAGTGTTGTCCTTGTGGGCCCCCAGATTGTCCTGGGTAAGACTGGCCATAATATGGCTGCCCTTGGGGGGCTTGCACATAAGGTGGTTGGCCTTGGTTAGGCAGTCCTTGAAGCTGTGCAGGCATTGCTTAGCCTCCATTAAAAGAGTGAGTACTAGGGTCCCAAGCAATGGATAACGGTACCGAAACCTCAACGAAAGGTTGAGTAGGCAAGGGTTGAGAAAGTTGAAGGTATTGACCAGTAGAATCGTAATAAAAGAGTGGACCTTGCGTGTTCGGATCCTGAACAGCTTGCCCATAGGCATCATATGGCCCCCCTCCTAGAACAGGACCAGAAGAGGGTGGAGCACTTTGTGCAGGGTGTACAACTCTAGGCGAGAGTTCCGGCTAGCCACTACTCACTTGACCGTGAGGGGGACCAGCACCAATGTTCAAAGATGAGGATGCTGTTACGGGACTAACGACCGGAGTTGAATGTGCTACACAAACAGTCGGATTCATCGGAACTGAGGTAACAGGTGTAGTATGGGGTTGTGAAACAAAAGGTCCCGTGGTGGGAGTGACATGAGGATCCCACATGGTCGAAGCAGGAGTCCTGGCAGCTACCCTATCCCTCAACGACTGATAGCATGGGGGGAGTGGAGAAGTAGCTGGGATGGGAGTGTCAATATTCGACACCACAGGTGTCTCACTCGTGCTAGGAGATGTCTCATCCATGTGGGAGGTAGACATTAGAGACGAAACACCAGGGGGGTAACATGAATATCGTCCTCGTCAGGCTCCCAGATGGGGTTCCAATCGACTTCGTAATCTTCGTCGCCCAGGGCACGAGAGTTGATAGGTTGGATACTCGAGATAACAGGAAGAGTATCACTTACAACTGGTACCTCAGGAGCAGCGGAAGATGGAGAGCCTTGATCACCTGGAACCGGAGTTGACGGGTCAGCCAGGATGGAAAACTTCAAACAAACCTAAGGGAGTCTAACGATAAAAGACCCTACTCAAACTATAACACACAAGATCTAACCAGGTAGTGTATATCGTGGCCAAATGAATTTTAAGACGCAAAGACACAACTTGACCTTTTCATGTTTTAAGAGTCGAGAAAAGGACAAAAAGGTGACTCTAGTCTCCTTCGAATGTTTTGTGAGCCCGAACTGACAAAATGCTCAAGTGAGCCTTTTCGTTTAAGGAGTCTGAAAAGGATCAAAAGTGACTACTCTGGAGAGACTAGGCAAAGGGTTTACCAAACAAATCCGTAAAACTGCATATACACCTTGGCAATCATATGAAAACCAAGGACTTCTCGTACGACAGTCAATCTTCCTGAATGCTGTGTTCGATGCGTTACGGCTTGTAAGGCGGAAGACATGGCTTCCTGTGGATAAAGGATGATAACCTAGTGGGGTCCCCCTATATACGTGACGGTACGTGGGAGCTCAAGTCCGTGCTAGACCACTATCGAGTCACAAAAGGAGGAATCACCCAACCGTAGTGTGAAACAACAGTGACTAGGTTTAACGACATCGGAGCACGTCTCTAACCTAGACCTCTACTTAGTGAGCGTTATGTTCCATTGCGTTTTTAAGTTCATTCAGTTCATTTTATGGTTGATCTTTAGTTAAGTTTCAATTTCCAGGTCCTACCGTATGTGATCTCTCACAATTCCCTAAATGCAAGCTATATGCCAAAGAATGTCATTTCGTTCGATGAATACTAACTACGAGAGAGTTGAGAATTTTTCAAACAAAACAACCGAAATCAAGAAGCACTCTAATGCAGCTAATGACAAATAAACGAAAATTTTATTTGTCTTAAATCACTTAATCAATGAAAAGCTTCTAATTTCAATTAACTAATGCAACGCAAAAGAGGTTATTCGTTTTTCTTTTTCAATGACAACATGCACTAAACAAATTTTGAGAGATAGTAACACCGAGCAAAAGATCAATTTCACTCAATGAGAGCACAATCGAATCCCCAAAACACCAAACCAGACCTTCAAGAAGAAAGCACAAAGACCTCTATGAGCTATGTAATCTAAGCCCAAACGAAGCCAAGTGAAACCCAAGCGAGAAAGAAACAAATCACTTGGAAAAAGCTTTAACAACTACCGAGCAAACGCAAAAGTAATCGCAAAGTAGACTGGACGATCAAAGAACCCAAGACTCCTACGGAAGGCTCGATGCACCAAGCCACTAGATGCCCTAGGGCTAAAAGGTGTAATCGATAGAAAAAGGCAAACACCCGAAGGATGAAGGTCTAAAACCAATCAAACCAGGATCAAATACACTCCAGTAATTGAAAAAGACACAGCAAGACACAAAACTCAAGCTCAGAGGGCTTAAGGACAAGCAAATTGAAAAGTTGACAGGCCTGGCGCGACTGTCAGGCTGCAACTCGCACTTTTATAGGATTGGTGTGGGTTGTCTTTGAGCAACTTGCCCCAATTGGCGTGACTGTAAGGCTAAAAAGTGCGCTAATCGAGTTGGCTTAGTCAAAAACAAAAGCAAACGACTCAGGGCTTGAAGACAGTATCTAGGCAAACCAGGAAGTAAGAAACAACAAGAAATCCAACCCAGAAAGCTATCTAAGCAATCAAAGCAAGAAAAAACCAAAGAGACAAGACAAACTCCGAGTTGTTTAGTCCGTAAACCAAACCGAAGATTGACTGAAGTGGCGTTGATCTACTTGGCTAATGCAAAGCAATAGCGTTTCGAAGGCTACCTGGCCATACTTCAGGCTCCATCTAAAGTTTACAAATCAAACAACAAGATCTCCCCAGCGGAGTCGCCAAATTGTTGTGGAGGTAAATCCTCTCTGCGGACAAAGACGATCCCTACTAGCCCAGACCGGGTCTAGCAACAATCACACAATGCTATCACGCAAGTTCCTAATTGCAAATACAAAGTGGATGGTGAGAACCTACTTGGATTCCAACGCTAGTGTTCATCGAAGAGATGTCGCCTTCGTTCCTTTGCCTTGGCCGGTCACAATCCGCACGATCCCCGTGATAGGATACCTACACATGCAAAGAACAACACGAAAACAAGCATAAAATCTAGTAGATGAAATTATATATCAGTCAGAAAAGATATAACTCAACATCAAACATGAGACAATGAGAGTGGAACCATAATGATAGTCATCTATTATTAATAAATAACAAAGAGGAATACAACCATTGTTCTGACGTCAAATCCTCCTTTGGCTGGGTAGTCAGCTACACAAGTCTTGCAAAGCTTATTGGGATGAGGAACAAGCCTCTCTCTCTTTGGGTGACAACAATCTCCTTACATAGATTTGGCCTTATGGGTGCAAAGAAGGCTCTTGCAGCTTCAAACTCTTAAACTCATGGAACTATTGTAATTATTGTGACTATTGTGACTAGCTTGCTCAAGGCATAGAGGCAAGCTTTTATAGATAGAGAAGAAAGAGATAGGATCAAACACATTATTCATGGGATTGGCTTTATTACTTGGAAACTTCCATGAAAGGTGGCAAACCACTTTACCTTCTATGGAGATTCGAAGCCAAACCATCCTATCTCAACATAGATTCAGTTGGTGAATGGGTTGAAGAGAACCTTCGGGAGTTTGGTCGTTGAAAAATTTACTCAATTCGGTTGGCGCGAGTGCAACTCTGGGACAGAGCGCCAATGGCGCGCCCTTTATAGAGTATCTCCCCCATTGGCATGGGCAGTGAACTGTGAACCCGCGCTAATGTAAAAAGAGTTGTTTTCATGAGGATTTTGCAGGAGATGTCTTCAGGGAAAATGAAGCTCATACTAAGAGGAATATGATGCAAGTGGTTTCAGGTCATGTCACTTCTCACAGGTCCCGAAATGAGTCCTCCAGTGTACAGGTGAGGGGTAACAGGGACGGTGACAAATTGCTGTGTAACACAAGGCCATTCTTCAGGAAAACCGAAAAAAACAACTCAATTACCAACCCTCCTCTCACACGAAAAGAAAACCAGTCACTTGTATCATTTGGATGGGCACAAGGGGACTAAGATGAGCCAGGGAGCCACACCAAAACAACCCATACAACTCTAAGAACTTAGAGAGTAGAAGGGGAATTCTTCACATATGCCTCTCAAGACGAGCATGGCCAACATTACTGCTCATGTGCTACCGAATGGTAATGTAGAGAAGATGAAAACTGGGCACCGTACAAGTGATCGAAGGCCATCATTAAGGAAAGCCCGAAAAGAAAAACTCAATTACCAACGCACCTTTCACACGGAAAGAAAACTTGTCACTTGTATCATTTAGATGGGCACGAGGGACTAAGACAAGCCTGGGAGCCACACCACAATAGCCCATACGACTCCAAGAACTTGGAGAGTAGAAGGGGAATTTTTCACATATGCCTCCTAGGATGAGCATGGCCAATATTACCGCTCATGTGCTACTTTGTGGGGATGGAGAGAAGATGAAAATCAACCATCCTACAAATGACCCAAGGCCATTCTTCAAACAAACCCAAAAAAACAACTCAATTACCAACCCACCTTTCACATGAAAATAAAACCTATCACTTGTATCATTTGGATGGGCACGAGGACCAGGATGAGCTCAGGAGCCACACCACAATGGCCCATACAACTCCAAGAACTTGGAGAGCAGAAGGGAAATTGATCACATATGCCTCCTGAGATGAGCATGGCCAACATTGCTACTCATGTGCTACCGAGTGGGGATGGAGAGAAGACAAAAATCGGCCACCCTACAAATGACCCAAGGCCATTCTTCAGGAAAACTGAATAAAACAACTCAATTACCAACCCACCTTTCACACGAAAAGCCAACCGAGGGACCAAGGCGAGCATGGCCAACATTACCGCTCATGTGCTACCAAGTGGGGATGGAGAGTAGATGAGAATCAACCACCCTACAAATGACCCAAGGCCATCCTTCAGGCAAAACCAAACAAACATCTCAATTACCAGCCCACTTTTCACATGAAAAGCAAGATCGCGCCCAAACAATTTTACATGGCCCCTCTCACATGACCTAACCCAACCCAACTGAACGAGTTTTCATGGGTGCCCTCACATGACATGACACGAACCGACCCGACCCAAACCGACCCAACCAAGTTTACATGGGCACCCACACATGACTGAAACGAAGGCACAAGGGAGAGCCAAGAAAACAAGCTACATGAACATGCACAAAGCACACCCCAGGTCACAACTTAGCAATTTTGATATAGGCTCGTGTGCTCAGGCGCGCCCTCACACTGAATGACCTGGCCAAATGAGTTTACATGGGTGCCCTCAAACTACCCACTCAAACGAGTTTAAATGAACACCCTCAAATGACCCGCTCGAATGATTTTACACGGGCGCCCTCAAATGACCCACCCGAACAAGTTAACACAAGCACCCTCAAACAACCTGCACGAACAAGTTTACATGGCTGCACACAAACAACCCGCCTGAATAAGTTTACACAAACGCCCTCAAATGACCTGCATGAACAAGTTTACATGGGAACCCTTAAACGACCGGCCCAAACGCGTTTACATGGATGCCCACACATGACCGAAATGAGGGCACAAGGTAGAGTCAAGCAAACAAGCTACACGAACATTGAAAAAGCTCACCTTGGGTCACAACTTAGCATTTCTGATACGAGCTTGTGTGCCTGGGCGCGCCCTCACACTGTATGACCTGACCGAACAAGTTTACACAGACACCATCGTCATACATGCCTAACCCACCAGAATGAGTTTACACAGACGCCCTCGCCCAACCTGCCCAAACGAGTTTACATGGATGCCCTCAAATGACCCACCTGAACAAGTTTACACAGACGCACTCAAGTGACCCGCCTAAACGGGTTGACAGGGACGCACTCAAACGACCCACCCAAATGATTTTACATGGGTGCCCACATGACCAAAACGAAGTCACAAGGGAGAGCTGAGCAAAAGAGCTGCACGAACGTGCATAAAGCCCACCCCAGGTCACAACTTAGAATTTTTGATAGGGCTCATGTGCCCGGGTGCGCCCACACACTAAACGACCTGACTGAATGAGTTTACATGGACACCCTCGCCCTAGCCACCTGAACGAGTTTACATGGATGCCCTCACCTAACCCGCCCGAACGTGTTTACACGGACGCCCTCAAATGATCCACCCAAATGAGTTTACAGGGATGCCCTCAAACGACTCGCCCGAATGAGTTGACACAGAATTCCTCAAATGACCCGCCCAAATGAGTTTACATGGGTTCCCACATGACTGAAACAAAGGCACAAGGGAGAGTTGGGAAAACGAGCTACACGAATGTGCACAAAGCACACCCCAGGTCACAACTTAGCATTTTTTATATGGGCTTGTGTGCTCGGGCACGCCCTCACACTGAACGACCTGACTGAATGAGTTTACATGGACACCCTCGCCTGACCCGACCAAACGAGTTTACATGGACACCCTCACCCAACCCGCCCAAATGAGTTTACATGGATGCCCTCAAATGACCCACCTGAATGACCTGCCTGAAAAACTTTACACGGATGCCCTCAAATGACCCACCCGAATGAGTTTACATGAATTCCCTCAAACGATCCACCAGAACGAGTTTACATGGATGCCCTCAAACAACCCACCCGAATGAGTTAACACGGATGCCCTCAAATGACCCGCCCGAGAAAGTTTACATGGGCGCCCACACGACCGAAACAAAGGGACAAGGGAGAGCTGGGTAAACGAGCTGCACAAACATGCACAAAGCCCACCTTGGGTCAAAAATTATCATTTTTGATATAGGTTCATGTGCTCGGATGCGCCCTCATACTGAAAAACCTAATAGAATGAGTTTACATAGACGCCCTCGCCTGACCCACCTGAACAACCCGCCTGAACGAGTTGACAAGGACGCCCTCAAATGACCCACCTGAATGAGTTTAAATGGGCGCCCACATGACTGGAACGAAGGGACAAGGGAGAGTCTGGAAAATGGGCTACACGAACATGCATAAAACCTACCTCAGGTCACAACATAGCATTTTTTATACAGGCTCGTGTGCCCGAGCACGCCCTCACATTGAATGACCCAAATGAACGAGTTTACATGGACGCCCTCGCCTGACCCGCCTAAATGAGTTTACATGGATGCCCTCAAACGACCTACCCGAATGAGTTTACATGGACGACCTCAAATGAACCACCCAAATGACCTGCCGAAACGAGTTTACACAAACGCCCTCAAATGACCCACCCGAATGACTCGCCCAAACAAGTTTACATAAACGCCCTCAAACGGCCCACCCAAATGAGTTGATACAGACGCCTTCAAATGAATCGCTCGAACGAGTTTACATGGGTGCCCACATGACTGAAATGAAGGGACAAGGGAGAGCCAGGAAAATGAGCTACATGAACATGCACAAAGCCCACCTCGGGTCACAACTTAGCATTGTTAATACGGGCTCGTGTGCCCGGGCGCACCCTCATACTGAACGACCCGACCGAATGAGTTTACATGGATGCCCTCGCTTGACTCGCCTGAATGAGTTTACATGAATGCCCTCACCCAACCCATCTGAACGAGTTTACACAGATTCCCTAAAACGACCTTCCCAAACAACTCGCCTAAACAAGTTTACATAGATGCCCTCAAATGACTCACCCGAATGACCCACCCAAACTATTTTACATGGACGCCCTCAAACGACCTACCTGAAAAACCTGCCTGAATGAGTTGACACAGAAGCCCTCAAATGGCCCACCCAAATGAGTTTATGTGGGCACCCACACAACCAAAATGAAGGGACAGGGGAGAGTTGGGAAAATGAGCTAAACGAACATGCAAAAAGCCCACCTTGGGTCACAACTTAGAATTTTTGATACGGGCTCATGTGCCTGAGTGCGCTCTCACACTCAACGACTTGACTGAACGATTTTACACAGATGCTCTCGCTCAACCTGCCCAAACGAGTTTAGATAGATGCCCTCGCTTGACCCACCCGAACGAGTTTACATGGATGCCCTAAAATGACCCACCTAAATGACCCGCTCGAATGAGTTTGCACAGACGCCCTCAAATGACCCGCCTGAAAGAGTTGACATGGACACCCTCAAATGACCTGCCCGAACGAGTTTACATGGGTGCCCACATGATTGAAACAAAGGCAGAAGAGAGAGCTAGGAAAACTAGCTACACAGACATGCACAAAGCCCACCCTAGGTTACAACTTAACATTTTTTATATGAGCTTGTGTGCCCGTGTGCAACGATCTACCCAAACGAGTTTAAATGAATGCCCTCACCCAACTCGCTCGACCCACTCGAACGAGTTTACACGGATGCCCTCACCCAACCCGCCTGAATGACCCACCCAAATGAGTTTACACGGATGTCCTCAAACAACCTGTCTGAATGAGTTTACATGGATGCCCTCAAACGACCCGCCCGAACGAGTTTACATGGGCACTCACACGACTGAAAAAAAGGCACAATGGAGAGTCAGGAAAATGAGCTGCACGAACGTGCACAAAGCCCACCACGGGTCACAACCCAGCATTTTTGATACGAGCTCATGTGCCCAGGTGCGCCCTCACACTGAGTGACCCAACCGAACGAGTTGATGCGAAAGCCCTCAAATGACCCGCCCGGACGAGTTTACACGAACACCCTTGAATGACTCGCCTGAATGTCCCGCCTGAATGAGTTTACACAAACACCCTCGAACAACCCTTTAGAATGAGTTTATATAGACACCCTCAAATGACCCACCCAAATGAGTTTACACAGATGCCCTCAAATGACCCGCCTGAATGAGTTTACACGGATGCCCTCGAATGACCCACCCGAACGAGTTTACATGGATACCCCCAAACGACCCGCCCGAACGAGTTTACACAGACACCCTCAAATGACCCGCCCGAACGAGTTTACATGGGCATCCACACTACTAAAATGAAGGCACAAGGGAGAGTTGGGCAAACGAGTTACACAAACGTGCACAAAGCCCACCCCGGGTCATAACTTAGAATTTTTGATACGAGCTCGTGTGCCCAGGCGAACCGTCACACTGAACAACACGACTGAATGAGTTTATGTAGGTGCCCTCAAATGACCCTCCAGAATGATTTTCCATGGCAAACAACCCGCCTAAATGAGTTTACATGGACAATGACTCGCCTGAAAGAGTTTACACGGGCTCCCTCAAACGACCCGCCCGAACAAGTTTACACGGCCGCCCTCACACGACTCACCTGAACGAGTTTACATGGGGACCCTCAAATGACCCACCTAAACAAGTTTACATGGCTGCCCTCAAATGACCCGCTCAAACGAATTTACATGGAAAACAACCTCCTTGAACGAGTTTACACGGTCGCACTCAAACGACCCCCCCGAATGAATTTACATGGCAAACGACCCTCAAACAACCCGCTTGAAAGAGTTTACATGGAAAACGACCCTCAAACAACCCACCCAAACAATTTAACATGGAAAACGACCTCTCGAATGAGTTTACATGGTGCCCGCAAACAACCCGCCTAAACGATTTTGCATGGCAAATGACTCACCCGAATGAGTTTACACGGGTGCCCTCAAATGACCCACTCGAACGAGTTTACACAGCAAATGACCCACCCAAATGAGTTTACATGGGAAAAATACCCTCATGAATGAGTTTACATGGGAAAAAAACCTGCCTGAACGAGTTTACACATCAAACAACCCACCCGAATGAGTTTACATGGGCTCCAACACGTGACCGAAATGAAGGCACAAGGGAGAGTCGGGCGAACGGGCCGCAAAAAAGTGCACAAAGCCCACCCTCGATCACAACTTAGCATTTTTGATATGGCCACGTGTGCCTTGGGCACCCTCACATGGCACAACACAACCCAACCCAACCCGACCCGCCCCAACACATTTGCACAGGCACCGACACACGACACGTCCTGGATCGCCCGAGCGAAATTATGGGTTTCCATGGGTGCAAAACCCGAACGAAATTTGGGGTTTTTGTGGGTACATGACCCAAATGAAGGCACGAGGGAGCCTCAAGCAAATGGGCCACATGAACATGCAGAAGACACACAGGAAGTGACGACTTAGTGTTTTTGGCATGGTCACGTGTGCCCAGGCACCCACACACGGAACAACATGACTCAACCGGCCCTAGGTGAGCCGATGCGACCTGCCCAAATCCATTTGAATGGGCACCCACACATGACACAATAGGACCTGACCCGAACAAATTTTGGGGTTTCCATGGGTGCACGACCCGAACGAAATTTGGGGTTTCCATGGGTGCACGACCGGAACGAAGGCACAAGGGAGCATCGGGAAAATGAGCCACACGAATATGTAGAAGGCACATAGGGGGTCATGAATTATCATTTTTGGCACTGCCACATGTGCCTAAGCACCCATGCATGGCATGACCCAACCTGCCCAAACAAAATTTGGAGTTTCCATGGGTGCACGACCCGAACGAAGGCATGAGGGAGCGTCAGGCAAACGGGTCGCACGAACGTGCAGAAGGCACACGGGTGGTCACATCGTAGCATTTTTTGTGTGGCCACATGTTCTTGAGCACCCACACATGGCACGGCAAGACCTGACCCAACTTTCCCGAACGCGTTTGCACGGGCACCCAAACACGACACGACCTAACCCGCCCGAACGAAATTTGGGGTTTCCATGTCTTCATGGCCAGAACAAAATTTGGGGTTTCCATGGGAGCACGACCCGAATGAAGGCATGAAGGAGCGTCAGGAAAATAGGCTACACAAATGTGCAAAAGACACATGGGTGGTGATGACTTAGAATTTTTGGCACGACCATGTGTTACCGAGCACCCATACATGGCACGACATGACCCGACCCACCCTGGGCGAGCCAACCTTACCTGCCCAAATGAAATTTGGGGTTTCCATGGGTGCACAACCTGAACAAAGGCACAAGGGAGCATCAAGTAAACAGGTCACACAAACATGCATAAGACACACGGGCGGTCACGACTTAGCTTTTTTGGCACGGCCACGTGTGCCCAGGCACCCACACACGGCACTACCCCGCCCACCCGAATGAAATTTGGCATTTGAATGGTAACATGACCCAAATGAGGGCACGAGGGTAGGAATATCTTTGACTCTAATACATAAATATACCTGGTGTAACATGCCCTTAAAGTCTTCAACATTTTCTTTTGACTCTTCAACTCACTTATAACACTTTAACATGTGCTAGGCCTATTTCAATGAGCAAGAAACTTAATGATAAAATATATATATATATATATATATATATATATATATATATATATATATATATATATATATATATATATATTTATTTATTTCTTTTCTTGAATAAATACAAATATCAAAAGTACATTTATGAATACCGAACCCAGTTACACTTTCTTCAACACCCCCTCTTAACTAGGGAGGTATTCATAAATCATTACAAGGTGTTTGGCTATTTTTCAATCTTGAATAATTCACATAAGAGAAGCTAGATTGGCAACCCATCTGTTATAGCATCATATTAGCCAACATTGTTCATATAAAGGCCTTGCCTAATAGCTTTATCTCTTATAAGATCAGAGCACAATGTTGGTGAGGCCAATGGCTTATAAACACCTTAGTTGTTACACAGTAATTTGTCACTACCTTCACCTCAGTACTTCTACTGTGTCATGTGTCCAGTAAAACATGCTCATATTGAACAAATGCTCTCTTATGTTGCCAATTGACCCTTTTTTCCTATTTTTTTTGCCTCATTGTGAGAATACACTTAATACACGCGACAGATCCCTATCATAAACAATCATGTCGTGACCTCGACACGGGAGTACACCTATTTCTAGTGATGGTCAGATTTCATGCCCCAACGCGAGGCTATTAGCTATCTTTAGCGACGATCGATCTGCATACATTGCTTACTAGTGATGTTAGTGCTAAAGCTTAGTTAGCGACCAGTGATGATCCAGATTGGGTGAATTCATTCCAACAGTCGGCCTTTTGGATGTCTCTAGACTTGGTTGTTGGGTCAGTTTGGGTCACCCTTCCCCTCTGGCATGGTAGTTATGTCTTTTGTGCTACTTTCCCTGAGGATAAGCTCCCTCTCCCTCATTTCATGGAGACTCCTCCTCTTATAAAATCACTCACCATTGCTATCATCTGTTAGTTCTTTTGGTTGTACAGTGTTGTTGTTGCTTTTGAGTTTAGTAGATAGTTTTGGTGTGAGTGTGACAAGTGTGGGATTGCTTTATAGTTTTCAAGAAGGTGTGGAGTTCCCTTGACCTTGTGTTAAAGCTTGTGAATGAGAGAGAGAGATATATTGCTATTTGGGAAACCCATTTTTAAGAGTGAATGCTTGAAGAAACACACTAGTTGGACCCTCTGATAAGGCTTGCGATGTCAAGACTTGGTTGTAAGATTTGCTCTTGATTTATTATTAATACAATCAATGATGATTTCCTATGTCTTGTACGCATTTTACTTGATAGCTCATGACTTCTTGACTTTGTGAGTAAATAGATCATTGTTGTTTCTCAGTTATGTGCTCTATTGTTTCTTTGTGGTGTTTCAAGTTGATCACAAGGAGAAGGGAACAAAAGCTGGAGCGACACAAATGGAAATTCTTCAACCACCAGTTTGAGGTAGGCCTCCAAAGATGACTATTTAAGGGAATTAGTTGTTGTTTTGTCCTTGCTATGACTAGACCCACTCTAGGGCTAGAGAGGTTGCCTCTGTCTGTAGAGGCAATACTTTCCTTCTTCACAAGTTGGCGACTCTGCTGGGGAGTCCTTTGCATGTTTCTTCTCTTGTTTACTTTTGTTTTGGTTTTGATTTGTTGTCTCTTGAATTTTGGAGATAAACTATCAGTCTTTTCGATTACCTGGGTCAATCTGGGAAACCCTTCTATTGTCTGTAGGACTGACTGGATTTTGTTTGGGAGTTTCTTGTTCATTTTTCGTTTCTTTTAAGATCGTCGATGAAAATAGTTTAACATTCATGCTGACGTCACTTTGTCCCTATTGCAAAGTCCTGCGCATCATTGAATCCTATCGTACAATCGCAACGAATCCTGAAATCGGCCCATCGTGAAAGAGATGTGTACTCTCACAATGACGTCGCTCTGTTGCTACAGCCAGTGGATGATCATCCCTAGCTACTGGTGTTAAGCCCACGATGATTTCTGTAGATTTTTTTTTCCAATTCTACCTCATGAATCCACCAGTCCTGTTGATCCCTTGCTTTCTTTCTCTTGCCCAATGGCTTGCTTTTGATTACTTATGGTTAAGGTACTCTTTCTTTGGTTTTATTGAATGAATCTTGCATTTTTGGCTGTGTGACCTAGTTTTTTCTTTCAAGTTCTTGAATTACTTTGCTTGGTTGCTTGTTTGCCCAAGGTTCATTTGGAACCTTCTTGTCGATTTTTTTGAGCCTTCTCCATTGCTTGTTTCTTTCTGGTTGATTCTTAGTGCCAATTATTGAACCAATCTTTGGTATTGATTCGATTTCTTTTCACTACCAAACATAGATCACAATTGTTCGGATTGACCAGTTTTCACACTTTCTTGTTTGTTTCTTTTAAATTCAAAACAATCAAAATCAAAAGACTGCATTCATATAGTATACGAAATTGAAAGTGTATTTGCATTTCAAGTTTTCATATTGGAAAGCAAATGATAAAATCTATCATCAGTAGTTTCCATGCACTGTAGGGCTGATGTGTTTATGCATTGTGTCTCTTTGCTTACCTTGGTTTTCTTGGTTTGGAATGATCTCTCTACCCTCCTGTAGGTAGGTGTTCATTGAAGTGAAAGATGTTTTACTCATTCTAGTTACATCTTAGGTTTTTGTATACATACAGTAAGGCCTAAAAACTGAAACATAATTCAAGATCAAGTCTAAAATGAGCTTAATGAACTTAAAAATGCATTGGAACATAACGCACACTATTTAGAAGTCTAGGCTAGAGATGTGCTTCGGCGTCATTAAACCTAGTCACTATTGTTTTCACTCAAGGTTGGGTGATTCCTCCTGTGACATAATAGCAGTCTAGTACAGAATTGTGCTCTCAGTACTGTTGAGTATATGTTAAGAGACCCCACTAGGTTATCATCCTATATCCCTAGGAAGCCATGTCTGCCGCCTTGCAAACCGTAATGCACCAAACACAACATTTAGGAAGATTGATTTCCGTATGGAAAGTCCTTGGTTTTCATATGATCACCAAGGTATATATGCAGTTTTACGAGATGTTTGGTAAACCTTTTTCCTAGTTTCTCCAAAGTAGTCACTTTCATTCCTTTTTAGACTCCTTAAAAGAAAAGGTCCATCTAAGAACTTTCCCTTTCAGGCTCATTAAATATTCGAAGGTGACTAGAGTCATCTTTTCATCCTTTTCTCGACTCTTTAAAGATGAAAAGGTCAAGTTTTGTTCCTGTCTCTTAAAATTTACTCGGCCACGTTCACACTTACCCTGTTAGATCTTGTTGCATTTTAGTTTCCGTAGGATTATTCCTCCTTACTCGATTAGTTATCCCTATGGCTTTTGAGTTAAATCATCCTGGCGGAATCACCGATCCCGTCTTCCATTCTAGGTGACCAAGGATCTCCATCTTCTGTCGCTCTTGAGGTACCAGTTGCTAGTGATACTCTTCCTATTGTTCTGAGTATCCAACTGCTTAATTCTTACACTCTGGAAGATGAGTCTTACGATATTTGTTGGAACCCCATTTGGGAGCCTTCTGAAGAAGACTTTCCCCTTACTCCTCCTGGTGTTTTGGTCCCAATGTCTTCTTCTGACATGGATGAGACGAACCCCATCACGAGTGAAGAGTCCTTTATGGCAAGTGGTGAAATTCCTATACCTATGGAAACTTCACCCTTCCGTGTCACCTCTCTTGGTATCATGTTGCCTTTATGCTATAATGCTCTAGCTGATATCATAGGTTCTAGGTCTCCCCTTACAAGTTCCATGTGGTCTCGTACTGTCACTCCGACTTCGGGATCTTTCACTCCTCAGATTCACAATGTAACTGTCACATCTGTCCTGACTATTCCAACCATTTGTGTGGCTTCCTCAGCCCCTATTGTTAGTGTCATCACTGCATCTTCAGTTGTGACCACTGTTTCTAGACCTTTGGCAGGTCCTTCAAATAGTGGCCCCTCGGCACCCATATCTGGGGTTGTTGACCCTAGCCTTAGTGCCCCACCTTCTTCTAGTTCCATTCTAGCAGGGGGGCATATGATCAATATCTCCAAGCTCTTTAGAATTTGGATCCACAAAATATATTTAATTATTATGATTCTCAAGGAGCCCATATTTACCACCCTGGACCCATAGCATCTCAACCTATAGTTGAGGTCTCAATTCCGTTATCTGTCACTTGGGGTACCATGGCTTATCATGGTGGCCAAGCACAACCTTCAAATTTTCAAGGACCACCCTATCAAGGTCAACCATCTTACGGACAACAGTCTTACGAATAGCCATACTATGGGCCACCTTATTCAGGGCAAACTGTCGACCCACAAGGGCAACCCATTTAGGGACAACCTTCGGCCTTCAGTCCGTCTTCTTTTACATACTTTGGGAAACCTTCTGGTAATCCAGATTAACCCTATATTCAACAAGGCCAACCTGGTACCCAGCAAGGCCACCCTTCTGGACAGGTTGGTCAGCCTCAAATTCAACAAGACCAGCCAATTGTTCAACCGACTCAACCATCTGGTCAGTTTGGACAACCTTCGGTTGCGCAAGGTCAACCCAATACTCAGTAAGTTCAAACTTCTGGAAAAATGGGCCAACCTCAACCTCAACCAAGCCAACCTTCTAACCAGATGGCTTAACCTCTTTTTTCCCAAGGACATCCATCTGGGCCTGCTCAACCGGGCACTCAAACACTCGTTTCTTCTCAAGCTCCACCTGGTTTTCAGCCCCAGTTTGGGCTCTAGACCCAATCCGGCCTCCAAATTCAGGTTGCATCCCAAACCCAATCTTCTTATCAAACAAAGTATAGTCCCCAGGCTTAGTCTAGAGCCCAGCTGCCTTATGGTTTTCAGAAATCCCAAGGGCAAACCCAATTTTCCCCATACCAAAATTATCAACAGTCGTAGGCTAATCCTTATCAGAATACCCAGCAACCATATGTTGCTCCTGCAGGCCAAGTTGGTAATCAGTTGAATTCTAGGGGTCAAATCTAGGGTCAACCGTCTAGTTATAATTATAACCCCTATGGACAAAATACCTACGCACAAAATCCTTATGGGCCGAATCCGTCCAGACAAAATCAATGGGGGCAACAAGCAACTGGGTGGAACTTTGGTGCTACTTCCTACCCACGGCCTCAGATGTCCTTTAACCCTCAATAACCCTTTTTAGCAACAATGGAATTACTGGATGTGTCCAAACTGACAAATGATCCCATTCTTCATAATCTATATTGGCCATCGGTTCCAACTAAAATTCCAAGTGATTGTCCCAACTTTGATGGTAAAGCTGGAGAAGATCCCCAAGCTCATGTCATGACTTATTGTTGTTGGGAAAAGTATCCAATACGGAATGACCCTATCCCACTCTAAGGGTGATAGTACCTCAGCAACAATCAAAGCAAAGCTATTCAAGATTACTTCTTTATGAGATGTAAGAGAGAGGAGGAAGAGATCCACTAAACGATGTCTTCCGCTAATGCTTGATCCAATCTTCTCTCTTTGCTGCTTGCTCCCAGCTCCTTGCTCTTTCACTGGCCCAGCTACACCAAGATCCTGCAAAATCACAAGAAAGGGAAACTACAAGAAGCATACATTCATAATTGATTCAAGGATTAGAATAAATCAAATATACAAGTATCAATACGCCATTGAGACACATGCATATAGAAGAACCTCAAATGCTTTATTAATGGAAGAAGTAAAGTTCAGGAAGTGATACAACCATAAAAGGCCTAATCCAGCATCACCTCCCAGCAGAAAGAAATCTCCTCTTCACCTCCTTCAAGCAAATCACCCAATAGTTCTATACTCAAACCAACAGCACTTCCTTACATACACAAGATTCCAGCCCCCCTAGACCTCATGAGAGAGCTCTATATATAGGAGTTTTGGAGAAAGGATGAGTCAGCTTGAGGCTGGCATGAAGCTGACTAGTGTCCTCTCCCACTTCAGTTATTCTTCAGTTCTTGAGTCCACTTGGAGGTTCTTGCTTCCACTTGGAGATCTAGACCCTCTTACTCATCACTAGGCGAATTCCCTGATCCAAGTGTCATTTTGGAAGCTTCCTGGGCATTGACACCTTGAGGAATGACTGTGCCACTTGGCCATCATTGGAGTTGACATTCAGCGCAGGTACCGAGTGGAGCAGTTGACATTCAGCGCAGATGCTCAGTGGAGCAGTTGACATGATCCAGAATTAGCTTTTTTTTTAGTGTTTTCAGGTGGAGAACTGATTTTCAGTGCTGTGGTTTGCTGACCTTGTTCCTCTAGGGGTAGGAACAACATGTTTAGGGACTTTGGATCCCTTAGATTATTGACATTTCATGCTTCATGCTGTAAGGCACAAAAATGTCTATAACAGTTGCCCCCTAAAGTATGAGGTCGTTTATCGGGTGAAATGCTTTATCAGGAGGATTCGAAGTTCATTCAATCGCTGAGAGGTGACCTGTAATAAAATACAATACAATACATTATTTTTCATTCTGCTTTCATGATCTAGCTGAGGCAGGCATTCCCATGCTCAGCTTTATAAATTCATTTTGGTACATAGAACAGACGATTGTCTGATGATAGACTGATAATTCTCTGCTGAAATTATCATCCTTAGAGTAGGATGATCATCTGCTGTAATGATGTACATATCAAATGTCTTTATATTTCCTGAATATATATCGCAGCCTGGATGGATGAAACTAGATCCGGGGTCTTCAAACTCGTTCGATCTTCACTCTAAGTACAAGTCGATCCATGTGAGAATTGCGCTGAAGTCGAACATGGAAAGACATCGCTTGATTACCGGTCAATGATGTAAACCGTTAACAAGCGCGAGAGGAATCACTGATAATGATAATGACCCTCAAGGTACTGCAGTACAATTCACGTGGTGTGAATAAGGGACTTGGCGTCGAACACCACGCAAAATCTTCTGGTCGAAGGTCATTGATGTATACCTGTCGCCGGAAGTGAGAAACTTGCCATTGAGGCATGCAAGCTTCAAAGTAATGAGGGGGGTGTTCCTAGATCAACTTCTTGGATAATGAGCTGAAGTCGACAAGAAGCGATCCGTCAAAGGAGGGCCTTAATGAATCCCACATCAGTGACACGGAACGGAGCTAATGATTTTAGTGGAGGTGAAAACAATCTGTGAAATATGATTCAGGGTGGCGATCATGGGTGGATGAAGGATAATGTATGGCAGTGGATGGGACACAGTTGACTCTTTCTGAACAACATCTCTTGAACATATAAAGACACTGATGCGATGGATCGGTAGCATTACCCCAGATGTGGATGGTTTGGCGAAGACCATGGTGATGAGACCGATGAATGAAACAACCCAACCCGATGTGATACGGAGGAAAAGTGTCATGTTCAAGAGCGACTTGCTACCATTAAATCTTTGAGGTTCTCCCAATTTTTCCCCAGTCATTTCTGACCAGTACCTCTTTATTTTTGTCAAGCTTGAGGAGGATAACATATGCTTGTTCTATAACCTGCCCTTTGGGCAAGCCCATCGCTATGTTTTAACGAGCCTAGCGATAGGGAAGCTCGTTCTCGTCTAAAGACAAGTTTGTCGCTATTTAATCATTTTAACGAGTCTAACGACAAGGAAAACTCGGTCCTTTTCATTTTTAGAGAGTCTGAAAAGGTACAGAAAGTTAACTCCAAAATTCCTTTTTTGTCATCTAATCCCTTAAGTCCGAAAAAGTATAAAACAATACAGAAGGGATGAGTTTTCGATAATTTTAACGAGCCGAATAAAACAAGCGCTCGACCTTTTTGTGCAATAATCCCTTAGGTCCAAAAAGATTAAAAACTAGAGGAGGGATAGCTCTTCCGGTCCTTTTAACGAGCTGGAAGGCCAAAACTCGGCAAACTTTTCATATTTTACGAGTCAGATGAAAAGAGCTCAAAGAAGACTCGTCTTTTGAGGAACGAGTGATAAACAGGGATAGCAGCAGATTCCAGGTACAGGTTGGAATTTTCCAATCACGGCAGTGTTACAAGGATGGCTAGGTGAAATCACTTTTCGCAGTTGTTCCTCAAAATGGGTAAACAATCATATGGGGGTAAACGATCGGCCAAATGGAATGGAGGTGGCAGGTGGAAACACGACCAAGGCTTTTTATGGCTAATAAATTTACGATCACAATGGTTATTTACCGAAATAGGTTCATTTTTTAATGAGCTTAAACTCTGGAGGAAACTCTTGCTCACGCTTTTCTATTTTTTAACAAGCATAAATTCCACGGTAAAACTGCTCGAATTTTGCGTTTATTTTTTAACGAGCATGAACTTTATGCTAAAACTTCTCGAATCATATGGTCAAATTTTGATTTTTTACCATTACTAGCTTTTCTCTTTTCAAGGATAGTACTGCATTTTCAATTACTGCAACAAACTTTGTTAGAAATGAATAATATTTGCATGAAAATGAGATTATAACCCTAATATTTCACTTTGAACTACGTAAAAAGCTATTTAAAAGGTGTTTTTACCTCTCATTTACCATTTCATTTGCATTTGGTTTGTTGGAGCTCTGGAGGTGCCTCTTCCCCCTTGATTTTCATCAGCTGATTCGGGAGATTCTACGGACGATTTTCGACGCCGTCTGGACCAGGTAGGAGCTAAACCCTAGCTCTTTCTTTTCATGGTTTCATTTTCCAGTTTTAGGCCTGTTTTCCAGTGTTTCTGAGCCCCAGGGGTTTTGCAAAATCGCCCTAACTTCAGCGCAGGTTCCCCATTCGAAACCTGCGCTGAAGGTCAAGCTGCCTTAAGGCAGACTGACCCTCAGCGCAGGTGGGAGACTCTCTGCCCGCGCTGGGCTCAGAAAAATGAGTTTTCAGGTCATTTTTTGATGAATTTTTGCCAGTTTTTCATCAAAATCAGGAACTTACTCCTTCTCTTGTTTGCTTTGCAGGGAACTTTGAACAAAATGTCCCTTACATGGTGAGAATGAGAACATGAAGAGGAGGACATGATTGCCCTCCATGACCCCGTCACGGTGAACGCGCTGCGGAACTGTGGCCTGCTGAAGTTTTTCCGTATCTCTAGCATGAGGGCACAGATTACTTTGCTGCAGTATATGCTTGATGCTTGGGATCCTGTTAACTAAGTATTCCAGATTAGGGGAAAGTCCATCCCCTTGACCATAGAGGACATGTACTTCTTGATTGGGTTGTCAAGACGAGGTGCCCCTATTTCCTTGTCAGGTACGGCCCGGGGGACTGATTCCACCAGAGATTATGTCCGCCAGTATTGCAGGGAAGGTTCTCAGCTGAGCAGAGACGGCAAGATTATTATCCGTGAGATTACTGACAGGTCTCTCAGGTCCATTTTGTTTACCATTGGTAGGATGGCCGACAGCGCAGCTCTACATGTTGCCAACAGATCTTATATGCAGCACGCCTTAGAGTGTCTCCAACCGAAAGTATTCAACTGGTGTGATGCAGTACTTGTTCATATGAAAAGTCAATTGACCAAGGTAAAGGACGGGAAGCTGAAGAACTTTGGATTTGGTTCTATTCTGACTGCCTTTGCCTTGGAGAAAATCCCACTGATGCAGCCCCAGTACATCATTCTCGACTTGCCTTCTCCGACCGAGCCACGCATGCAGAGGTGGGTTGATCACATGTCGAGGCATGCTGGTCAACCTCAGATTACTTTTACTGAGGCCTCCTTCAGGTGGTTCGAGCGCCAGGAGATGGTCTTCTCCAAGTATCCATATGTGGGTATGGATTTCCGAGGTGACCCAGATTTGGTGTTACCGGATGGCGAATAGTGGGGTGCTATTGGTAAATTCTTTGATCATATTACTGTTTACTGTTCTTATTCATAATGTTGTTGTGCTTTATTCTATCAAGACTTTTAATCATACTCTTGGGTGCATGCATATGTTGGTCCTGTTCGTCCAGTAGTTCGTCCGAGACCGCCAGTTGCTGCCCCGGCAGTAGAGCCTGCTAGGAGAGCTATTCTCCGCGACCTTGACGATACTGAGACCCTTACAGCTGTGCAGGAGCAGGTTGAGAGCCTTACTCTCGGCATTCCCGATGTGAGGATTGATGAGTTACCTTTACAGCTGCAGCGACACACCACTGGCGTGCCTAGGCAATGGACTCGTCTCTTGCGCATGATTGCACAGGCCGTGACGTGCTATCATGAGCACCACTAGGCTAGGGTGCCCCCTAGCATCTTTTTGAGTTTTAGGTCATATGACCAATTTTGTCTTGGTTACAGAACATTATGTATGAACTATAAACAGCTTATATGTATTTTGATTTTCGAGTTTTCTTCTGTTTGAGTTATACGATCCATATGTACAATCTTTGATGATGTGTCCTTTTTATAAATGTTGCAAATGTCTATCTAACACATAGTTTGCTAATGAGTCAGTTAATGTGTTTAAGTTTCTTGAAATATGTTGATATTGAATTGAATCAAATCGTCTTTCCAAGATCTTAACCCTTAGGAACATGCGATAAATAGCTGGATTGCGAACATAATATATACCATTGAGTTGTAGTATTACGAGCTGTGAGTCTAGCCTGACAATTAGTCGGCATATGCCACGTGTGATGGCATCAGAGAGTAGTTCTATCAACGCGCTATACTCAGCGATGTTATTCGTTGATTGCCCAATACACACACCTCTGAAACTTACTAACTCGCCGCTTGGATAAAAAATGGCCCAGGCTGCGGAAGATAGGTTCCGCGAACTACGACTCGCTCCGTCGGCATATCCAACACATGTCTCCAGAAGGTTCGACATCTGCAACAAATGAAAAAGGTGGATCACTCGAACAGAACAAATACTTTGGTGAAAACAAAATACAACAAAAGCATGCAGGTTACTATTTAAGCATAGTAACGCTTGAGGTACAGCCCATTGCGGGGCTGCGCCAGTGGAATTCCATCGTAATCCATTAACTCGTAGGCTCCTTTTGCTAACACCCTTTTAACAATATAAGGGCCCATCCATAAGGACTTGAATTTCCCTGCTCCCAATTTATCGGATTCTTGGTCATAAAGCAAGACCAAATCTCCTTCTGAGAAGACACGGGGTTTGACATTTTTGTCGAACTGAGCCTTGACTCGTTTCTTATGGGCCTCATTAGCCAAAGCGGCATCACGACGGGTTTCATCCAATTGGATTAATTCCAAGAAACGAGCCTCTTCTTCTGAAGTTCCGAGGAGAAGATCGATTGCGAGTTTAAGCGACGAAATTTCGCACTGGATTGGCAAGACTGCTTCCAGGCCATACACCAGTTGAAAAGGTGTGAACCCGGTTGCGTTCTTTACCGACGTTCGGTAAGCCCACAAGGCTGAGTACAGGATTAGGTGCCACCTTCTTTTATGAACCCCGATCATCCTTTGCGACATACGCTTCAGGACTTTGTTGATTGCCTCAACTTGTCCGTTGGCTTGTGGATAATATGGGGTAGAGCTGTTGTGAGATAGCCCTAGCTTGGCAGCTAATTCGACCATCATGTGATTGCGAAAATGCGACCCATGATCTGTAACTATAGCCTGTGGTACGCCGAACCTGGCGACTACATGATTGAAAAAGAAAAGGGCAGCTGTTTCACCAGTGTTATCCAATGTAGGCATCGCCTCGGCCCATTTGGTAAAATAGTCAACAGCGACTATAATATACCCATGCGCCCCGGTCGAGGTGGGGTTACATTGCATGAAATCGATGCCCCACTTTGCGAAGGGCCCAACAGCAACTATCGGCTGTAAAGGTGCGGGTGGTCGTCTGGTTTTGCTATCAAAAATTTGACAAGCATGGCATCTTCTGACTGCGGTTATGCAATCTTTGAACATGGTTGGCCAGAAGTATCCTGCTCGTAAGATTTTTTGTGCTATTGCAAATCCAGATTGATGCCCCCCACACGCGCCTGAATGACACTCATTCAGGGCTTTTTCGGCCTCCTCATGGGTAAGGCACCTCCTCAGAACTGTATCGACACCACGACGGTAAAGTGAATCACCGACGATCATGTAGTCTTTTGCTTGGTATCGTATACGTTTTTGTTCGGAGCGAGAGGTGTTAGGCCTGAACTTTTGGGTTTGGAGATAAACTATGATATCTCCATACCACTCATCGCTTGCAGATATGAGAAACAAACTTTCGTCCACGATTGACTCTTCCGATGTTTCATCGTTGGACGACGATGGGAAATCACATAATAATTCTGCGAAAACTAGAGCTTTCTTTGATTTGGATTTTACAAATTCCAGATCAAACTCTTGAAGGATCGCTATCCATTTTGAATATTTGCCCCCCAGCAACTGTCGCGACAGTATATAAGTCATGGGGTTGCAATCTGACAAGATGGTAGTTTTCCGAAAGAGGACATAATGTCGAAACCTTTGACTCGCTTGAACAGCTGCAAGCGCTAGTTTTTCAACATAAGAATATTTATTTTCTGTATCATTTAAGTTTTTACTTAAATAATATATAGGATGTTCAATTCCATCGACTTCTTGAACTAAAACCATAGCAATGGTCGTATCCGCTGCAGCCAGATACATGTTAAAATCTCTTTGATAGTCCGGGGCGTACATTAATGATGCTTTTACTAGACAATCTTTCAGAGCATCAAAGGAAGCTTGCGCCACCTGGTCCCAGACAAAAGGTACATCCTTTTTCAAAACACGAGTATAACCCTTAGCAAGTTCTGCGTAATTTGGAATGAACCTCCTCAGAAAGTTTGCTTTACCTTGGAGTTTCTGAATCTGAAGCAAATTTGAAGGTGGAGGCAAATTAATGATTGCCTGAACCTTGCAGGGGTCGAGACGAATCCCATCCTTAGAGACTACAAAGCCAAGTAAACGACCAGAACCGACGCAAAACACACATTTGTGTGGATTGAGTCTTATCTTGTAGTGTCGGCAACGTAGAAATATCGCTCTTAAATGCTGCGGATGATCAGTCCGCTTTCGCGAATGAGCCGGAAGATCGTCGAGATAAGGTTGAAAAATGTTCTTGATGTCATGGAAGGCATAATTCATTGCCCTCTGAAACGTCGCCCCTGCATTCTTTAAACCAAAGGGTAATTTTCGATAAGCGAATGTGCCCCACGGACAAATAAATGCAGTCTTTGACTGGTCCTGTGGGCGGATATTTATTTGATTATACCCGGAAAATCCATCCATGAATGAAAAGATTTCACATCCGGTGCATTCATCAATTATCTGGTCGATGAAGGGTGTAGGGTAGTTGTCCTTCGGACAAGCTTGGTTTACATCCCTATAGTCGACACACACTCTAATCGTCCCTTGTTTCTTCATAACAGGGACAATATTCGATACCCAATCGGTTAGAGGAACCGGGTAGATGAATCCAGCATGGAGAAGTTTTTCAACTTCTGCCTTAATGGCCGCGGCTTTCTTGGGGTGCACCTGCCGAAGCCGTTGTCTTACTGGTTTGACATCAGGATACATTTTAATTTCATGTTCAACGATACTCGAGTCAATGCCTGGCATTTCATCATATGACCAAGCAAAGACATCTCTAAATTCGCGAAAAGGAGCGTTATATATTTCCAGTTCTGAAGGGGAACAACCTTTGCCGACATAAATATTCTCTACAACATCTGTCTTGGTCGAGATATTTATGGCTATAGTTTCTTCAATATTGGATAGGTTTCGCTCGGAATCCACTGTATTTACAGTATTTGTTAGGAATTCAAATACTGAAGGGTGATAAAGGTCACTTTGAGTATCTTCTTCATATTCCGGAAGAAGGGAACGATGGTGGTGATCATTCCATGGCGTCCCCTCAATCATCATTGATTGTAAGATTCCTTCGTCAGTCCCATGTACTTTCGACCAAGGATCTAATGGGGTTCCATATTCTCTAGACCTATCTACCCAAACGCTTGACGAGCGTTGATTTGGGCTCGCCTCCCATGCTTGAAACATTGATTGCTACAATATTTCCAAAGGGCTTGGGGGCAAAACCATTGCACGATCCATGTTGACCTTCGTGGAAGATATCATGTTGCAGGTTGCTACAAACGGTACCTTTCCTATATAAATAGGAGGTGGTAGCGCGAAAGTTCCAATCAATGTGGGGTCTTTCAATAATCCTACTCCGATATCTTGAATTGAATGGTTACTCTCATGGATCATGGGAATGCTTCCTGTAACTTGTGAACCATTAGGGAGGAAGTTCTGTTGGTCGATGACCGTTATCCCTCCTTCAAACGGGAATGCGATCTTCCTAAAATAAGTCGACACGACAGCTGCCATGGCATAAATCCATGGTCTACCCAGTAGGATGTTATAGTCAAGATTTCCATCAATGACCTCAACATCAATTTCTACTGTTTTTCCTCCTAGTTCAACTTTCAAGTTATTAAGGATACCGTAGGGGGTATAAGTCCTTTCGTCGAAAGCTTTTAATGTCGTCGATGATCGAGACAAGGTTGGAGATCCTAAAGTTTTCCAGCAGCTCATCGACATAATACATGTCGATGCCCCCTCATCAATAATCGTTCTATGAACAGTTTTGTTGAGGGCTTTCACTTGAATAAGGAAAGCTAGTTGAGTTGGTAACTGAGGATCATATCCTTTGTGATCAAAGGATACAAGATTGGAATCCTTAGGATCAATCCCACCAATTGCTGATAACAAGGCCTGCCTTTGGGTTGGACAATTTTGTAGTACCTCAAGAGTCGACATAGCGGATGGCGATTGTGCCAAATCTTCCACTATGTTATAATGTTGCGCCGCTCTGGCGCGAGGATTAAATGTCGACTTGTGTACTACACCCTTTGGCGGTTTTATTGTTAATTCAGGGATGATGGGTGGTACAACTTCTATCGAAGTTGTTGTTGAACTACTCGGTTGATCTTTACCTTTTTCGTTCGACAGCTGAGGATTCCCATAATCTTTGTTCCTTGTCGAAATCAAAGCATCATTCTGCTATTTTGAAACCGACAACATAAGTACTTGCGACGGGGAAGCATTTCCACTATCAACCAGATTTTGACCTGGGTTGGGAAATGGATCAGTTAACACAGTTGAGGTTTGGGAACTTTTAAAGAACCTCTTTAACTCAGCTTTGAATGGGCAATTCTTAGTGTAATGATCCTCTTCATCACATATTTGACATGGATAAATTTGTTTCCCTTGCCCAGGAGGGTTTGAAGAATTTTCTTAGGCGATGATTCACCTTGTTTTTTCTTCTTCCCTTTGCTTTGCTTCTTCTTGCTTCATGGTTGATTGGTTTCTTTGCCCTTATCTGCTGATACGGCATTTACTTCCGAAGCAAGAATTTCTTCTTTTGCATTTTGATCCGAATTCTTACGGGCTTTCTTTGACGAAGCCTTTATCGATTTCGTGTTTTCTGTGCCAATCACGCCATCACCGGCATGAGAGTCACTATTTGATTTAGGAGGGGGAGGAATTGAAAATTCCGGTCTAGGGGCGTCAGGTATTTTGTCGTAGAGTGTGCCGGACTGAGTATAAACTAAGTCCAAATATTGTGCACGAGCAATAACTTGCTCCTCTATTACGACTCCCCCCTTTGCCACATCTTCCGTAATAGCCGGAAGTAACGACTTTATAAACCATTCAGCTAATAGCTGATCAGGAACATATGTTTTCACCATCCTACGACGACAACGCCACTCATGTATATGATCAGATATATGGGTGGCAATTGTCTGCTTGAAGTTGGTTAATATTTCTGTTCCCGTTTCATACCTTATCGGTAATTGAAAATGGGTTAAGAAAGTCATGGCTAGGGAACTAAAATTGTCGAAAGAGGCTCTTGGCAATTCAATATACCATTTAGCCGCTGGACCTATCAATGTCCTCTGAAAAAGGCGAAGCCTTATCGAATCGTCGTTTAGGGTGTTCGACGAACACCACAGATGAAAAGTCATCACGTGATTCGATGGGTCTTCACCTGGATTTCCATTGAATTTAGGAATGTCAGATGGAAGTTTATGAGGAATCGCTGGCCACCAAGGGGCATAAGCAATCGGATCGTTTGTTAACCGGTGTAGATCGGGTAACTCTAAAGTTTCCACGAATGGTAACTGTTGATTCAGGTTAGGCGAAGCGTAACCAGGGTACGATGGAATCGCCTGAGCCGTGGGTCTTTGCATACCAGCATAATGTAATTGATGTTGGTATGACTGATATGGTTGGTGGACTTGACCACTATAAAGTGGTTGGTTTTGACCGTTTTGGATATACAGTTGTCCACTGTTCGCAAAGATCTGCTGCTCAGAACCTTGGTACACTTGTTGGAATTGCGGTTGTTGGTATTGCACAAGCCATGGTTGTGAAGCCATGTTCTGTTGTGCTATGCTAACCGTTGGACCGAGGTGTGGGGTAATTGTACCCGTTTGTACTTGTGTCGCCCCACCAGTTGGTGATTGTGGTTGTGACCCATGGTCAAGTGGCTGTTGCATTACAACCCGAGAAATCTGAGGTTGACATGCAACAGGTATCGCTTGAACTTGTGACACTGTTACAATAGCCGGTGTGGTTGGGATGTTCGTCACAGGTACACACTGTTGCATAGAATATACAACCCTTGGTTGTTGAGGTAGCATAGGTACCCAACTACTTGATGCAATTCCAGTATAACCTGAATACTGTTGAGAACTGCCATATGGATATCCTCCCGGAGGAGGTAATGAAAGGGCATACTGCCCCCCATACGGTAGCAATCCGGAACTCAGGGGGATTGTCAGTCCTTGAGGACTAGATGGCCCAAATTGACCTCCATGAGGATCAATCTGTCGAGTCTCAACATAAGAGTTGCCGGGTATTACTCCGGATGAACAAACTGGAACAGACCATACTGTCGAAATAGTCCCTTGGTGGACTCCTTCTAGCGGTTGAGAGCTAGTCGGGACAGCTGGTATGCTGGCAAACATCGTCGGAGTGACGGCAGGGGCTTCTGCTGTCGCTGTGTCATTTGACACAATCCTAGATGATGACGGTTGTTCAGACATTTTAAGTCTATCCAATAGATTGCCTAGCGATTCTACAGGGACTTCCACTTGTGGTGGATTAACTTCTGATGAAGGAAATAGAGTGACCCCGACTCCAAAATGAGTTGGAGTACTTGCTTGCGGATCCTCTGCAATTTCCTCTATCGCAATCAAACCCGGTGGAAGAGGAAGACCGTCAGGTCTGTAAAATATTTCTGGTGCCGAAGAAGTGGTTGTTTCGACAGCGACAGTTGTTTGAGGAACAAAACTCTCTGGACCGGTTACAGATGGAACTGGTTCAGTTATATAAGTATTTGCCCCCAGACCAGGATCAGTATTACTGTCCTTCTGTGGCTGTTGAACTTCTTCTATAGAGGCAGGGTTTCCAGAAATGTTTGGAGTAACCGGAACCTCACATGTAGTTGGAACACTTGTTCCAACTTTTAAAGGAGATTTTGAACCGGTTAAATGAGTTCGCTTTGTCCGTACTGTTTTCGATTCCGGAGACAAAGACGGTTGACTCGTAAGCCTCTGCGAACGACGGGGTTTCAATTGACTTTCTTCCACGATTGCGGATTACTCGATCAACCAAAATATTAAAAGGGGAAATTTGTGTTTCCGAATTAAATGAATTTTATTAGACGCTTTTAGACACAACTTGCTTTTTCACTTTTTAAGAGTCGAGAAAAAGTTAAAGATGACTCTAGTCTCCTTCGATGTATTAACGAGCCCGAAGTGACAAATTCTCGGATGGACTTTTTCAGTTATAGAGTTTGAAAAAGGCCAAAAGAAACTACTCTGGAGATCTAGGCAGAGGGTGTGCCAAACCTTTCGCAAAACCACAGAATACGTTTTACGGTACGAGTGGTCGATCTTCGTGAATGTTGTGTTCACTACATTGCGATCAGTAGGGCGGCCGACACGGCTTCCTATGGATAAAAGATATATGCCTATAGGGGTCTCCCAATATATACGCGACGGTACGTGGGAGCACAAGTCCGTATTAGTGCCACCGACTCTCAGGAGGAATCACCCACCTTCGTCGAGATCGACAGTCACTACGTTTAACGACGCCGGAACATGTCTCTAGCTTAGACCTCTATGTGTTTGCGTTATGTTTCAAAGCGTTGTTAGGTTCATTCAATATATTTTAAGTTGATCTTTTTAAAGTTTGCCTTTCAAGGTTCACCACGAGATGTTTGATACAAATTCCTAAATGCAGTCTAAGATGAGAAGCAAGCTTTTTCAATCTTTTCGACTTATGAAAATCTTAACTACTGAGAGAAAAGAAAGACATCATATTTTCACACAGATCAAAGAGCATACACTAATGCACTTTTCCCTAAATCAACATGCAAACTTATCAAATGCAAAATGCAGAATGCAGGTATTTCTTTTCTCTTTCTTAATGTTGATGTAATACAAAAAGAAAGCTGTTGTATAATTTTGAATTCAATTTCAAGCGAAAGCAAACAAGATTGTCCAAAATCAAAAGACACCTTAAGATTTACTCGTTTCGACACTAGAAATGTATGAATTCAAACCATATGACGAAAGAAAAAACTCAATCAGCTATGAACAGCAAACAAACTAACCCTTAAGATCAAAACGACACTTTATCACAGGTCTAGATCTAAGAGGCCACAGCAAGACTAGTTCACTTTCGTTATGGGAAACTGCAAATGATACAAGAAATACACAAAGAACAAACACAGTTTCTTTATACAACCGAGGTAGAATAGTGGCAAGGAAAGTTGGTTTCAGATAGGTACATTGATTGGTAACAGGCAGCAAAAACAAGAGTGAAAACAGGGCAATAAACAGGAGGGAACCCCAGTAGCACTAGGAAAAACTGGTTCAGCGCAGGTAGTACACTGGCAGTTTGACCTTCAGCGCAGGTAGCCCCTTCGGGAACTACGCTGAAATGCAGACTGCCTTCACAGTGCTTGCACTGAAGATTCAAACTTTCGTTTTTCTCAGTTTCCGGGTCACAGATTGCTCAAAAATTCACAGTTTTTGGCCAAATCAGAAGCTATCAGTCAAGTACACACTAAGGGATGAAAAGGAGGATGAAAATCTATCACTAAGAGCTATTTAGAGTCCTTGTGAATCAGCTCTTCAAATCATAAACATGCCCAGAAACTGAGCTAGAGTAGCTGCCCTCTACTTTGCATTTGAAAGATCCAAATACAGTTCGATTCGGTACTCCCTGTGTTTATGAAATGAATAGCAAAAAACACAAACAACCAACAAGATACGCTCCCCAGCGGAGTCGCCAATTTGTTGTTGGGAAAAGTATCCAATACAGAATGACCCTATCCCACTCTAAGGGTGATAGTACCTCAGCAACAATCAAAGCAAAGCTATTCAAGATTACTTCTTTATGAGATGTAAGAGAGAGGAGGAAGAGATCCACTAACCGATGTCTTCCGCTAATGCTTGATCCAATCTTCTCTCTTTGCTGCTTGCTCCCAGCTCCTTGCTCTTCCACTGGCCCACCTACACCAAGATCCTGCAAAATCACAAGAAAGGGAAACTACAAGAAGCATACATTCATAATTGATTCAAGGATTAGAATAAATCAAATATACAAGTATCAATACGCCATTGAGACACATGCATATAGAAGAACCTCAAATGCTTTATTAATGGAAGAAGTAAAGTTCAGGAAGTGATACAACCATAAAAGGCCCAATCCAGCATCACCTCCCAGCAGAAAGAAATCTCCTCTTCACCTCCTTCAAGCAAATCACCCAATAGTTCTATACTCAAACCAACAGCACTTCCTTACATACACAAGATTCCAGCCCCCCTAGACCTCATGAGAGAGCTCTATATATAGGAGTTTTGGAGAAAGGATGAGTCAGCTTGAGGCTGGCATGAAGCTGACTAGTGTCCTCTCCCACTTCAGTTATTCTTCAGTTCTTGAGTCCACTTGGAGGTTCTTGCTTCCACTTGGAGATCTAGACCCTCTTACTCATCACTAGGTGAATTCCCTGATCCAAGTGTCATTTTGGAAGCTTCCTGGGCATTGACACCTTGAGGAATGACTGTGCCACTTGGCCAATCTCACCCAGCGCAGGTAGCCTTCATTGGAGTTGACATTCAGCGCAGGTACCGAGTGGAGCAGTTGACATTCAGCGCAGATGCTTAGTGGAGCAGTTGACATGATCCAGAATTAGCTTGTTTTTGAGTGTTTTCAGGTGGAGAACTGATTTTCAGTGCTGTGGTTTGCTGACCTTGTTCCTCTAGGGGTAGGAACAACATGTTTAGGGACTTTGGATCCCTTAGATTATTGACATTTCATGCTTCATGCTGTAAGGCACAAAAATATCTATAACACTTATCATCTATGGTGTTCGTCAAACTCATGGCTTGATGATTCAATCCAGCTCCACCTTTCTCAATGGACTCTCGCTTGCTCTGCTGCTAAATGGTATATTGAGCTAGCTTGCAGATCTTTTCAAGACTTTAACTCGTTGGTTATGGCATTTTTAACTCATTTTTAGTTGCCGATTCAATATGAAATGGGAACACATCTCCTGACATCCTTAAAATAGACCACGGCCATGCATATCTCCGATCATATCCATGAATGGAGGAGACATCGCCATTTGATTAAGTTCTAGATTCCCGATCAGCTTCTGACTGACTGGTTTACAACCTCATTTGTCAGTCCGATAGCCTGGGACATTGTTATGGGGGCATGTGTAACTGAAGAGCAATCTATCGTGCATGCTCAGTACCTTGACTTGGTTTACTCCTAGTCTGGTACATTATATGATTATTTGCCTGACACTCCAAGACCTAGAACTTCCAAAGCCCCCTCAACACCATCTGTTGATGGTGTCATTGGTTCTGTCCATACGTCCTCTAAGAAATCTTCCGTGAACCCTGGGAAGCAAAATTCGAATGCTTCAAATGAAAATGCTTCTCAGGCCATCTACAATTCTGGGAACACTTCCGAGGTTAACACTGTTCAGTCCACCATGGTGGATAAATCTTCAAAAGGAAAGAAGAAGGAAAATGGAAAGAATAAGGTTGATCAACCGAAGCAAGATTCCCCTAAACCTCCACCCGAGGAAGGTGCCAAATGCAAGCCTAAGTATCCTTGCCTTATTTTTGATGAAGATTACTATACTAAAAACTACCTGAGGTGGTCTGAAGTTAGTCTTTTGTTAAAAGGTGCCTCTGGGACTCCTGCCGTGTTCAAAGAACCTTTTCCCTCGCAGTAAACTCAAATGGTGGCTGATCCTTCTCAATCCTCTTCTCCCTTCGGTTCTCATGTATTTATGGCTGGGATGATTCATGTCCATATTAGTACTCAGTCAAAAGAGTATCCGTCACCTACGAAGAAGGAAACTGAGGTCCCCTCTAGTGCTCCTCCATCCAGTTCTGGTCCCCTCCATATCGAGCGACCTAGAACTGAAGCAATCATTTGACGTCCTCCTAAAGGGGTGCTCCAGAAGTCTTCTTACAACCCTAATTCTCATGCTGCTCAGTACTATAACATCGTTGAGGACTTAGCCTAGGCTCCATCAGCTATGTTCGCATTAGAAGTCCTCCAAAGCTACCCCTCTCAGAGGAATTCCTTGCTATCAGCCATCAGTGGCATTGACCCAACCGACTCGGATTTGATCACTTTTGACCTAGATAGTCATATACTGAGATTGCCTCACCAAATTTCCTTGCTTATTCAAGTCATCATCAACTCTAAAACTATTCACCACACGGTCATTGATGAAGGCACTTCTACTTTCATTGTGTCTATTGCTTGTTGGAAGGTTATAGGTTCTTTGACTCTGAGTCAGTCTCCCATGACCTTGCAAGATTTTGATGGGAGAGAGTCTCATCCTTATGTTATCTTCCAGCGCTTGCCTATTAGTTTGGAAGGGAAGATGGTCGAAGTGGAGATCGAAGTTGTCAATGCTAATTTAACTTACAACTTCCTTTTAGGACGAAGTTGGACATATGCCATGCGAGTCGTTGCTTCATCTCTATTTCGTGTTATTCATTTTTCTCATCAAGGGAAAATTGTAACGGTAGAACATTTGTCCTTCTTCACCTCTTCCTCGTTCGATGGCAATGTGCCTTTCGTGGAGCATACCTTAGTTCCATGTGAGAGTGCGGGAGATGGAATCTTTAAAGATCCTACCCTTATGGGTGTTTTTTCACTCCCATCTCCCAAAATCGCTCCCGTTAATATGATTTCTGTTCACTCTAATCCTTGGGTTCTTCCTCCTGTTGATCAGATAGAATCCTGGGGCGATGAGATGCCGATGAGTGCTGTCGAGCTCAACTATGTTGAAATTGTTTTTGTATTGGCTTCATCCCCTGAACCTGCTCCTTTGCGCAGAGCTCTCGACTCGTATGTTCAAACCCCTTGGCTTGGAGATGGCACTTCTTTAGACCCTTTAAAGTAAATTTTTCCTTTTGATGAAGTGATTATTGAGACTATGTCTTTTGAGGAACCCCCTTGTTCTGAACATCACCATCTTTCCTCGTTTCTCCCTACCCATTAGGAAATTCTTACTTGTCTCGAGCAATTTGTCCTTGTCTCCCCTCCTAACCCCTTCAGACACCCATCCAAGTTCATCAAGTGTCTTCTGAAGGGAATATGGGGAACATTACGCAAACTCAACCAATCGAAATCTCTATCAAAGCAGGGATTGTCGAGCACATTCATGTTGGAGTAACTTGTACTTCGAAGGAGATTCAGCTTTATACTGATCTTTTTCACGAATTTCGTGATGTTTTCTTGGTCTTACGAAGAGATGCCCGGTATCGATCCTAGCATCGTGGTGCATGAAATACCTACATATATAGGTTCCAAACCTATTTGACAACGTCTACGCCCCGTGCACCCCCAAAAGGCTACAACTACTAAAGCAGAAGTTGAAAAGCTTCTTAAGGCTGGATTTATTTACCCTATCCCACTCATAGATTGGGTTTCTAATATTGTCCTTGTGACTAAAAAATAGGGAACTATTAGGGTATGTGTTGATTATCATGATATTAATCATGCCTATCTCCAAGACAACTACCCTACACCTTTCATTAACCATTTCATTGATAAGTGTGCCAGGAGTGAGATATATTCATTCATGGATGGCTTTTCCAGTTATAACCAGATTAATATTTCGCCTGCAGATCAACACAAGATCACCTTTATCTATCTGTGGGGCACTTTCGCTTATTAAAAGCTCCCCTTATGTTTAAAAAATGCTGGTGCCACCTTCCAACATGCAATGTCTTATGCATTTCATGATATTAGACACATTGTTCAACCTTACCTGGATGACCTTCTGCCTCATTTAGCAAAATTCGAAGACCATCCAACTCACCTTTGTGAAATTTTTCTTTGTTGTTGATAGTATCGTATCTGTCTTAATCTGGATAAGTGTGTCTTCTGGGTGGAATTTGGCAGAATTCTCGGGTTCATCGTCTCCTGGGAGGGTATCCATCTAGATCCCCTTAAAGTTGAAGCCATCCTGAATCTCCTTCACCCTGCTTCTTTGCAACAATTGCAGAGTTTGCAGGGTAAAGAAAATTTTTTATGACTTTTCATTCCGAATTATGCTGAAGTGGCCAAAGGCTATATGTGATTATTAAAGTGGGATATCCCTTTTCTTTGGGATACCACTGCACAAGAGTCATTCGAGCACCTCAAGGCCCTCCTCGTTTCTACTCCATTGTTATGTTCGCCTAACTATCACCGTGACTACACTCTTTATTTAGCTGTTGTCGGTACCACCATCGGCATGGTTCTAGTCCAAGACAATGATGATGGTAGTAAGCATGTTTTTTACTATCTTAGCCACAATTTACTTGATACGGAAACTCGATATGCCTATGTCAAGAAGTTGGCATTGGCCGCCATTTTCGTCATCCAACGTTTTTTCCACTATATATTATTGTGCACCACGACGGTGATTTCTGATTGCAACCCAATGACGTACATCTTGTTACGTCAGTTACTGGGGGGGAAATACTCAAAGTGGATTGTCATCCTTCAATAGTTTGACTTGGAGTTCACTACAGCCAAGTCTAAGAAGTCCCTCATCTTCACTGAGTTGCTTTGCTCCCTACCATTTGTTACCACACCCTCTCCATTAGAGGACCATATTCCGGATGAATCTTTGTTCTTGATTAGTACCCTTAATCCTTGGTACAGGGATATTACTGTCTATCTTCAGACGTCCTCTTTTCATCCAGATTTGTCCAAGGATGCTCGGCGACACATTCGCCATCATTCTCAACCTTATCGCATTATTTGGGACACACTGTACCATCTCAATGCTGACTCTGTTCCCCGCCGATGTTTAATGTTCGAGGAAGCCGAATGAGTTCTAAATGACTACCACTCTGGCGCCTGTGGTGGTCATATTTCTGGGTATGCGACTGATCAAAAGATCCTCAGTGATGGTTATTTTTTGCCTTCTATTTTTAAGGATTGCATTCTTGCCATCCACTCTTGTCATGAATCCCAAATCTACCAAAGAAAGGTGCACGGGCCTCCTGCTCCTTTGCACCCTGTCATTATTGTCAGCCCTTTTTCCAAATGGGGCATTGATTATATGACATGTAACCTGATGAGCCCCAAAAATGGATAATTATTTGGGCTCATCGACCTCCTAATTCGACTTAATCCACCATTCTCATCAATTTATTGCATGTTTTTTATTATATTTATGATAATAGAGTGAATTGGGTTAGTCATTATGCCAACAAGTCTAATGTGTGCTTTGTGTAGCCTTTTTGGTCAATTTGGAGACAAAATTGAAGGTTTTAATGAGCACTTGGCAACCAAATTCGTGGGAGAACAAGGGAGAGGATTTGTAGGAAGGTGTCCCCTTCATTTATGGGCCCTTACCTCGAATTCTCCACCATCAACTCGGAGTTCAAGGGCCACCAAATCAATTAGCACAAGGGCAACCAAGCAAGTCAAGTAGGACTGCTGTTAACTACAAGTTTTGGGCAGCCGAGTCCCTAAAGTTTAGGAGGATTGTTGGGGTCCTCAATTTGTATAAATAAGAAGGCCTAGGGCCTCATTTGGGTTAGCCAATGGTTAGTCATTTTGTAGGCAGAAGTTAGCTAGTCTGTAGTTCGATTTTTAGGCAGTAGATTAGTTTTGCTTTCAGCACATTTTCAAGTTTCCCTTGTGGACAGTTTTGATGTAACTCTTATTTTCTTGCTCAATAAAGATGAATCCAGCTTTTCACCAGCTCTAAATCTCTCTTAGGAGGTTGTAGCTCTTGGGTTTGGGCCCATCTCAAGCGCCCAGTACCTCCTTTGTTTATCTTTATGTGTTTTTGCTGCATTCTTAGAATAAAATCTGCTATTTAGATTTAAATATTGTGTTGTTGTTTATGTTGCTTTTGATGATTAAATGGGATTTTCATGTTAATATTTGCTTGATAGGTTAACCATAGGGAAGATCTTCAGAAAAAAGCTACCAAACACCTTGGATCTCACCTCCCCCTCAGTGGAATCATGAGCTGGGACCAATGTGACTTTGTTGCCAACAAAAACGTTGTTTTGCTTTACCATGCAATTCTTAGTGTTGGAATCCTCTTTTGTAGATGTTGATATTAGTAGTGTTTAAATGCTTCAGTTGATGATTTCTTAGTGGCATAAGTTAGTTCACGCATTTCATTTCGAATAAACTGTTGTTCATTTCCTTTTGTTGTTACTTAGGTCAGAATAGAGTAAAGTAACTAGGCCATAGGTTTTATAAGTGTTTGCCTGTTCAATTTGAAAAACCACTTGCAGAGTATCTATTACCCATCCTTAGCTGCACATACTCCATCCAACCTACCTGTTTCATCCTTCACTCAGAACCCTTACCTTACATTTACCTCATTCGCTTACCTTGCCATGATTCTCATCTTCTTGTGCAACATCGTTTCATCCCTCCTTGAACAAATCTCACCATCTGTGCCACTCCTCGACTCCATCCTCCAAGTCTTGAACTCCACTACACCCCAATTTCACCTCCATACTCGTTCCTCCACCTTTTTCCCTCCATCCATTCTCCAAAATCCTCTTTTTAGAACATCCTGTAGAAATCTCTGAACATCCTGTAGAACCCCTGCAGACTTCCTGTAGAAGCTCACAAATGAGGTTTCTTGATAGCCAAACTTTGTGAAACTCTCTGGAAGGGTGTTAGGGACTCCTTAGACCCTCTCTAAACCTTCTCAACCTTTTCCAAGCATTTATCCTCCTTGATCAACCTCTGCATAGTAAAAAAAATAGTTAAAAGCACATGCATGATAACTCTAACAACTTATTCAAAAATACAAAAAGGTGTTTTCTTCAGATATAGGTAGTCTAGACACATGTATTTTACCTTCATAGAAGTAATGGAATCTCTTTCAGTAGTTTGCATTCTCTCCTTTGTGTCAATAGGACTAGCTGGTAGAATTAGGGTTTGCTAGGGTTTGCGTTTCTTTTTGGCTTTCAGTTTCTTTCCGCAAGTAGATTAGCTTCCTTTGAGTTAGCTTTCATCCATCAGTTAAAAAGCTTCTTCTAAGAACTCATAGAGGTTGACTTAAGCCCCTATCGGACTTGTGCCAGCTGACCAACTGACAGCTGCGGCAAGAGCTAGTACTTGTGCATACAACACCGTCGCTTCCAAGTTTGTTACGAACTATCGGGTTGATAAAATTAAAGAAGGGAGTTCTAGGAGTTACAGCATTATTGCTGCAATACTGGGGCCCACCATAACCCTTACTCATCTAGGGGGCATGGGTATATCATTATTTCCTTTTATTATTTCATGAAATGGGTCGAGGTGATGCCTACACTATCCGATGACAGTCAGACAACGACACATTTTTTATTCAATCATGTCACTTCATGATTTGGAGTCCCTCAAGCTATCGTCACTGATCACGGTAAACATTTCCGTAATGATATGATGACTGGGTTAACAACCTAGTTGGGCTTACAGCATGATAGCTCAACACCATACTATCCTCAAGCCAATGGCCAAGTGGAAGTTGTCAACAAAGTTTTGGTCACAATGCTTCAATGCACCATTGGCATGCACAAGTCCAACTGGCATTTGATGTTGTTTTCCACCTTATGGACCTAGCGAACTTCAATGAATGATGCCACTGGGTTCACCCCGTTCCAATTAGTTTACCGTTTGGAAGCTACCCTTCTGATTGAGAGTGAGATCCCTTCTCTTAGATTAGCCGTCGAATTACTCCCCAACACTACTCCTGTAGAAGAACGTATTCTTTACCTAGAGTGGTTAGACGAGACCCATCGACTAGCCTCTCTAGACATTGAAGCATAGAAGAAGAGATTGAAAACTCACTTTGATTAGGTTGTCAACCCTTGTTCTTTCATTGAAGGAGACTTAGTCCTGCTCTATGATCAAGCAAATGATAAGCTGGGGGCATGAAAATTTGAGCCTATGTGGCATGGGCCTTACATTGTGAAATGAGTTTTGCAAAAAGGGGCCTATGAACTGATTGATTATCAAGGGAATCCTCTAGATAAGCCCCAAAATGGGATTTATCTAAAAAAATATTATGCATGAATCTCGTGCATTTGATTTGTACATACGTGTTTTCAACATGTGTGTTGTCAGTGTGTGTTTTCATGTTTGGCTTGGTATGTAGGCATAATTACCACTTATTATGTCTTTTTGCTTCTTGTGCAGATGTCTGGTACACCTTACGTTTGTTTCACTGATAGTGCCTGCCGCAATACCCAGAACCTTTCTTCTATAGCGTGGGTGATCTACGATCCTCATGGTGAGTTAGTAGACCTTCAAGGTGTTTTTCTGGGTTACACCACAAACAATGTCGTTGAATATAGTGCTGTCATTGAATTACTGACCGAGGCTATCAACCTCGATATTCATGCATTGGTTGTGAATCTAGATTCCCAACTTGTTGTCCACTAGCTTAACGGGCGTTATTTCATTAGAGATCATCGCATCTTAAGGTTGTATTTATGTGTTAAATTGTTGAAAATAAATTTTAATTTTATTACATATCAATACATTCCAAGAAGATAAAACACATTAACTCATGCATTAGTAAATTATGTATTAGACAGACATTTACGCAACATGTAATCAAAACAGTATATAAAAGCATTCAAAACAAAATAATGAACTACATATATATATATATGTATGTATGTATGTATGTATGTATGTATGTATGTATATATATATATATATATATATATATATATATATATATATATATATATATCATGTGGCGCACCGAGGTGCTAAAAAATAAGTGTATATGTCCAAATAGAGTCTATGCTCTCCATACATTCGAGACACATGTCTCTCAAAAATCAACGGAAAATAAAACGTAGGCATCTACTACGGTGGGTTATGCTCTCTGTAGCACACCACTGCTCATGTGACTCATCTCAAGAGTCTATGCACCCTAGGTATCACCTCTACTATATGTATCTGATACTCTATGGGGACCTCTTCGATCCCCCTGTAATCAAGGATGCCCTCTATCAGGCCCTCAATATTATGGGCCACTGTCTCCACTAAACTGCCAGCTGGGCGAACCAAGGCTAGCTCTCTGATGCCTTGTGGATCCCTTCGTGCCTCTGGAGCTAGTCCCACAAGCCTCTCTAGTCCCACATCTGCAAGTAACATAAGATACATCATTAAGACATATGCATGAAAAAATCCAAAAAAAACATCATAAAAGACAAAAATAGTGTGATCAAGTGTTTTACCTCCATTGTCCCACTGCTCTCCAGCGGGTAGCTGCATGTCGGGTTCTCCATGAAAATCCATACCTGTGTATGGCGAGTCCTCAATGAATATCGTCTGGTGATCCAGCCACTCTCGGAATAGTGACCCCATGACACTGGTCGTCCACCATCCCCTCGTGGCATGACATGCGCCCAACGAGTGATCTAGGTCTCTCGCGGTCTAGGTCTGTCTAAGTCCGTGTCCTATAACTAAAGTGATGGCACATACTTCAGCATGAGTGGGATCAAAATAGACCTGTAACCAAACTACTTCGCCTCCCTATGACGGAATTTGGTGAGTTGCCTCTTCATGTTAATGGTCATGGCCTCAGCCCAATTGTACATGGTTGGGTTAAGGCAATCAAGATCCAACCAGAGGTGGGTCTACGTTGCCTCATGTTGGGCTTGGGAGCCCGCTACCCTTGTCACCATAAATAGAACCGGTCTTCTACCATAGGAATCACTAATTTCCCGCTAGAATTTGATTTACGTGCCCCTAGGAACACCTGTGGTATCAGCATGTCTAGTGATTCACCGCCTATTCGTTGGCCCTCTAGAATCGGCCTCTTGCCATGACGGGACAATCCAGTCAGGAAATATATATCCATAGCATCAAACTCAATGTATTTGCCCTGGATAACAAAATTTCCATCCATTGGGTTCCAAGCACAAATTAGCAACTCTAACAAGTCAGGTTGGGCCCGAAGATGCTGAATGAGGAAAAATTTTAGTAATCCGCAAGCACATAAAGCATTTCAGAACCCAGGCATCATTGAATGCCTCTTCATTGTTGATATTGTGAGTTCATTCTTGCCATACAAATGCCATTTTAGCCTGCATTAAAAGAAAAATGAATTAGAACTCCTTTCATAAGTTTAAATCCATAAATTATGAAAAAAAAATTAACTTCGCGACACTGTTGCGGCTATTTTCCAAATAACAGTGATGGCTTGAGCTCAATAGTCCATTTTTCCTACGAACATCGCGAGAGTACATATATCTCTCGCGATGATCATGGAGGTGGTGCATGTCACAAAGCTCATTCATCGCTAACCCGAGCGGCTTTTCCGTGACGACTGAGAGGCAGACTCAGATTTGAAAATTTGCCTAAAACTTCCTATATAATACAAAATTTCATAAAAAAACCACTCAAATGCAGTGCAAGGAGGAATGTACTTACTTGGAACGAGCTTCAGGAGGAACCGTGGACAATTGATGTCGAAATTGACTTGAGAAGTCTGCTCAGGTTGGTTCTCCAAAATGCCAAAGGTTAAAATGCACAATGTAAACGGTAAAAAATGAATTACCACCCCCCTTTTTATAGTAAATTTTTGAAAAAATTAGAAATTGCACTTTAGGGTGTGCGTTTTTTCATTTATATCACATTTTTAATTAAGGTTTTTTGGGTTTTTGACCATATTTCCACATATATAATCTATCTATGTCAAATGCGTCTTATGTTTGACGTGTTTTGTGTAGAACTACAGGTGGAAAGATTCTGTCGTACTTTATGTACACTTGGTCCATATTTCCATAAAAAGTCTTCTTTAACGCTCTTTTCTGACTTAAAAGACGAAAATATTGACAAATTTACCCTTTTGACTTGTTAAATGGAATAAAAGGTGGTCTACTTTGAGCTCTTTTCCAACTGTATAAACACAAAAATATTGTCGGACTTTTGTTGTTTCAAGTTCGTTATTGGTTACGAAACAATGTGTCTTTGATCGCTTTTCTACTCTTTCAGATTGAGGTCACTAATGATGAAAAGTACTTCTTGATCATAATGGTCAAGCGGTTCTCTCAAGTATTGTTTTATACTTTTTTCGAGCTCGAGGGACATAAATCCATGAAAAAGGACCCCCCTGGAGTTTTCTTTTCTGTGTCTTTTTCAAACTCTCTAAACATGAAAAAGACTCCAATTTTTACCTATGTCAGACTCGTTCAACCCTGACGAAATCGAACTCGTCACCATGACAAGGCTTGAGCTTCTCCTCCTTAGGGCTCGTTAAACTATTACTAGGTTGGATATGACCGAAGGTCGAACTTATATTACAAGCATGTGCTATCCCCTTCCAGCTTGTTTCCAAAAATAATTGGGGTACTCGCCACAATGGTGGGGGAAAATTTGGAAGTTGTCATTGGTTACCTGCAGTAGCTAGTCACTCTTGAACATCGACACTTTTTCTTCTTGTCAGGTTGGGATATCCGTACATTGTCATTTGGCCTTCCAGGTTTTTGGGTTGCCATTTAGCCTCATTCCATCTAATCCATGCTATCTCCATCAAGCCTCTGATCCCTTGGTACCCGAATGCTGCCACCCTCCGAGTCGTGTCGTCGACTTGTTCAAGAGTATAATCCTTCTGCAGTTCACATCCTTACCTCCTCCTCTAATACTTTGCTTCACCATCTATCACTTGTTCCTCATCTCGTGTCGTTGACGGGGAAGCATTATGGCCCTCCTATGAAAAATCGTCTCTTGTCGACGCCAGCTCATTATCTAGGAGACTGATCAAGAGATCCTCTTTGGTACCTTGGAGCTTGCATGCCTCAATGGCAAGTTCTTCGTACTCGATGATGACTTTCATCATTGGTCGTCAATTAGGTGATTCCACAAGTGTTTGAATTCAGTTCATTCTTCACACTTCGTGGATTGTACTAGATAGTACCTTAAGATCCATTGCCATTATTGGTGGTTTCTCTCACACTTTTTAATAGTTTTCATCATTGACCGTAATCAAGCAACTTTCTATCATGCTCAACCTCAGCACATATGTTCGCATGTTAGAATTTGTACTATGATCAGTTGGGTTTCAAGACCCCAAAATAAGATTACATATGTTCAGGTTGCGTGGATTGGTTTGCGATTACATACATGACTCTTTGATGGATGGTTGTGACCATACCTTTACCATTATCATGGTCTTACTAGCTAGATGGTTGCGTCCATACCACAGACCTAGTTCTTTTGTATTTTGGATGGTTGTGCCCATGCCTAGAATACATGTATTTCACTATTAAAGATATCAATTGTACTTGCGCCTGTAGGTTCTTCCAGGTGGTGTTCCAGTTCATATAGTTTTGTAAAGCATTTCACCCCTCCCACTCTCTCGAGCTTCATACTTTAGGGGGCATCTGTTATATAGTAATTTGTCACCGCCTTCACCTCAGTCCTTCTATTGTGTCATGTGCCAAGTAAAACATGCTCATATTGAACAAATGCTCTCTTATGTTGCCAATTGACCCTCTTTTCCTAAGTTTTCTGCCTCGTCACGAGATTACACTTAATACACGTGACAGACCCCTGTCATAAATAGCCTTGTCACGACCTCATCACGAGAGTACACATGTTTCTAGCGATGGTCAGATTTCATGCCCCGACGCGAGGCTATTAGCTATCTTTAGCGACGATCGATCTACATACATTGCTTACTAGTGATGTCAATGCTAAAGCGTAGTTAGTGACCAGCGACGATCCAGATTGGGTGAATTCATTCCAATAGTCAACCTTTTAGATGTCTATGGACCTGGTTGTTGGGTCAGTTTGGGTCACCCTTCCCCTTCTGGCATGGTAGTTCCGTCTTTTGTGTTGTTTGCCCTAAGGATAAGCTCCCTCTCCCTCATTTCATGGAGACTCCTTCTCCTATAAAATCACTCGCCATTGCTATCATCTGCTAGTTCTTTTAGTTGTATAGTGTTGCTGCTGCTTTTGAGTTTGGTAGATAGTTTGGTGTGAGTGTGACAAGTGTGGCATTGCTTTATAGTTTGCAAGAAGGTGTTAGTGCCCTTAACCTTGTGTTAAAGCTTGTGAATGAGAGAGAGATATATATTTCTATTTGGGAGACTCATCTTTGAGAGTGAATTCTTGAAGAAACACACTGGTTGGACCCTCTGTGAAGGCTTGCGACGTCAAGACTTGGTTGTAAGCTTTGCTCTTGATTTATTATTAATACAAGCATGATGATTTCCTATGTCTTGTATGCAATTTACTTGATAGCTCATGAATTCTTAACTTTGTGAGTAAATATATCATTATTCTTTCTCAGTTACGTGCTCTATTGTTTCTTTGTGGTGTTTCAGGTTGATCACTTATTAAGGAGAAGGAAATGGAAGCTGGAGTGGTGCAAATGGAATTTCATCAACCACCGGTTTGAGGTAGGCCTCCAACGATGACTATTTAATGGAATTAATTGTTGTTTTGTCCTTGCTGTGACTAGACCCACTCTAGGGCTAGAGGGGTTGCCTTTGTCCGTAGAGGGAACACTTTCCTGCTTCACATTATTCCTTGTATCTCAAGGTACATACCCACCCAGGTGTTCCCTGAGTAGGACCTTCTAGGACAATTCTTGTCTTAGGTTCCTAGCCCTCAAAGAATATCGCTCCTCTTGCCTACTCTTGTCTTGGATTCCCTACATATCCTCAAAGAGCATCAAATGCTAGATGATTAGTCAATCCTCCCATTCTTTCTTTCCAAGTGAAGACAAAAATGTTGTGTCTATCTTTGCCCCTTGATTGAGGAATACATGCCCAAGTTTCCTCTAACAAGGAACTTGCCCAAGATCCTTTGTAGTTGGGAACTTTTTAGAACTCCCTCTTAGCTAGGGACTTGTCCATTCATCAACAAAGTCTTCTTCATGGGTCCTTCAGCTGCTTGATATCCTTCTTTCCTTCGATGTCATGAAGTCTTTGTTTGAACTTCTTCTTGGCAGGGTACTGGCCATCGATCACTTCCCCTCATAGTTTGTCATGTCATTGCTCCCTTCGTGGAAAGTGGCCATCTTGATATATATCAAGTACTTTTTTCATCTAGCTACTCCTTTGTCATCTTGTCTATCCTTCATAATACTTATCACATGGATGCTTAGTTGTACTTGCTTGTTCCCATACTTTGATGTAGTGGCCCTTCATGACTTCATTGGGATATTTATTCAACATCAAATGTTGCTTTTGTTGGATGGCCTCTTCATCATGACATATTTGTAGAGTTGAATCAGCTATCTACACCTTACTATCTCCAAGGCCTTCATAGGTGTCAAGGGCCCTTTGATCTTTTTCTTCCTTTGTCAGAGTTTCCATGCCTTCTTTCAAGAGATGTTGAGGAATCTTTTCAAATAGTTATTCTTTGTGACCGCGATGCTATTAACATGCTTGATCTCATTCTTTATTTGTTTCTTCTTGGATTGATTAGTCAACCACCTTATACTCCTTATGAGAGAACTTCTTCATGTTGACCTTTACTCCATTGTAGTACATGCCTTCGAGCATATCATTGGCAAAAGAGATCCTTTTATTCTTGATCATGATTCTATAACTTTTCCCATGAACCAATATATATGATGACATGACTTAAACTGTAATGCATACATACCTCATCTTGATTATGCTTTTATCATCTCGTATTTATTTGATAGTTCTCCTCGATTCCTGTAGCCTTTCTTGCTTCATCTACTCTTGCCTGTATATCATCCTTTATTGAACAATCCCTTTTGTAGCGTCCATATTCTTGGCATCCAAATCATTGGACTTTGGACATGCAGTGATCCCACCCAATTTTTTACTTTGTTCACAAAAATACATTGAGTTATAGTCAGAAGGGGACATATACTTACTTGATAGAGTTTGCGATGTAGTGAACTTGCTTTCTTCTTGAAGACTTGATGGCTTGCCTTCCTTAGATCTTGATGTTCTTCAAGTCTCTTTCTTCAAATGGACTTGCTTGATGACTTGACTCATAGTGCCTTTCATTTTTCAGGATGGTGTAGCTTGATGTAGGTCCCTCTTTGATTTGTTCTTTGTAGGCGCCTTTATACAACGTGTTTTTATTGCTTTGTAGTCTTCCATGATGAATGATAGATGGTATACCTTCTTGTCCTTGATGTGATTGAGACTTCTTGGCTTGATGCTGCAAACTTGTGGATGTTCTTGAGATTCCCTTTCCTTGATTTGTCACGTTAGCTCCAATACCACGTTGAAGAATCTGGGGCAATGGGGTATAGCGGGATTCTTCTAGACTTGATAACAATTTGTGAAGCTCTTTTACAGTTTATCTTGTTATCTTAATCTTCTTCTCTTCTTATTAATGAATGTGTGTTTACTTCATCAAACTAGTGCCAAAAACATAAGAACAAGAACACAAGATGTTGGCTCTCTGCCAGGGAAAAACCTCTCTCTCTTAGAGAGGAAATCCCTTTCGTACATTTCTCTTATTGAAGCTTCTTATTGGTCATTGTGAAGCCCTAGGCCCTTGACAAGAATATCCTCCAAGCACAAGTCAAGTCCTTACTCCTCTTTGCACTTTGTTTCCTCGGCACTTCATTCCCCAACATTGTGTCCTTCTCTCAACTTTTGATAGTCCTTGGTGGACTAGCTCTAGAAGAGACTCCAACCTTTGATCCTTAGCAAGATCCTTTACTAATGGAGAAACCTTCATTCTCTTGACCAACCAAGAATTTTTCTTGATGTGAGGTTGTAGACTCGATGTACACCAAGTTTACTGACCTAGGGTGATTTCCAACGCGATGAGACATAGAAATCCCAAATTTCCCCCACTTGGGAGGCTTTCGACAAGGCAGGACATGGAATCGCTGGGTTCCTCGCAATTTGGAAACTTTTTTCGAGGAGGGAGTGGGAGACCCCATGTCACATGGTAGTATTTCAACCACACATAAGCAGGTGTGGCACTGCCGTACCTTTTCCTTTTACCAATACTTGAGTACATGGTCTGCACCTACTTCAAAAATCAGTCAATTTTCCAATAAGTGTTCTTAACAATGCAACGAAAATAACTTACCATCAATTTATCTTCTTCAATTATTCTTTCAACCCGTCATGTCATGTGGTTGTGTTGCACTACTCGTAGCCTACACGACACAACTCCACACCTGAACTGTGAACCTGTCCGCCTGACTTTTTGTTCCGCAGTGCCCAAACTCTTCCCGTCTGTGCAGTCCTTATTAAGGGCGCATGGCCCGTACGCAGTATGCCTTGTTATAGAAATTTTTTGGCACTGCAATCAAACATGTCCATAAACCAAGGACTCCTAATTCCCTAAAAGTGTTGTTCCATCCCCTAAAAGAACAAGTTCAGCTGATTACATCATCTCCCAGAAGTTCTCCATGAAAAACTACTCAGAACTGGTCAAAGCTGGACCATCTCACTTGCTCCATGGTCAAAGTGCGATGCATCCCACCTAAATGCACATGGGAGGTGCAATCGATACTGAAAAGCCCTTCTATGGGGTGCGATGGGTGAGAGTGGACAAATGGCAGAGTCAATTTGGGAGGTGGATGATCATGGAATCTTCCAGAAACTTCTCCTGTGACACTTGCCTCTCTAAATTCACCCAGGGATGAGTAAGAGATCATCAATTTCCTAGTGGAATCAAGAAATATCAGAGAGAGGACACTAATCAAATTTCAGAAGCTGACTCACCTCCCTACAATCATCTATATATGGATCCCTCATCCCAGAGATCCAGAGGCTGGAATTTTGTATCTTGTAAGGAAGTGCTACTGGTTTCTTGGTGTAACATCATAGTGTTGGGTGATCTAAGCTTTTCATGAGGTGAAGAAGGGCTTTCCTGCTGAGAGGATGACGTTGGGTCAGAACAATTGGTTGTAATCCTCTTTGCTATTCTTGATATTAATAAATCTATTCAATTTTTCCTCCACATTCTTGTATGATTGATGATATATGCATTTGTGTGGTTAATATATATCTGGTCCTATATTGTTTGTGATAGTAGATTTCTGTTCTTGGATAGTGTTATGCTACTTTGATTTCACAGGTGCTCTTTGAAGCTGGGTAGACGAGGAAGTGAGTGGAAAAGATCTATCAAAAGGGAGATGAATCAAGCAAGGAACCAAGCGCAAGACAGAGGTTGGTCTCCTTTCTTCCCCTCTTGTCTACTTCTCATAAAGGAAAACGAAAGTAGTTTTAGTTTGTTTGTTTCTAAGATAGATAGCAGTCTTAGTGGGACTAGTAGCTCTGCATAGAAACTAGATTTCCCAATAACAAAATGGTGACTCCGCTGGGGAGCGAATAGCTTGTTTGTTTTTCTATACTTGTTTGTTTTATAAACTTACAGACGGAGCCTGAAGTCAAGCCAGCTAGCCTTCGAAATGCATTTGCTATGCAAGTGCAAAGTAGATCAATGCTACTTCAGTCTATCTCCGGGTTTTTTTTATAAACTGAACAATTCATTTGTAAACATCCTAATTGCCCTTGTGGTAGCTCTAGTAACCTCCTTAGATCTACCCCTGTGATTTATTTACTGATTATCACTTACTCGACCTAAATCCCTGAACCATGCTACAAACTGTGATCAAGAACTGGATCAAAAGTCTCGCACTGTACCATCGCTCCCTCTCTTCAAGGATATCAGTATGCATCACACTTCCTGTGTGCTGTAAATGGGATGCATACTAGAATCCCTGTGTAATAGGTGCGATGGTCAGAGAAGGTTAATTTTTCCTCCAGACTTTGGTTTTTCTTCACTTTTTTTAGCTCTATTCAGGAGTTTTGTTGTCTGTAGTCAGTATACCTATGTATAAACCCCCTTCCTTTCCATTATTCCGCCTCCATTGTGCAAAGAACTGTAAATTCTTTTATGTATTGTGAGCCATTTTCAGTTCTCTTTTACAAAGAAGTAGCGTAATTGAACTGTCGTTTCTTGATTTGGAAGTGTCGCAAGTGTTGTTTTCAATCATAGAAGAGAATCTGGTTGTTCTTGGTAGTCAATTACACTATTACTTTTGTATTTGATTTTAATTAGTAGTTTTTCAAGTGTCGAAAGCAATTTTTCAATTCCAAATCGCAAAGTGTCGTCATTGTCTTCATTTTGTCTTGAAAAGAAGCTTATTAGTAATGTTGCTTTGAAAAATAATTCAAATTTGCGCTTAGCTTTATTTTTATCATTCACACATTAAGAAGGCTAAAAACAAATACATGCATGTGCATTTGCATTTAGACTATTTGTTGGTTTGATTTAGGACAGTGCATATAGTGTGTGCTCTCTGCTCTATGTTGAAAGAATATCATCTCTCTTTCTTTAGTAGCTAGGATTTTCATTGCAAAAAGAAGATTAAACGATTGTTTATCATCTTAGATTGCATTTTAGGAATTGTATATCTACATCACGCGGTGAACCTGAAAGGAAAATTTCTTAAACAAGATCAACTATAAAATAAATTTAATGAATCTAAAAACACTTTGGAACCTAACGCACAACATTTAGAATTCTAGGCTAGAGACGTATTCCGACGTCGTAAAGCCTGGTGACTGTTGTTTTCATTGCTGGTTGGGTGATTCCTCCACTTTGAGACGACAAGTGCCAGTACGGACTTGTTCTCCCACGTACCGTCGAGTATATATTGGGAGACCACAATAGGCTATATCCTTTATCCATAGGAAGCCGTGTCTGCCTCCCTATCGATCACAATGCACTAAACACAACATTCAGGAAGATTGACTACTGTACCGTAAAAAGTATTCTGCAGTTTTGCGATTGGTTTGGTAATCCCTCTGTCTAGATTTCTAGAGTAGTCTCTTTCATTCCTTTTTAGACTCCTTAAAGGAAAAGGTCCATCTGAGAACTTGTCACCTCAAGCTCATTAAAAATCGAAGGCAACTAGAATCATCTTTTGTTTTTTCTCGACTCTTAAAAATTGAAAAAACAAGTTGTGTCAAAGCGTCTAAAATTCATTTAATTCGGAAACATATTTCCCCTTGATTTTTAGTTGATCGAGTAATCCGAAATCATGGAAGAAATTCAATTGAAACCCCATCATTCACGAAGGCTTACAAGTCAACCCTCTTTGTCTCCAGAATCAAAACTGTTACGGACGAAGCGAACTCGTTTAACTGGTTCAAAATCCCCTGGTAAAGTTGGAACAAGTGTTCCAACACCATCAGAGACTCCGGTTACTCCAAACATTTCTGGTATCCCTGCCTTTACAGAAGAAGTTCCACAGCCACCAAAGGACAGTAGCATTGATCCTAGTGTGAAGGTAAACACTTGTATTACTGAACCAACTCCATCTACAGCTGATTCGGAAGGTGTTATTCCCAAAACATCTGTCGCTACAGAATCTATACCTTCTTCGACACCGGAAATATTTTACGGACCTGACAGTCTACCTATTCCACCTGGTCTGATTGATATAGAAGAGATTGTGGAGGATCCTCCATCTAGTACTCCATCACAATTTGGAGTTAGGATCACCCTATATCCTTCTTCATCAGAAATTAGTCTATTGTTATCGAAAGCTCCTGTAAAATCACTAGGAAATCTTTTGGATAGACTAGAAATGTCTGAACAACCGTCGACATCTAGGACTATGTCATCTGACACAGCGACGAGAGAACTTCCTGCTGTCACTCCAACAATGTTCGTCAGCATACCATCTGTCCCAACTAGCTCTCAATAGATAGATGGGGCTCACTTAGGGGCTATTTTGACAGTATGGTCCGTTCTCGTTTGTTCATCTGGAGTAATATCAAGGAGCTCTTATGTTGAGTCTCAGCAAATTGATCCTTCACGGTGTCAATTTGGGCAGTTCGGTCCTCAAGGGAAAATCATTCCTTTAAGTACCAGATTACCACCTTATGGGGGGCAATATACCCTTTCATTATCTCCTCCGGGAGAACAACCATACGAGAGTTCACAACAAAATTCAGGTTATGCTGGAATTACATCTAGCGGTTTGGTGCCAATACTGCCTCAACAACCAAGAGTTGTATACTCGATGCAACAATGTTTACCTATGTCAAATATACCAACTACACCGGATATTGTGATGGTGTCACAAGTACAAGCGTTGCCTGTTGTATGCCAACCTCAGGTTTCTCAGGTCGTAATGCAACAGCCTCTCATCCCTGCGACTTAACCACAATCGCCAACTAGTGGAATGACACAAGCCCAAACGAGTAAAATTACCCCTCATCTTGGTCAAACAACCAGTATTGGACAACAGCACATGGCTTCACAACCATGGCTAGTGCAATATCAACAATCGCAATTCCAACAAGCTTACCAAGGATCTGAGCAACAAATCTTTGCAAGTAATGGGCAGCCGTATATTCAAAATGGTCAAAATCAACCATTTTATAATGGTTATGCCCATCAACCTTACCAAAGTTACCAGCATCAAATGCATTATGCTGGTATGCAAACACCAACTGCTCAGGCAATTCCATCTTATCCTGGGTATGCTTCGCCAAACCTGAATCAAAAGTTACCCTTCGTGGTGACTTTAGAGTTACCAAATCTAAAACGGCTAACGAACGATCCAATTTCTTGTGCCCCTTGGTGGCCAGCGACTCCGCATAAACTTCCGTCAGATTTTCCTAAATTTAATGGAAATCTGGGTGAAGACCCATCAAATCATGTGATGACCTTTCATCTGTGGTGTTCATCAAACACCCTAAACGATGATTCGATTAGGCTTCTCCTTTTTCAAATAACGTTAACTAGTCCAGCAGCAAAATGGTATATCGAATTACCTAGAGCTTCGTTTGATAACTTCAGTACCCTAGCCACAACCTTTTAAACCCATTTTCAGTTACCCATAAGGTACGAAAAGGGAACAGAACTTCTTACCAATTTCAAGCAAACGACGGCCACTCACATATCCGATCATATTCATGAGTGGCGACGTCGTTGTAGAATGGTAAAAATGTACGTTCCTGATCAGCTTTTAGCTGAATGGTTTATTAAGTAATTATTACCTTCCATTACTGAATATGTGGCAAAGGGAGGAGTCGTCACTGAAGAGCAAGTTATTGCCCGTGCGCAATATTTAGACTTGATTTATACTCAGTCTGGCACGCTCTACGATAAAATCCCTGATGCTCCCAGACTGGAATTTTCCGTTCCTCGTCCTCCTAAATCGAACAATGACTCTCATGCTGGTGATGGCGTGATTGGTACAACAGACACGAAATCAACAAAGGCTACATCTAAAAAGGCCCGTAAGATTTCTAGTCAAAATGCAAATGAGGAAATTCTCGCCTCAGAAGTAAATGCCATCTCAACTGACAAAGGCAAAGAAACCAAGCAACCAGGAGGCAAGAAGAAAAACAAAGGGAAGAAGAAGAAACAGGAGGAACCATCACCTGAAAAATATTCTGCAAACCCTTCTGGAGATAAGAAGCCAAATTGTCCATTTCTTATATGTGATGAGGATCATTGGACAAGAGATTGTCCATATAAAGCTGAGATTAAAAAATTCTTCAAGAATTCAAAAACCTCGGCGGTATTAATTGATCCGTTTCCAAATCCAGGGAAAAATATGGTTGCCAGTGATAATGCTTCCCCATCCCAACTTCTGACGTTGTCGAAACAGCAAAATGATGCTTTGGTAACGACAAGGAATAAAGATTACAGGAATCCACAGCTGTTGAACAACAAGGATTGTTACACAACAATTTGTCACTGTTTGTCACCGTCCCTGTTACCCCTCACCCGCACACTGGAGGATACCCCTCACCCGCACACTGGAGGACTCATTCCGGGACCTGTGAGAAGTGACATGACCTGAAACCACTTGCATCATATTCCTCTAAGTATGAGTTTCATATGCCCTGAAGACATCTCCTGCAAAATACCCATGAAAACAGCTCTTTTTGCATTAGCGCGGGTTCACAGTTCACTGCCCGCCCAACGAGGGAAATCCTCTAAAAAGGGCGCGCCATTGGCGCGCTGTCTCAGAGTCGCACTCGCGCCAGCCGAATTGAGTAAAGTTCTTAACCAACAAGCTCCCGAAGGTTCTCTTCAACCCATTCACCAACTGAATCTATGTTGAGCTAGGATGGTTTGGCTTCGAATATCCATAGAAGGGAAAGTGGTTTGCCACCTTTCATGGAAGTTTCCAAGTGATAAAGCCAATCCCATGAATAATGTGGTTGATCCTATCTCTTTCCTCTCTATCTATAAAAGCTTGCCTCTATGCCTTGAGCAAGCTAGTCATAGTTACAATAGTTCCAGTTCTAGCATAGTGATAGAGAGTTCGAAGCTGCAAGAGCCTTCTTTGCACCCATAAGGCCAAATCTAAGTAAGGAGATTCTTGTCACCCAAATAGAGAGAGGCTTGTTCCTCATCCCAACAAGCTTTGCAAGACTTGTGTGGCTGACTACCCAGCCAAAGGAGGATTTGACGTCAGAACAATGGTTGTATTCTTCTTTGTTATTTATTAATAATAGATGACTATCATTATGGTTCCACTCTCATTGTCTTATGTTTGATGTTGAGTTATATCTTTTCTAACTGATATATAATTGCATCTACTAGATTTTATGCTCGTTTTCATGTTGTTCTTTGCATGTGCACGTATCCAATCACGGAGATCATGGGGATCGTGACCGGCTAAAGCAAAGGAACGAGGGTGATATCTCTTCTACGAACACTAGCGTTGGAATCCAAGTAGGTTCTCACCATCCACTTCTTATTTGCAATTAGGAACTTGCGTGATAGCATTGTTTGATTGTTGCTAGACCCGGTCTGGGCTAGTAGGGATCGTCTCTATCCGCAGAGAGGATTTACCTCCACAACAATTTGGTGACTCCACTGTGGACTTAGTCTTGTCTCTTTGGTTATCTCGTTTGATTGCTTAGATAGCTTTCTGGGTTGGATTTCTTGCTGTCTCTTGCTTCCTGGTCTACCTGGATACTGTTAACCAAGCCCTGGACTATTTGTTTTTATTTTTGGCCTAGCAAGCTTTATTAGCGCGCTTTTTAGTCTGACAGTCGCGCCAGTTGGCACATGTTGCTCAAATACAACCCGTGCCAATCCCTTAAAAGCGTGAGTTACAGCCTGACAGTCGCGCCAGACCTGTGAACTTTTCCAGTTTGCTTGTTTGCAGCCTTCCAAGCTTGGGTTTTGTGTCTAGCTACACCTTTTTCAATCACTTGAGTGTGTCAGAGTCTTGTTTGACTGGTTTTGAGTTTTTTGGAAAATTATTAATTTGATTTCCTTTGATCACTACTTGGAGGTTTGTCTCAGTCTTTTCACAATTTTGCATATTTTTTCTTTTGTTTTTGTAAAATTGTGTATGAGTGTTAATCGCCTTTGAGTGTTTTTATTTTATGATCTTTGGAACTCTCACCCGTTTTTCTTGATTTGCACTTGATTGATTCTTAGATTACAATCATCTTGTGTTTGAGAATTCTCTTGCATAGATCACACTTGCACAATTAGAATTCTCATTTTCAGGTTATGAATGAAAAGTGTGCATAGATTACATTTGCATACTTTGGGTGTTTGCCATTTTCTATCGATTTCACGTTTTAGCCCTAGGACATCTAGTGGCTTTGCGTGTCGAGTTTTTGGTCTTCTATCATTCCAGTCGACTTTTTGGTTACTCTCTTGCACTTGTTTAGTGGTTGTTAAGTATTTTATTGCATTATTCGAGTGATTTACTTCTTTTCACTTGGATTCCGCTCAGCTTCGTTTTGGGCCTAGATCAAATGGCTCATTGAAGTCTTTGGTGTTTTTCTTCGGTTTGAAGGACTACCTTGGTGCTTTGGGGACTTGATTGCATTCTCATTGATTGAAGTTTGTCTCTTTTACTCAGTGTTATTATCTCCCAAAATTTGTTTAGTGCACTTTTCCATTGAAAAGAAAGTGAACAGTCTCTTTTGCATTGAATTAGTTAATGGAAATTAGAGCTTTTCATTGATTAGTGACTTTAAAGAAAAGTTTCGTTTATTGCCATTAGCTGCATTAGAGTGGTTCTTGATTGTTTTATGGTCATTTTGTTTGATTGAAAATTCTCAACTCTCTCGTAGTTAGTGTTCATCGAACGAAATGATACTTTTTGGCATATAGCTTGCATGTAGGGAATTGTGAGAGATTACATACGGTAGGACCTGGAAATCGAAACCTAATCAAAGATCAACTGTAAAATTAACTGAATGAACTTAAAAATGCATTGGAACATAATGCTCACTAATTAGAGGTCTAGGCTAGAGACGTGCTCCGACGTCATTAAACCTAGTCACTGTTGTTTCACACTACGGTTGGGTGATTCCTCCTTTTGTGACTCGATAGTGGTCTAGCACGGACTTGAGCTCCCACGTACCATCGCGTATATAGGGGAGACCCCACTAGGTTATCATCCTTTATCCACAGGAAGCCGTGTCTGCTGCCTTACAAGTCGTAATGCACCGAACACAGCATTCGGGAAGATTGACTGCCGTACGGGAAGTCCTTGGTTTTCATATGATTGCCAAGGTGTATATGCAGTTTTATGGATTTGTTTGGTAAACCCTTTGCCTAGTCTCTCCAGAGTAGTCACTTTTGATCCTTTTCAGACTCCTTAAATGAAAAGGCTCACTTGAGCATTTTGTCACTTCGGGCTCACAAAACATTCGAAGGAGACTAGAGTCACCTTTTTGTCCTTTTCTCGACTCTTAAAACATGAAAAGGTCAAGTTCAGTTTCTTTGTCCTAAAATTTATTTGGCCGCGTTCACATTACCTAGTTAGATCTTGTTTGCGTTAGCTTGAGTAGGCTTCTTTTCATTCTCGATGGAAACTTTTCCGGGGTTCACCAACCCAGGGACCCCCTCTGACGGGAACCCTGGTCATTTCGCTCCTTTTGGAAATGTTGGTGCTCCTTATATGGCAACGTTGTCCCTCCCAGGGTTAACTGTTGGGTTGCCGGTTTGGTTGTTCTCAGCCTCTTTGGTCCCTGCTGTCTCACCATCTAGTCAATCCGTCCCTCCACCTGAACAACATCATGTTGATTCTAAGGTGGATCTCTCCCCTTCTACGCCCACTTCTACATCCTCATCTTCTACTTCACCTGGTGAAAGTCTAGATTCGAGTAACCAGGTGGCTAAGAAGAAGAAGAAGAAGATGATGAAGAAGAAGGCTCCCAAGGGAGAGGCTACAAGTGCAGCTACCCCCTCGATTACACCTGAAGTCGAGCCCCCTTCCGCTCCTCTGCGGAAGGTCAAGTTTCCTTGTCGATTATGCAAGGAGGACCATCTACTTCGTGATTGTCCTGGCATTCCCAGGGTACTAGAAGTATGGTCTCATGATCCGGTCCGCCCCTCATCATCCTCTAAAGCTCATGGTGATGCTACCTTATCAGTCGGGAATGGTAAGGGAAAAGGGAAGATTCGAATCCCCTGTAGACTTTGTGAAGGCAATCATCCCCTTCACCTTTGTCCACTCATGGATAAAGCCTCCGTTGTCTTGGAAAGTCTTACAGCTCTTTCACCCCAACTTCCCGCTGGTTATCAACGTCTCTCTGTAGCCGCAGATCATTCCCCTGCTGACAAAGATATTGATTCATATTCTTCTCTTTTCCAGCCTCCTCTTCCCAAACCTGGCTGTGCCCAGCCTGTTCCAGACCAACCATTGGTCGGAAAGAGTGTCGACTCGAGTCCGCCGCTCGCTCACTCTGTTTCGGAAGAGAATCACGCCCATGTTCTTCTCGTCTCTTCAGATTCTCCTGAGTCCCAAAATGACTCTCCTAACCCAGCTACTCCTAAAGGTTCTCCTTCGGATCCTTTAGCACATGGGGGCAATCATACGATTCCCCCACCAAGTAGTCTGGTCGCTTCCTTTGATTAGAATCGCCTGATCGCTGGTCACCTTTCATCCCATATGCCTTTCCAGATCACAGTACATGGCTGTGCTAAGGCAATACCTAGCACTGTTTTGGATGAAGGGGCATCTGTCAGTCTTATGCCATACACTACTTGGCAAGCTTTAGGTTCCCCGCAGCTTGGGCAAGTCACTCAGAATCTATTGGCCTTCGACGGAGGAGCCTGTCCATCTCTAGGAGTTCTCCCGAAGTTCCCTATTACTTTGGGAGGCAAAACCATCTATATAGACGTCTTGGTTACACAAGGTGTTTTAGACTTTAGTCTTCTCCTTGGTCGCGACTATTTTTATGCCATGGGGGCCCTCGTTTCTTCGCTTTTCTGTGTGGTTTGCTTTCCGCACGATGGAAGAATTGTGACTATCGATCAAGTGTCATTTGTTAGTCCCCCAATGCCTCCTGCGCCGTTGTCATCCCCTCCTAGTTTTCATCCACCAGTTGCATCTGCCCCACCACAGATCAACTACGTGGCCACCTATCCCGTGCTTGGATCCAGTGATGTCGCCGTCGTGCATAGTGTCCCGGGGGCATTGGGCCCTAACTTCCAAGATGTTTCCCTTCCACTGGGAGTGGCAATCTTGGAAGCCCCAACTTTCTATTCATTATGATGAAGTTCGGGTGGAGCATAGTTCTTTTCCGGTGTCAAGCTCCTTAAAAAATGAAACTAGGTTTGGTCGGAGCATAGTTCCTTTCCTATGTCAAGCTCCTTAAAAAACTGAAACTAGGCTTGGTCGGAGCATAGTTCCTAATCTTTTGTCAAGATCGTTAAAAAATGAAACAAGGGTTATGAGGATAGTTCTTTTACTATGTCAACCTCATTAAAAAATGAAACAACCCCTTTTCCCAATCGAGTCTTTGATTAAGATCTCGTAAAATCCAAGTCGATTCTTTCCAAGATCTCGAAAGTGAACCTTCATTCCATCCACTGTGTTGAATGCAATGAAGCTTGGGGGCATGTACCTCATTTTGCGTCATTATGCTGGGGGCATGTGAACTTATAACAAGCATAGTTTTTCGTTTCAAGCTTGTGTAAACATGAAACAGAATCCAAGCAAAGTTCTCCATGGTTCAAGCTTGTGTAAAAATGAACCCATACCCGATTTACATCTCGTGATTGCCATTTTTATCCACTGAATTCTGCTAGATGAGCCTTGGTTGTTTTCATTCCATCACCACCATCTCTTTTCCGATCATATGCTTTCACTTGGTTGTTTTACCTTTCCTGAGGGACCGCAGTTATGAGTGGTTTTGTTAGCCAGCCTCTTGACCATTATGTGTTTTGAGCAGTTCCACCATTGCCGGAACCAGTTGCTACCCTTTATACCACTCGTTCCTCTAGGATGAGTCACCTTTAAGCTCTTTTCTGACTCGTAAAATATGAAAAGATTGCCGAGTTCCCTCTTGACTCGTTAAATGGAAATAAGAGGCAGTCGTCTTTAAACTCTTTTCCGACTGTATAAAAAACAAAATATTGTCGGGCCTTTGTCATTTCAGGCTCGTTAATGGTTACGAAACGACGTGATATCCATCGCTTTTTTACTTTTTTCAGGTCGATGTCACTACGTATGAAAAGTACTCCTCGGTCGTAATGGTTGGGCGGTTCTTTCGAGCATTGTTTTATACTTTTTCGGGCTCGCGAGACACAACTTTACGAAAAAGGACCCCCCTGGAGTTCGCTTTTCTGCTGTCTTTTCAGACTCTCTAAATAAGAAAAGACGCCGAGTTCTTCCTTTGTCAGACTCGTTAAAACATAATGACATTGAATTCCATCGTAATGACGCCCACAAGCATATGCTATCCCCGTCAAGCTTGCTAAAAATAACTGGGGTACTCGCCAGAAATGGTGGGGAAAATGGACCCATAATTATTGTCGTGTCGACAGTATGTCGCTCTTGAACGTGGCACTAGTCTGCATTCGTGGGAACATCTCATCTTGTTTTAAACTAGCCTTCGTGGGTTTGGGTGATCCTATTTGACCTCTCATCTCCTCATTGCCTTGTCACCATGACCTCTGCTCATTTGATGTCAAATACTGCCAAGTCCACTATCATGCCGCCGATATGTTCAAGAGAAGTTGACCTCTACAGAATTACAACCTCCCTCTGATACCTCACATAATTATAAATCACCACAACATCTTTCCTCTGTCTCGTGTCAATGATGTGGGAAACACTATGGCCCACCTTTGATCAAGGTCACTTCCTGTCAACTTCAGCTCATTATCCAGGAAGCTGATCTAGAGACTCCCTTCGGTGCCTTGGAGCCTGCATGCCTCAATGGCAGGTTCTTCATATTTGACGAGAGGTTTTCATCATTGGCCTCCAATCGAATGATTCTATGGGTGTTCGACGCCATCTCATTGATTCACACACCGTAGATTGTACCTATGGTACCTTGAGGACCATTGTCATTATTGGTGGTACCTCTCGCGTCTGTTAACAGTTTTTGTCATTGACTGGTAATCAGACGATGTTCATGCATGTTCGACTTCAACTCATGTATTCACTTGCTTGAACTTGTACTCTGTTCGGGTCGAGATGGAGCACATGACCCTGGATTTTGTTTATTGGAATCCAGGCTGCGATTTGTGGCTTATTATGATCTCTACATGACTCATTCACTGGATGGTTGCAACCATGCCTAAGTCTATTTATCGATCCTCTCTGGATGGCTCCGCCCATACCTTGGATCTAGATTGTTATGTACTCTGTTACGGATGGTTACGCCCATACCACATATATCATGTACTTGAGATATCAGTTGTACTTCTTTACGCAGGTTCTCCAGCAGTAGTGTTTTCGGTTTTGCATGTTCTTGTAAAGAATTTCACCCCTCTCTCTCCCTCGGGCCTCATGCTTTAGGGGGCATCTGTTACACAAAAATTTGTCACCGTTTGTCACCGTCCCTGTTACCCTTCACCCGCACACTAGAGGACTCATTTCGGGACCTGTGAGAAGTGACATGACCTGAAACCACTTGCATCATATTCCTCTAAGTATGAGTTTCATATGCCCTGAAGACATCTCCTACAAAATACCCATGAAAACAGATATTTTTTCATTAGCGCGGGTTCACAGTTCACTGCCCGCGCCAATGAGGGAAATCCTCTAAAAAGGGCGCGCCATTGGCGCTCTGTCTCAAAGTCGCACTTGCGCCAGCCAAATTGAGTAAAGTTCTTAACCAACAAGCTCTCAAAGGTTCTCTTCAACCCATTCACCAACTGAATCTATGTTGAGCTAGGATGGTTTGGCTTCGAATCTCCATAGAAGGGAAAGTGGTTTTCCACCTTTCATGGAAGTTTCCAAGTGATAAAGCCAATCCCATGAATAATGTGGTTGATCCTATCTCTTTCTTCTCTATCTACAAAAGCTTGCCTCTATGCCTTGAGCAAGCTAGTCATAGTTACAATAGTTCCAGTTCTAGCGTAGTGATAGAGAGTTCGAAGCTGCAAGAGCCTTCTTTGCACCCATAAGGCCAAATCTAAGTAAGGAGATTCTTGTCACCCAAAGAGAGAGAGGCTTGTTCCTCATCCCAACAAGCTTTGCAAGACTTGTGTAGCTGACTACCCAGCCAAAGGAGGATTTGACGTCAGAAAAATGGTTGTATTCTTATTTGTTATTTATTAATAATAGATGACTATCATTATGGTTCCACTCTCATTGTCTTATGTTTGATGTTGAGTTATATCTTTTCTGACTGATATATAATTGCATCTACTAGATTTTATGCTCGTTTTCGTGTTGTTCTTTGCATGTGCAGGTATCCAATCACGGAGATCGTGGGTATCGTGATCGGCCGAAGCAAAGGAACGAGGGTGATATCTCTTCTACGAACACTAGCGTTGGAATCCAAGTAGGTTCTCACCATCCACTTCTTATTTGCAATTAGGAACTTGCGTGATAACATTGTTTGATTGTTGCTAGACCCGGTCTGGGCTAGTAGGGATCGTCTTTGTCCTCAGAGAGGATTTACCTCCACAACAAGGATAAATATCAACCTAGTAGTTTGACAACAACTTCAACAGAAGTTGTACCGCCCATCATTCCAGAGCTAACAATAAAACCGCCAAAGGGAGTAGTACACAAGTCGACATTTAATCCTCGTGCTAGAGTAGCACAACATTATAATATAGTGGAAGATCTGGCCCAATCGCCATCTGCTATGTCGACACTTCAGTTACTGCAAAATTTCCCCTCCCAAAAGCAAGCTTTATTATCAGCAATAGGTGGGATTGACCCAAAGGATTCTAATCTTGTGTCCTTTAATCACAAAGGATATGATCCTCAATTACTAGCTCAACTAGCTTTCCTCATTCAAGTGAAAGCCCTCAACAAAACTGTTCATTGAACAATTATTGATGGGGGGCATCTACATGTATTATGTCGATGAGTTGCTGGAAAACTTTAGGATCTCCAACCTTGTCATGATCTTCGATGACATTAAAAGCATTTGATGGACGAAAATATACCCCATATGGGATTTTAAGTAACTTGCAAGTTGAACTAGTGGGGAAAACAGTGGAAATAGATGTTGAAGTAATCGACGGAAACCTTGATTACAACATCCTACTGGGAAGGCCCTGGATATATGTTATGGTTTCGGTTGTGTCAACCTACCTCAGGAAGATTGCATTTCCCTTTCAAGGGGGAATTACAATCGTCGACCAACAAACATTTCTCCGCAATAGTTCCTAAGTTACAGGAAGCATTCCGATGATCCATGGAAGCCCCTATTCACTTCAAAATATCAGAGTAGGCCTACTAAAAGACCCTATATTAATGGGGAATTTTTCCCTCCCACCTCCAGTTAATCTGGTGGATGTGGTGATGGTAGGAACCTACAATATGATATCTTCTATTCAAAAGATCTCAGAAAATGATATTAGCATGGATCATCTGCAGGTATTGCCTCCAAGCCCAATAGAAATATTGTAGCAATCAATGTTTTCAGCATGGGAGGCAAACCCAAATTAACACTCATCAAGCGTTTGGATAGATAGGTATAAGGAATATGGCACCCCTTCAGATCCTTGGTCACAAGTACGTTACACAGACGAAGGAATTGTTCAGTCAATGATAATTGATGGGGCACCATGGGAAGATTACCACCATTGTTCCCATCTTTCGGATTGTCAAGAAGATACTCCTGATGACCTTCAACATCCTTCAGTTTTTTATTTCCTATCAAATACTGTAAACACGGTGGATTGTAAACCTATCAAAATCATTTGTTGGATATGCCAACGGAGCGAGTCGTAGTTCGCGAAACCTATCTTTTGCGGCCTGGGCCATTTTGATCCAAGTGGCGAGTTAGTAAGTTTCAGAGGGGTATGTACTGGTCAGTCAACAAATAACATTGTTGAATATAGCGCATTGATAGAACACCTTTCTGATGCCATCACACATGGCATACACCGACTTGTCGTTAGGCTAGACTCACAAATCGTCATCCTACAACTCACTGGTATCTACCCCATCTGAAATCCAGCTATGTATCGCATGTTCCTAAGGGTCAAGATTTTGGAAAGGCAGTTTGATTCTATTCAATATCAACATAGTTCCAAGAAACTTAAACACATTAACGGACTCATTGGCAAATTATGTGTTAGATAGACATTTGCAACATTTATAAAAAGAAGCATTTCATCAATATTTGCATCAGGATCATGTAACTTAACTAAAATAAAACTCTGAAAATCAAATATATATATAACTGTTTGTGGTTTACACATAATGTTCTGTAACCAAGAAAAAATTGGTCAGATGACCCAAAACTCAAAATTCTATGGGACACCCTATTCTAATGGTGCTGATGATAACAAATCACCACCTACGCAATCATGCGTAAAAGCCGAGTCCATTGACTTGGCACACCAGTAGTATGTCACTGCATCCTAAGAGGCAGCGCGTTGGTCCTCACATCTAGAATACCAAGAGTGAGACCCTCGACCTAATCCTACAATGCTAAAAGAGTCTCAGCCACATCAAGGTCACGAAGGATAGCTCTCCCCACAGCCTCTCCTGCCGGAGCGGCAGCTGGCGCTCTCCGACGTACTGCTGGTCGAACTGGTCCAATGTTTGCATGAGCGCATGAGTTTTGATTATTATTGAGTAAAGAAAATATAAGAACATTATGAAAAGAAATAAACAAGAATATGGTTAGAGAATTTACCTATGACACAGCACTGCTCACCAACTGACAGTGCCAAATCCGGATCACCCCCGAAATCCATACCAGCATATGGACACTCGGAAAAAACCACTTGTTGATGGTTGAACCACTCAAAGAAGGTATCAAAGAAAGAAATCCGGGACTGACCCACATGTCGGGCCATGAAGTCAACCCATCTTTGCATCCGTGGCTTAGTCGGTGGAGGTAAACCAAGTGGAATATATTGTGGCTGCATCAGTGGGATCTTTTCCAAGGTCAAAGCGGTCAAAATAGAACCATAACTAAAGTTATTCAATCTTCCATTTTTTACCTTGGTCAGTTGTTCTTTCATCACAGAGAGTACTGAATCACACCAGTTGAACACCTTTGGTTCAAGGCATTCCAAGGCATACTGCATATAAGACCTATTGACCACATGAAGAGCCGCACTACCAGCCAGTCTAGCAAAAGTGAACAGAATGGTCCTCAAGGACCTGGCAGTGACGTCTCAGATATTGATCTTGCTGTCCTTACTCGGCTAAGATCCCTCTCTGCAATACCGGTGAATGTAATCTCTCACAGATTCACCCCCACGGGCCGAACTTGATAATGAGATAGGGGCACCACGCCTCAATAAACCGGTCAAAAAATAGATGTCCATGACAGTCAAGGGGATGGATTTGCCCCTAATCTGGAACACTTGGTCGGTAGGATCCCATGCATCGAGAAAATATTGCAACAAGTTGATTTGTTGCCTCATGCTAGAGATGCGAAAAAACTTCAGCAGGCCACAGTTCCGCAGTGCAGTTACCATACCTGGATCATGTAAAGCAAGCATGTCCTCTTCTTCATGCTCACGTTCTCGCCATGTAACAGGAATTTTTCTCCGATGAATCTCTGAAAACAAACAAGAGAAGAGTCAGGATCCTGATTTGGTGAAAAACAGGCAAAAATTCCATGAAAAAATGTGCACAAGTTTCCCTCCTTGCACCCATCGCAACCCCAGCAGTGTACTGGGTGGGATGCATGCTGATTGGCCAATGGCCAGTCTTAGTATGCATCACACTTTTTGATGTAGGAAAGGTGCGATGGAGCCAGGGTGAATTTTTCAAACCCTAGGGGCTCAGAAAAACCAGGAAACATGCTCAGAATTCAAAAAGGAAAGAATTAAATTGAAGAGCTCAGGTTTAGCTCTTACCTGGTCTAGACGGCGCCAAGAATCGTCCACAGAATCTCCCGGAATCAGCTAGTGAAAATCAAGGGGGAAAGCACCTCCAAAGCTCCAACAAACCAAAGTTCAAATGAAATGGTAAAATGAGAGGTAAAAACCACTTTTAAATTACTTTTCATGTAATTCAAGTAAAATATTAGTGTTTTGACTCATTTTTCAAGCATATATTATTCGTTTCTAACTATTTTGATGAAGCAATTGAATAGACAGTACAACCTTTGAAGGAACAAAGTTGTCAATGGTAAAATCAAGGTAATCAATGACCATTATATCAAGCAGTTTTTATGTGGAGTTTGAGCTCGTTAAAAATTAAACATAAGTAGTGTGAAAATGTTTCCCCCAGAGGTTAAGCTCATTCATTAAAAAATGAACCAATTTTCGGTAGGTAACCATCATGAATGAATTATCATCAGCCTTTGAAGCCTTGGTCGTGTTCTCATCATCACCTCCACTCTGTATTGGACGATCATTCACCTCCATTTGATTGTTTACCATTTTTGAGGAACAACTGCGAAGAGTAATCCTGTTAGCCATCCTTGTGACACTGTCATGTTTGGAAAATTCCAAACCTTACCTGGAATCAGATGCTACCCGAATTTATCACTTGTTCCTCGAAAAATGAGTCTCCTTTAAGATCTTTTCATCTGAGTCGTAAAATATGAAAATATTGCCCGAGAAATTGGCCTCTCCAGCTCGTTAAAGTGACTGGAATTGCTATCCCTCCTTTAGATTTTAATCTTTTTGGACTTGAGGGATTATTACACAAAAAGATCGAGCACTTGTTTTGTTCGGCTTGTTAAAATTACTGAAAATTCATCCCTTTTGTATTATTTTATACTTTTTCGGACTTAAGGGATTATAAGACGAAAAAGGATTATTGGAGTTTTCTTTACGTCCCTTTCAGACTCTCTAAAATTTAAAAGGACCGATTTATCTTTATCGTTAAACTCGTTAAAACCGAATAGCGACAAACTTGTCCATACAAACAAGAACGAGTTTCACTATCGCTTGGCTCGTTAAAACATAGCGATGGTTTTGCCCGAAGGGAAAATTACAGAACAAGTATATGTTATCCTCCTCAAGCTTGAAAAAATAAAGAGGTACTGGTCAACAATGACAGGGGAAAAATTGGGAAGAAAACTTGAATAACTTTATTGGTAGCAAGTCGCTCTTGAACATGACACTTTCGCTCCGCATCCTAGTCGGGTTGGGTTGTTCCGTTCACTGGTCATATCACCATTGGTCCATCACACCATCCACATTTGGGGTTAATGCTACCAATACATCATGTCAGTGTCGCTGATATGTTCAAGAGAAGTCGCTTAGAGAATTCACCTGTGCCTCATCCACTGCAATACATTTGTGCTCCATTCTTTCATGACCACCACCCTAAAACTTATATCATTAGATCGTTTTCACCTCCATTAAAATGATTTGCTCCATTCCATGTCATAGATGTGGGTTTCATTAAGACCCTCCTATGACAGATCACTTCTTGTCGACATCAACTCATTATCTAGGAAGTCGATCTAGGAACAACCCTTTCAGTACTTTGAAGCTTGCATGCGTCAATGGCAAGTTTCTCACTTCCGGCGACAGGTTTACATCAATGGTCTTCGACTGAAAGATTTTCCGTGGTCTTCGACACCAAGTCTCTTTTTCACACCACATGAATTGTATTGTCGTACCTTGAGGGTCATCATCATTATCGATGATTCCTCTCGTGCCTGTTAACAGCTTACATCACTGGCTGGTAATCAGGCAATGTCTTTCCATGTTCGACTCCAGAACATATCTCACATGGATCGACTTGTACTTTGAGTGAAGATCGAATGAGATTGAAGACCCTGGATCTAGTTTCATCCATTCGGGTTGCGATATATATTCAGGAAAATAAAGACATCAAATGTACATCATTGCTGCACAGATAATCATCCAATCTGAGGGATGACGGCTCTACCAGAATCATCAATCTGCACAGAGACGATTTTCTGTCTTATGTACATGAAAATGAATTTATAAAGCTGAGCATGGGAATGCCCGCCTCAGCTAGATCATGAAAATTATTATGAAGATAATGTATTGTATTGTATCTTATTACAAGTCGCCTTCCAGCTCGAAATAACTTCGGATCCTCATGATAAAGCATTTCACCCAACATCAAAAGATTAACGACCTCATGCTTTAGGGGGCAGCTATTATAGACATTTTTGGGCACTGCAATCAAACATGTCCATAAACCATGGACTCCTAAGTCCCTAAAAGTGTTGTTCCATCCCCTAAAAGAACAAGGTCAGCTGATTACATCATCTCCCAAAAGTTCTCCTTGAAAAACTACTCAAAACTGGTCAAAGCTGGACCATCTCACCTGCTCCATGGTTCAAAGTGTGATGCATCCCACCTAAATGCACACGAGAGGTGTGATGCATACTGGAAAGCCCTTCTATGGGGTGTGATGGGCGAGAGTGGACAAATGGTAGAGTCAATTTGCGAGGTGGATGATCATGGAATCTTCCAGAAACTTCTCCTGTGACAGTTGCCTCTCTGAATTCACCCAAGGATGAGTAAGAGATCATCAATCTCCAAGTGGAATCAAGAACTATCAGAGAGAGGACACTAATCAAATCTCAGAAGCTGACTCACCTCCCTACAATCATCTATATATGGATCCCTCATCCCAGAGATCTAGAGGCTGGAATTTTGTATCTTGTAAGGAAGTGCTGCTGGTTTTTTGGTGTAACATCATAGTGTTGGGTGATCTAAGCTTTTCATGAGGTGAAGAAGGGCCTTCTTGCTGAGAGGATGATGCTGGGTCAAAACAATTGGTTGTAATCCTCTTTGCTATTCTTGATATTAATAAAGCTATTCAAGTTTTCCTCCACATTCTTGTATGATTGATGATATATGCATTTGTGTGGTCAATATATATCTGGTCCTATATTGTTTGTGATAGTAGATCTCTGCTCTTGGATAGTGTTATGCTGCTTTGATTTCACAGGTGCTCTTTGAAGCTGGGTAGACAAGGAAGCGAGTGGCAAAGATCTATCAGAAGGGAGAGGAATCAAGCAAGGAACCAAGCGCAAGACAAAGGTTGGTCTCCTTTGTTCCCCTCTTATCTACTTCTCATAAAGGAAAACAAAAGTAGTTTTAGTTTGTTTGTTTCTAAGATAGCTACCAATCTTAGTGGGACTAGCAACTCTGCATAGGCACTAGATTTCCCGATAACACGCCTACCTACCCAGTCAGTAATCAGCCCTGCTTTACCTGTTTACACTACCAAGTTCGACCCACCCACTATAATATGCCCGTCGATGCAGCCCTATTACCCACATCCTTCTCTCCCTTTTGTTTTCGCCCAAATCCTTCCTTCGTACTTGTTCTGTGATGTGGAAATCTGAGTTTGATGTCCCTTCATCGAACGCCATCGTCCTTACTTATATGCATCCTTTCGCCCAAGGGCCGTGTCTCTTGAGGATAAGAAGGCCTGGATAACCTACCAAATAACCTTGACACACCCCATTCCAACGAACTACCGTGTCCCTTTATGTGCATCGTCACACCCATGGGTCGGCTCCATGACTTAGTCGATTACACCAGTTTTCGCACATCGCACACTTGCCCGCATCGTAACTTGTCCACACATGGTCACCTCTTTCATCCGAGCAACCAACAAGGGTCACCCATGCGCCTTCTATTAGTGACTCACCCATCATGCATGTGTCAAGGGGCGTGTGCCCTGCCCAACATGGCACGCCCGCTATGAGTGAGTCCATCACCGACGTGCATAAGTGAATGTCGTACCAAGTCTTTACATATAACCGAACGCTCACCTGAGTCGCATATAACCGAATGCAGGTGCTCATACTATAGGTTCTTTTCGACTCTCTTAGGTGCTCCTAACTTGAATACCTAACACCCCAGTGCCCCCCCCCCATACATGGTAGAGGTTTCTGACGCAATGGGACATGAAAACCCTAGATTTTGCACACTTGGGAAGCTGTCGTCATGGTGAGGCAGGGAAACCCTACTTTGCCCGCACTTGGATGGCTCCCGTCACAACAAGACATGGAAACCCCAAGTTCCATAGAGAGACCAGACAAGCAGTTTCCAACCCGCTGTGAAATGGAAACCCTAAGTTCACAAGACTTTGGTAGTTCTTCATTGTTTTGTAACATGGAAACCATGATTTCCATAAAATTCAACAATTTTGGTCATGTTTCGACATGGAAACTAAAGTTCCCCGCATTGGGGCCATATTTTTCACCCGGGTGAGAGATGGAGACCCTAGAGGTTCCCAGAATGAGGTGGTTTCCCTCATGCCATGAAAAAGAAGCCCCCAAGTTCTGTGGACTTGGGTAGTTGTCTATCATTCTGTGGCATGGAAAAACAAGTTCCCTGCACCAAGGTCACATTTTCTATTGTGGCAGGACATGGAAGACCCTGAGTTTCCCATAATTGGGTGGTTTCTGTCATGCCATGGAATGAAAATCCCCGTGTTCGGTAGACTTGGGTGGTGGTTCCCTGTCACGCGATGACATGGAAACCTGAAGCTCCTCAAACTTGGGCGGTCATTCCCCGTCACATGATGACATGGAAACCCGAAGCTCTCTAGACTTAGGCGAGAGTTTTAGTTGAGACATGAGCGACATGGGAACCCCACGTTTTGCAGACTTATGTAGCAATTTTTTTCATGGCGCGAAATGCAAACCCCATGTGTCGACGGACTTGGGTAGCAGTTTCCATCACACCATGAAATGGACACCCTGAGTTCCCAAGACTTTGGTGGCTTTTCGTCACCCCACGACATGGAAATCCGAAGTTCCACAAACTCTCGAGCGATTCAGGGTGTGCCGCGACATGGAAACCCTAGGTTTCCTAGACTTGGGTGGTTTCCGTGAGGGGTTTCGGCCGCACCGTGACATGGAGACCATGAGTTCCCTAGACTTGGGCAGTGGTTTCGAAACACCCCAAATTCCCCAGACTTGCAAGCTAGTTTGCACCGTCATGGAAACCCCAAGTTCCCTGAGTTGGGGCATTTTTGAAAACCCTGTGTTTCCGTCGTGTCGTAAAATGTGGAAACCCGTGGCTCCAATAAAGGCGAGATATGGAAACCCCAAGTTTCCCCAGATTTGGGCACTGCCAGTTTTGGCTCTGGCACAACATGGAAACCGCAGGTTTCCTAGGCTCGGGCACCACGGGACGACATGGAAACCCCAAATTTTTTGTGTCGAGCGGAAGCCCCGAATTTTAGGCACTGAGTGGAAACCCAAAATTTTTGGCATGACATGGAAACCCAAAAAAAATTTGCACTGGGAAGAAGCCCCAAATTTTAGGCGCTGGGTGGAAACCCCAAATTTTGGCTGCGACATAGAAACCCCAAATATTTTTGCACTGAGCGGAAGCCCAAAATTTTAGGTGCCGAATGGAAACCCAAAATTTTGGGCATGACATAGAAACCCCAAATTTTTTTGCACCAGGTGGAAGCCCCAAATTTTAGGCACGGGATGGAAACCCAAAATTTTGGGCACCGAGGCACGGTATGGAAACCCCAATTTTTCCCATGCTTGGGCGCCTTTTTCATCGCAATGTGGAAACCCCAAATTTTGGGCATCGGGGTGCGACAAGGAAAGCCCAAAATTTTGGGCGCAAGAGTACGACATGGAAACCCCAATTTTCCAGGCTTTGGCACCTTTTCCATCGTGACATGGAAACCCCAAATTTCTCACCCCCAAGCAATAAAAAATTTTCGTTTGGAGGAAGAGGCAAAGGCGCGAGAGTGGGAGGTTTGTCCGGATTTTTTTGTGACAAGATCAAAGCTCTGAAACAAGGTGACCAAGGGATGAATCTCATTGGATTGTGGTAGCAAGGCCACTCTGCCACTTACAATAACTCGTCGCGTATTTAAGTCGTCTGCAAAGGATTCTTCTCAATCACCATTTGGAATTGAACTTCAAAGTTGCCCCGACTGAGATGCTTCACGGTCGTGGTTTGCAAATGACAAGGGACCCTGGGGGTGACAAAGCGATGCCCCTACTGTGGGTCAATATACAGTCGAAGAGTGATATGCATCGCTTCTAGCATGGATTATGACTTAGAGGTGTTTAGTCATAATCCGACACATGGTGACTTCACACCACTGGCTTTTCAACAAAGCGCGACGACCAATTTTGTGAATCAATGGTTCCTCTCGTACTAAGTTGAATTACGATTGCAGTGTGGTTCATCAATAGGGTAAAAATAACTTGTATCACATGGTCTAAACCTAGCTCACATTCCCTATTGGTGGGTGAACAATCCAACACTTGGTGAATTCTGCTTCACAATGATAAGAAGAGTTGATATCGAAGGATTAAAAAGCAACATCGCTAGGAACGCTTGGCTACCACAAGCTAGCTGTCCCTATGGTAACTTTTCTGACACCTATAGCTTCAAATTCCAAAAATCTAAAGGATCGATAAGCCATGCTTTCATGATTTGTATTAGTACTGAAAATCAAAATCAAATGAGCTTTTACCATTTTGTTCCACACGAGATTTATGTTCTCGTTGAGCTCATCTTAGGATACCTGCGTTATCTTTTAATAGATGTGCTGCCCCAGCCAAACTCCCCTCTTGACAATGTCTTCTGCCCGAATCAACCCGCTGAAACGTGCCTTAAGGTGAAAAATAGGGGAAGTGCCCCATCTCCACCCCACAGAATAAGTAAAATAAAGTTAAAAGTAGTGGTATTTCACTTGCGCCGAAAACAGCTCCCACTTATTCTACACCTCTCAAGTCATTTCACAAAGTCAAACTAGAGTCAAGCTCAACAGGGTCTTCTTTCCCCACTGATTCTGCCAAGAATGTTCCCTTGGCTATGATTTCTCTAGATGGTAGATAGGGACAGTGGGAATCTCATTAATCCATTCATGTGCATCACTAATTAGATGACGAGGCATTTGGCTACCTTAAGAGAGTCATAGTTACTCTCGTCGTTTACCCACGCTTGGTTGAATTTCTTCACTTTGACATTCAGAGCACTGGGAAGAAATCACATTGCGTTAGCATCCATAGGGACCATTGAAATGCTTTTTTTTTAAGTATATAGTTGGATTCCCCTTGTCCATACTAGTTTTGAGTCGACTATTTGACACCTAGGAAAAAGCCCCTGACAGGGGGCATTCTATGCCCGTAGCTCAATCGGAACATGACTGCCCACCCTCGCTGCGAGAGTAGCTCAGGTAGACTCTGGATAACCCATGAGTTGATGGTTCAGACCCCTAGGCCTAGCCCTCAGAGCCAATCCTTTTCCTGAAAATATGAATCTATTTTGCTGACTTCCCTTACCTACATTGTTCTATTGACCAGAGGTTGTTCACCTTGGAGACCTGATGCGGTTATGAGTACGACTAGGCATGAATGGTACTCAGTCCTCCAAATTTCCAAGGGCCACCAAGGGTGCACTAGACACCACAAGATGTGCAGTGCTCTTCCAGCTGCTGGACCCTATCTCCTGGTGAACCAATTCCAAGGTGGGTAAGTTGTTAAAAAGAAAAGATAACTCTTCCCGGGGCCCCCAATGATGTCTCTAGAGTTTGTAATGTTGTCGCCCACTTCCATGTCATAGTTCAAGAATATTAACCTAATTTCCTTTCGATGCTTGTGTAGAGTGCACCCTTGATACAAGTCTTCCCCATCTCTTAGGATCGGCTAACCCATGTCCAAGTGTTGTTCACATGGAACCTTTCCCCACTTCAGTCTTCAAAGTTCTCATTTGAATATTTGCTACTACCACCAAGATCTGTAGCTAGGGCCAATCCACCCAAGCTCATGCCTGAGGTTTCTCAATGACCCCCACATCCTCCTACTCATCGATGCCAGGCAATTTCTCCGACGATCGAGTATAGGTTGCGCACTTCAGTGCCATCCATTTTTGGGGCTAGTTGATTCGGCAAGTGAGTTGTTACACACTCCTTAGTGGATTTCGACTTCCATGACCACCATTCTATTGTCTTAGTCAACCAACACCCTTTTTGGGATCTAGGTTAGCGCACAATTCGGCACCGTAACTTGACTTTCGGTTCATCTCACATTGCTAGTTCTCCTTACCAAAAATGGCCCACTTGGAGCTCTCGATTCCATGGCATGGCTCAATGGAGCAGTCACACCCTCTTATCTATTTAAATTTTGAGAATAGGTTGAGGGCATTACACCGCCAATGCCTCTAATCATTTTCTTTACTCGATAAAACTCGTGCATGAGCTCCAGCTATCCTGAGGGAAACTTTGGAGGAAACCAGCTACTATATGGTTCGATTAGTCTTTCACCCCTATACCCAAGTCAAACAAATGATTTTCACGTTAGTATCACTACGAGCGAGTGATCCAGGTGGATATTGGTGGCCACCTGCCAAGTCCACCTAGACCCCCACCATTGTCTTTCTCAGCATTTTCAGTTTCCTTAATTGTAGCACAACTTACTATTTTTAGCAGTTTTTCGGGTCCTGAACTTCCGGAGCCGTTTTGAGGCCCTAAACGATGTTTTTTGGGGAATCCGAGGGCAACATGGGTCCATGGAATGGACCGATGTTGCCCATTCCAACAATGATAGTGCTCGGATAGATCTTTCTAATGAGCTATTGTACGCATCAAACGGAGATCATATGCCAAAGTTACGACCCCGGGAAGTTGATGTACCAACTTACCCCCAAACGGGGCCCACAGTTTGGCGTTTCATCTCCTAGGGTTAGGTTTTGGAATGTTAAGGGTTTTCCATTGTGTCTCAACAATAAATAGGCCTTCGAGCCTCATTGTAACACAGTTCAGAGGCATGTAGCCATCACATCTCTTCTCAGAGATAAGCTACCATCGCCCTAGCTGGTTTATTTCTATTTCTGGTTGTAAGCATATTTCAGTATTTTCCATTAATGAAATGAAGTATTATTTCCGCTGCATCTTTGTGTATATGGTTATCTCTGTAATTTGTTGCGTTCCAGTTTAAATCCGGATCAGTGGTATCAGAGCAGTCTGCTTTTTCTCTGTTTTTCTTTGCATGTCCCCAACAAGGTCGGGATATAAGGAGTTAGGGCTTGAACTGGTTGAACCTTTGCAAGACCAGCCTCGCAAATCCCGACGGCCTCCCATGGTGGACGAGAAGAAAGACGAGGGGGTAGGAGATCCCATCCAAATCTTGCTCGAAGAAGCCCTCGAGCGACAACGAAACGCGATGATGGACAGTTTTGCCCAGATCCTTCAGCGGCTACCCAAAAGCAACACATCAGCTTCCAGCAGCTACTCTGGAAACGCCACACCCTTTAAGGTACAAGTTAATTTTGAAATCCCCATATTCGAGGGTCAGATAGACGCAGATGCCATAGATAAATGGTTAAATCTGCTAGAGGGTTATTTTTCTGTTCATGAATTTTCGAGTCGGGAAAAGATTGTTTTTGCTCTCCTCAAAGTAGCCCCCCACGTCAAGGACTGGTGGGAAACCTACTGCGAGCAGAAGGATGAAAGTACTGGCTCACTATTTTCAGCCGCACCCACCTGGGATTCATTCTGGGATGCCATCAAGGAGCAGTACTACCTTGTCGGGAGCTATGAGGATGAATACATAAAGTGGACCACGCTACGGCAGCGAAGGGACCAAGACGTGCCAGAGTTCACCAATCTTTTCCATACCCTTCGCACAAAGTTGGGTATCAAGGATTTATAGCAACATTTGATACTCAAATACCGTGGCTGCCTGCACAAGTACATCCAGGAAGAAATACAATTCCTAAACATCCCCTCGCTCGGCGCAGCATACCGGTATGCCATCAAGGTCGAGCAGAAGTTTAAACAAAAGAAGTGAGACTTTGGATCTGCGAATCCAAAGCAGGGTAAAGGTGCCCCTAAACCACAGAACAAAGGACAAAGCCAAGGCGGGACAGCCCAAGACAACCAGCCGAAGCTGCAAGCAAAGAACAACGCCACAAAGCCGAGAAAGGACACTGGAAAATGGTGTGAGTTCCATAAGAGCTCCACTCACAACACAAGTGAGTGTCGGGCCAAGCAGTCACTGGTGGCTGAGCTAAAGGTTTTAGAATCAGATGCATGTTCCGACTCTGAGTCAGAACCCGATAAGGGGTATGAAAAAGGGAAGCAGATCATTGATGCGGACCCCAGCGCCACTGTTGCTACCGCAATGATCCAGAAAAATGAACCCGAAGATCCAGAGGAGGAGGAGCGTCTCATCCACTCCCAGATGTGGGTAAAGGGCTCCCCGATACAGTTCATTGTTGATAGCGAGAGTCAAAAGAACCTCATTTCAGTAGAGGTCGTGAAGGGGTTGGGCTTACCGACCACAGCATATCCACAACCATACACCATTGGGTGGCTTCACCAAGGACGAGATCTTCGCGTGAGCCAGCAGTGTCGCCTTCCGTACAACATCAAGCCCTTCACGGATGAGGTATTGTGTGACATTGCTCCCCTTGAAGTTTGTGATGTATTACTAGGACAACCATACTTGTGGAAGCGACATGCTGTGTATGAATCAAGGCCCCGTGCTGTTATTATTACATTGGGAAATAAGTTGTTCAGGATACCAGAGGTAGCACCACCTGCCGCCCTCTCTTTGATTACTACAAAACAATGCAGCAAGATCATTTCCAAAACCAGGAAATTTGTTTTCCTGATGATACGCCCTCAAGGAAAGAAGAAGACAGTGGTCGTGGCCTCCAAACGGGGCCCCTCTGCACGACAACTACAGATGGACAAGATTGTGGAGGAATACGAGGACATCTTCACCTCCCCGGCAGGGGTCTCTGCACTGTCAAGTCAAGCACTCCATCGATCTGACCCCAGGTGTGCCGCTACGCAATGGACCAATTTATCGGTGCTCCGTTCTGGAGAACGATGAAATCAAGAGGCAGATTCAGGAGCTCCTACAGAAAGGTCACATCCGTCCGAGTTCATCGCCCTGTGGGAGCCCGATCGTGTTGGTACAGAAGAAGGATGGGACGTGGAGACTCTGTATTGACTATCGGATGCTGAACAAGATCACTGTCCATAATAGGTACCCGATCCCGCAGATTGATGACCTCCTAGACCAACTAAAGGGGGCGAAATATTTCAGCAAGATCGACCTAAAGTCGGGATATCACCAGGTACCAATCGAACCCTCCGATGTGTGGAAGACTGCCTTCAAATCCAAGGAGGGCCTCTTCGAATGGTTGTTCATGCCTTTCGGATTGACGAATGCTCCTGCAACCTTTATGAGGCTAATGGATGACATCTTGCGGCCATTCACCAACTCCTTTGTAGTAGTATACTTGGATGACATTCTGATCTTCAGCCAGAGTTGGGAAGAGCACCTCCACCACATCCGACAGGTTCTCCAAACACTGCGGCAACACAAGCTATGTGCCAATTTAGAGAAATGCACTTTTGGCATGACCCAGGTTCAATATCTGGGATACATCATTGATGAACAGGGGGTGCATGTCGATCCAGCCAAGATCCAAGTCATTCGGGATTGGCCCTCTCCAACCACTCTAACAGAGCTCCGCAGCTTTCTAGGTCTTGCCAACTTCTACCGCAGGTTTGTGTTGGGGTTTTCTCATATTTCTTGGCCCTTGAGTCAAGTCACCAAGGGCGGGGCGAAAGCAAAATTCTTTTGGTCTGAATCTCAACAGAATTCATTCAGGGAGTTGAAGGATCACCTCTGCACGGCACCAGTGCTCGCGTTACCAGATCTACAACAACCATTTGAGGTCGAGACAGATGCCTCTGACTATGCTATTGGGGCAGTCCTTACTCAACATGGACATCCAGTGGCATATCACAGTGAAACACTTTCAGACACAGTCCGGAAGTACCCCACTTATGATAAAGAGATGTATTCCATTGTACAGGCCTGCCGACAATGGAAGCATTACATTTTGGGGAAGGAAACGGTCATCCACACAGACCACCGACCTCTGCAGTTCATACAGACCCAAGGGAAATTGCAGAATGATCGCCATCAGAAGTGGTCTACATACCTGCAACAGTTTCACTTGAATATCAAGTATAAAAAGGGCAGCACCAATAATGTTGCAGATTGCCTCAGTCGACCACCGATCATGGCGCTAACCACCGTGCTCAACTCTTGTGGGCACGAGACTTCTGATTGGCCACTTCTCTACAAAAGCGACCCAAAATTCGGCCACACATACCAGACACTCTTGGAGGGTTGGCAGGTTGCAGATTTTCACCTCCAGGATGCCCTATTATGCCACCTCGGTCACCTTTGTGTTCCTTCAAGCGAGCGTGCCAAGATGATTTGGGAAGCACACTACAGTCGGGCTGCTGGGCATTTCGGGGTCGAGAAAACAGTGGCAGTACTGCAAAATTATTTCTATTGGCCGAATCTTCGACAGGATGTTGGGAAGTACATCCGATCATGTACTGCCTGTGCCATCGCCAAACCGGCCATTAAGAAGCACGGCCTCTATACCCCGCTGCCTACCCCTAGTCGACCTTGGGAATCCATCTCCATGGATTACATGTCAGGCCTTCCTTCCACTAAGCATGGAAATGACTGTGTTTTTGTGGTCGTCGACAGGTTCTCGAAGATGGCCAATATGGTGGCCTGCAAGAAGAATATCACAGTAGAAGCCACTGCTAAACTCTTCTTTGAACGAGTGTGGGTGCACTTTGGGATCCCACAGTCTATCATCTCAGATCGGGACAGTCATTTTCTCAGCACATTTTGGTCCAGTCTCTGGTCAATGCTGGACACCAAACTCACGAAGTCCACAGCCTTCCATCCTCAAACTGATGGCCAGACAGAGGTTGTCAATAGGATGATTGTGCACATTCTGCGCATGTATAACTCAAAGCATCCATGCACATGGGACGAGAGCCTCCCCTATGTTCAGCACAGCTACAACCGAGCTCTTCACAGCTCCACTGGCCATAGCCCTTTTCAGGTGGGTTTGGGATTCCAGCCACTATGCCCCATTGATGTGGCCATGCCACTTGCAGCTACTCACATGAATTCAGCTCATGTCCAGTCCGAAACAGATAAGGCCACCAGCTTCATTGAGCGCATCCAACATATTCGCCAGTAGGTCCATGACATTCTTGAGAAATAAAATGCCAAGTACAAGCAGCGACATGATCAACATCGGGTGCCACACAAGTTTTAGGTGGGCAACAAAGTCTGGTTGCATTTGCAAAAGGAACGCCTTACTGGAGCCTATCGGAAATTGAGACCACTCCGATATGGTCCTTACACCATTACTAAGGCTATGGGAGACAATGCATTTGAGCTCAGCATTCCCCCATTCCTTGGCCTTCACCCAGTGTCCAATGTGGACCGCCTTCGGCCATACTTTCCACCATTGCTCGACACATCCGACATTGCAGAATAGCTCCAACCCACAGAATTAAACCCAGATTGCATGGAACAAGCTGCAACTGATCAAATCATGGACACACAGATCAAGAACACTCGCCAACAGAATATCCAACTGTATCGAGTTGTCAAAGCAGGCCAACTCCTTCAGCAGGGCAAGTGGCTCACCAGGGAACAAGTTCAGCAGAAGTTTCCTCATCTCATGGAGGAGCTCAACGCAATGGGGACCATTGCTTCCTAAGGGGGGAGGAATGATCCAGGTGGATATTGGTGGCCACCTACCAAGTCCACCTTGACCCCCACCATTGTCTTTCTCAGCATTTTCAGTTTCCTTAATTGTAGCACAACTTACTATTTTTTAGCAATTTTTCAGGTCCTGAACTTCCGGAGCCGTTTTGAGGCCCTAAACGACGTTTTTTGGGGAATCCGAGGGCAACATGGGTCCATGGAATGGACCGATGTTGCCTATTCCAACAATGATAGTGCTCAGATAGATCTTTCTAATGAGCTATTGTACGCGTCAAACGGAGATCATATGCCAAAGTTACGACCCCGGGAAGTTGATGTACCAACTTACCCCCAAACGGGGCCCACAGTTTGGCGTTTCATCTCCTAGGGTTAGGTTTTGGAATGTTAAGGGTTTTCCATTGTGTCTCAACAATAAATAGGCCTTCGAGCCTCATTGTAACACAGTTCAGAGGCATGTAGCCATCACATCTCTTCTCAGAGATAAGCTACCATCGCCCTAGCTGGTATATTTCTATTTCTGGTTGTAAGCATATTTCAGTATTTTCCATTAATGAAATGAAGTATTATTTCCGCTGCATCTTTGTGTATATGGTTATCTCTGTAATTTGTTTCGTTCCTGTTTAAATCCGGATCAGCGAGCCTCCACCAGAGTTTTCTCTGGCTTAGCCTTGCTTAGGCATAGTTCACCATCTTTCAGGTCCCAACAAGTGTGCTCACAATTGAACCCTTCAAATAAGCTCAATGTCGGTTGACAATGCACCCCCCTAGAGAGGGGATCTCAACTGTCAGATTCCTTGCACCTCGTAGGTTTTCAAACCCACCGACTCGCACACATGTTAGACTCCTTGGTTCATGTTTCAAGATGGGTCGAATGGAAAGCCTGCCAACCAACACCATCAGTGCACAGGTGCACACGGCTCACCACAAGGGGGCACGCTTCATTCCTCGACTGCCGCAACAGCAAACTGACAGACAATAATCCACCCGTGCTTATGATGAGGCAACAACCTGTGTTGGTTTACACCTCAAGTCAAGCGGCGGACTAGTCTGAGTCATTCCACATCTGACCAAGATGCATTAACAACCCCCATCCACTTCCCACCCAACAATTTCAAGCACTCTTTAACTCTCTTTTCAAAGTTATTTTCATCTTTCCCTCATGGTACTTGTTCACTATCAGTCTCTTGCCTGTATTTAGCCTTGAACAGAAATTACCACCCAATTAGGGTTGCATTCCCAAACAACCTGACTCATCTACAACACCTTGTGATGTGGCAAGGTCTCGGCCCAATGGGGTTGTCACGCTCTCAAGCGCCCCCTTCCAAGGGACTTGGCCTAGGTCTGCCACTGAGGAAGCTTCTATCGACTACAATTTAAGCGACGCTGCTGCCCAATTATCATGTTGGGCTCTTCCCAGTTCGCTCGCCGCTACTAGGGGAATCCTTGTAAGTTTCTTTTCCTCTGCTTAATTATATGCCTAAACTCAGCAGGTATTCTCACCTGAGCTGAGGTTGCAAAGTTGGAGCTAAATCCTCCCTACCCAATGGGAGGACAAGAGAGAGCAAAGCAAGTTCGAACAATGCCACACAAAGCCTACATCAGCTGACACCGACTGCTCGTCCAAGGGGACAAGATCACCACTCGCCGACACATTCCACGAAACATCACTTGAGGTATTTCAGCCAACCGCACCACATTGGGCATGGATGACCAGCTCCGCTACTCCCTAACATATTGTATGGAGAATGCTTGAATGGGATGTGATGCCCAGATAGACTGCCCTCGACCAAGGCCTCAAGCACAAATTGCGTTCAAAAACTCGATGATTCACGGGATTCTACAATTCACACTAAGTATCGCATTTCACTATGTTCTTCATCGTAATAAGAGCCGAGATATCCATTTCTAAGAGTCGTTTCCGCGTATTACTAAAAAATCCACCACAACACTAAATAGGGGCACCCCACAACAAATGTAAGGCTAAGGGCCAAAAGGATGAAAGGAAGAAAAATGCATGAAAGAGAGAGAAATAAAAGTGTTTACCCCCCTCACAGGAGGAGGCTCAAACAGAGAACAACCTCCCCGAGCCCCACACCCTCTTAAAAAGGGGGGAAATGCATGGAACAAAAATAGAGAAGGACTAGGGTAACCAACCCGGGAGCTCGCACTGCTTTTAATCCTCCCCAAACACTAGTCCACAAAAATTCCCCCTTTTCTCCGTAAATCTAGGGACCAAAAGGAAGAAGGGAAGAAAACAAGGTGAAAGAAATAGAGATCAAATGTGGCTATCGGCTCACAAGGGGAGGCTCAAACAAAGCACAAGCCTCCTAAGCCCTGTGCCTTCGCAAAAAGGGGGGAATTGAAGGGGACGATGATCGAGAAGGACTAGGGTGGCCACCCTGGGAGCTCGCATTGCGTTTCATCCTTCCCGAACACCAATCCACAACAATCCCACCTTTTCTCCATAAAGTTATTGGCTAAAAGGAATAAGGGAAGAAAACAACATGAAAGAAAGGGATATCAACCGTGGCTACTGGTTCACAAGTGGAGGCTTGAAATAGAGAACAAGCTTCCCCAGCCCCGTGCTTTGCCAAAAAGGGGGGAACCGTAGGGACCGATGATCGAGAAGGAATAGGGTGGCCACCCTGGGAGCTCACACTGCATTTCATCCTTCCCAAACACCAATCCACAACAATCCCACCTTTTCTCCGTAAAGCTAGGGGCCAAAAGGAAGAAGGGAAGAAAACAACATGAAAGAAAGAGAGATATCAAACGTGTCTACCGACTCACAAGGGGAGGCTCAAATAGAGAACAAGCTTCCCCAACCTCGTGCCTTCGAAAAAATGGGGGAACTGCAGGGGACGATGATCAAGAAGGACTAGGGTGGCCACCCCCGGAACTTGCACTACTTTTCGTCCTTCCTGAACACCAATCCACAACAATCCCACCTTTTCTCTGTAAAGCTAGGGGCCAAAAGCAAGAAGGGAAGAAAACAACATGAAAGCAAGAGATATCAAACGTGGCTACCAGCTCACAATGGGAGGCTCAAACAAAGAACAAGCTTCCCAAACCCCGTGCCTTTGCAAAAAGGGGGGAACTGTAGGAGACGACAATCAAGAAGGACTAGGGTGGCCACCCTAGAAACTCACACTACTTTTCATCATTCCTGAACACCAATCCACAACAATCCCACGTCTTCTCCATAAAGCTAGGGGCAAAATGAAGAAGGGAAGAAAACAACACCAAAGAAACAAATATCCCAAGAAAAGAGAGAATCTCAACAGCATGTCGAGTAGATGCCAGCTAACCAAAAGGAAATCAAACAAGACACCCAATAAAAAAGCATCCCACCTCTTCACACCCTCCCACATACATTACGACACAACACCCTTTCTATCTTACAACATAACAAACAACAATCAAACAACCAAGCAAATAAATCACAACCTAAACTTGACCACTAGAAAAGACAAGGGCCATGATGAGACCAGTGTCTAGAGCATGTTACTGAGTGGTAAATAACCCCCCAACCTAGCACAAGGTTTCAAATGACAAATAGACTACTAATAACAAACCCACCCACTATTGCACCCCTCCATGAACAAAACACCCAACAACCTTTCCAGCAAGAAAGTCAATGGGGGGCAAGAATCAAACTCCAAAGAGGAGTTGTCATGGGCCGACACTCAATGCTAGAGAAAGCCACGGGTCGCAAATACATCGATGGTGCAAGATCACTAAAGAGAGGGATGTCTGCAAAGTGCACACCACGAAACAAACAAATGACCAAGTCCCACAAAAAACCCACAATCCAAAGGGAGGAACAAAGACACAACCCGCTACTTCTTTTTTCCTTATAAGGGGAGTGTCTCACAAGAGGATGAGGAATTCCCTCAATGGCAAGGGCATGAGATAATATTGCTACCCTCATGCCCATTGGCAGGGAAAATTTCGATCTTGATGGAGCTCAGACCAAGGGAGGGGTTTTTCATTACCTAGACACCCAACCCTTCCACAAGGGCATATCGAGGAACGGTCAAGAGGACTAGGGTGGCCAGCCCAACGGGTTGAACTGCTCTTCATCCATCCCATACTGAACCCACCCTGATAATTTCCCCTCACGAAAGGTTTGACCTACTAGGCACGCGTGCAACCACTCCCTTGACCCAACCACCAACAAGAAAGCTCACCCAAGAAACACATCAACCACCGCTGCCTTTTCGAGAGAACCAACTATGGAAGCCCGCACCCTTGGCCCATGCCTTCCTATGAACAAAAAACCAAGCACCACTGCTACAAATGAGTCTAAATTTATCCATCGTATTTCCCAAGCACCTCAACTACAACAACCATGCCCAGCTGAACAGATCATCAAAAGGGCTCCCAAGAAACAAGCTTCCAAACACCCTACAAAAAATCATTGGGGGAAATAAAAACAAAGGATGGGTGGGACAAGCACAAGCATGACTTGTAAACACACACACGGAAAAACAAGCATTACTTCACCTTCCTCTAAATGATAAGGTTCAATGAAATTCTCACGATGTCGATAATGGCGAACCACCATCATCGACGCAATCTGAACACTTCACCAAATCATTTAATCGGTAGGAGCGACGGGCAGTGTGTACAAAGGATAGGGACGTAGTCAACACAAGTTGATGGCACGCGCTTACTAGGAATTCCTCATTGAGGACCAATAATTGCAATGGTCTATCCCCATCATGATGCAATTTGAGAAGATTTCCTGATCCTCTAGAACCAAGAAGAAAAACTCATTGGCTACATCAGTGTAGCGTGTGTGCGGCCCAGAACATCTAAGGGCATCACAGACCTGTTATTGACTCAGACTTCCATGGCCTAAACATCCATAGTCCCTCTAAGAAGATGCCCATGAAGGGGAACCTCCATGTAGCTATTTGGTAGGCTGAGGTCTCGTTCGTTATCAGAATTAACTAGAAAAATCGCTCCACCAACTAAGAATGGCCATGCACCACCACCCATAGAATCAAGAAAGAGATCTCAATTTGTCAATCCTTACTATGTCTGGACCTGGTAAGTTTCCTCATGTTGAATCAAATTAAGCCACAGGATCCACTCTCGGTGGTTCCCTTCCATCAATTCCTTTAAGTATTAGCCTTGTGACAATACTCCCCCTGGAACCCAAACACTCTGATTTCTCAAAAGCTACTGGCGGAGTCCTTAGAGCAACATCTATTGATGCCTGGTCGGCATCATTTATGGTTGAGACTAGGATGGTATCTGATCATCTTTGAGCCCCCAACTTTCATTCTTGATTAATGAAAACATCCTTGGCAAATGCTTTCACAATGGTCCATCTTTCATAAATCCAAGAATTTCACCTCTAACAATGAAATGCGAATTCCCTCGACAATCCCTATTAATCATTACTCTGGTCTCGAAGGCCAACAAAATAGGACCAGACTGCTATCTGCTATTCCATGCTAATGTATTTAGAGCATAATCTTACTTTGAGCACTCTAATTTTTTCAAGGTAGCAATGCCAGAGCTACGACCCAGCCAATTAAGGCAAGGAGCACACCGCCGACAAAAGGGATGGAAGGGAAGGTGCACATCAAGTAGGCGGACCGACCTTTATGGCCGAAGATCCAACTATGAGCTTTTTAACTACAACAACTTAAATATACACTATTGGATCTAGAATTACAGTAATTGCTAGAACCAGACTTGCCCTCCATTGGATCCTCTTTAAGGGATTTAGATTGTACTCATTCCAATTATCAGACTCGATGAGCCCAGTATTGTTATTTATTGTCACTACCTCCCCATTTCAGGACTGGGTAATTTGTGTGCCTGCTGCCTTCCTTGGATGTGGTAGCCACTTCTCAGGCTCCCTCTTCGGATTCAAACCCTAATTCTCCATCACCCATCACCACCATGGTAGGCCTCTATCCTACCATCGAAAGTTGATAAGGCATAAATTTGAATGAAGCATCGCCAACACAAGGGATGTGCGATCCGTTGAGTTATCATGATTCATTGAAGAAGCAGGCAAGCCTGCACTGGCCTTTTATCTAAAAATTTCATCCCTTCCAAAGAGTTGGGACTTGGTGCACGTATTAGCTCTAGAATTACTACGGTTATCTTAGTAGTATGGTACCATAAAAAAAACTATAACTGATTTAATGAGCCATCTGCAGTTTCACAGTCTAAATTAGTTCATACTTAGAAATGCATGGATTAATCTGAGACAAACATATAACTACTGGCAGGATTAACCAGGTAGTAGCCTCCCACTCCTAAGGGTATTCCAGGTGCTTTTTTACTAAGAGCTAACCTAAGCACCCATCAAGTCAAAGAGATATCAAAATATCATGTAAAACTTTTATGCCTTGCACCTCTTGCATCCCAAGAAGGAAGCACATGCAACATGCCAAGGACATGGCAAACAAATGGGTAGACCTGCCGAGTCATAACACACCAAGGCCACTTCAGATTTTGAAACCACACCCCAACCAACAAGAAAACAAGCAATCACTCACCCACTCCCTTAAAAATGCCTCCACGCCCCACACCGAGGCCACCTAGGAGTCCACCCGAATAGCAACAACGCTGGACCTCGATCTCCTGATCACCTGTGGCAGCCGTGATGAAAAGGAAACAAATGTAGAATGGCCAACCACACAACCTCTATATTATAAATGAGCCCCAACCCTCCCTACCCCACACTGAGGCCACCTAAGAATCCACTCGAACAGTAGCAATGATGGACCTTGATCTCCCGATCGCCTGCGGTAGCCTCGATGTGAAGGAAAAGGAAGGAAATAAAAAGAGGATGACCGACCACAAATCCTATCATAGAGAGGCCATACAAACCTCCTTGCCCCACACCGATGCCACCTAGGAGTCCACCCAAATAGCAGCAACAGTGGACCTCGATTGGATGATTGCCTACAATAGCCTTGACATAAAGGCAAGGGACGGAAATAATACAAGACAAACTAAGCCCACAACCATCCTTAGAAATGCCCCCCAACCCTCTCCTCCCTGCACATAGGCCACCTAGGAGTCAACCCAGATGACAGTAATGATGGACCTCGATCGCATGATCACCTATGACAGCCTCAATGCAAAGAAAATAGAAGGAAATAAAACAAGACCAATTGAGCCCACAACCTCTCTTAGAAATTCCCCTCGACCCTCCCCACCCAACACAGAGACCACCTAGGAGTCCACTCGGATAGTAGCAAAGGTGGACCTCGATCACTTGACCGCCCGTGGCAACCATAATGCGAAGGCAAATGAAGGAAATAAATGCAAATCAAGAGGCTCACTACACAATACAAGAACATATCCAAACAGGAGGAGGGATCGGGCAGCTCCGCACCCCACGCACCCTATGTATAAGCAACCTAGGAGATTTCCCATAGCTTTACCAACTGGACAATGAATAATTTTCACCTACGACCACCTCCACATAGAGGAGGGAGGTCGCAGTGTTCCACCTTGAAATCCTTCTTCCAGATAGGCCCCACCATCAACGTAGAAAGCCTCCTCCCCATTAGAGCATAAGCGCATACATAATTGAAACAAAAAATGCCCACAAACATTGTGACTTAACATTTCCAACCACAAAAGGCTACCACGCATGCGATATGCAAGGAAAAATCCAACCACTCAATCAAACATATGAGCCAACACATCTATCAAAACCTCAAAGCCAACACAACCACAGACAATGTGCACTTTGAAAGGAATGCCAACCCTTAACTTTACAATAAGGAGAACAATGCCTCACATCACCTGACAGAAAAAGCAACCAAGGGGGAGGGTAGGTGGTTTACAACCAAAACCCTTCCACATTCCTCTTAAATGTATGCATCTCAACCAAAAATGCCAACATAGAAAGAGTACGAGCACAAGAAATCAGCACCATAAACAGCTCAACAATGAAGAGGCCAGCCGTCACAGGGAACCACACCACAAAAACCCATACAACTCCAAGAGCCTGGAGTAGAAGGGGAATTGTTCACATGTGCCTCCCGAGACAAGCATGGCCAACATTACTGCTCATGTGCTACTAAGTGGGTATGGAGAGAAGATGAGAATCAGCCACCCTAAAAACAACCCAAGGCCATTCTTGAGGGAAACCCAAAAAACCAACTCAATTACCAACCCACCTTTCACACGAAAATCAAAACCCTCCCCACCAAATAGGGAGGAGGTGAACAATATAACGAGGAGCCAATTTCAATGGAGCCACACATGGCTGCCCAGCCCAATCAAAATTTTCTATTCACAATAACTGAAGGGTAGGATAGTGACATAGGCATGATAGAGTTTTGGGGTTTCCATCTAGGACCACAACAACTAAGGCTCAAAGGAGCGCCGAGAAAAATTGAACATTTTTATCATTTAGATGGGCAAGAGGGATGGGGACAAGCATGGCCAACATTACCTCTCATGTGCTACCAAGTGGGGATGGAGAGAATATGAAAATCGACCATGCTACAAATGACCCAAGGCCATCATTCAGGCAAACTCGACAAAACAACTCAATTATCAACCCACATTTCACACGGAGAGAAAACCTATCACTTGTATCATTTGGACAAGCACGAGGGACTATGATGAGCAAGGGAGCCATACCACAACAACCCATAAAACTCAAAGAACTTAGAGAGTAGAAGGGGAATTTTTCACATATGCCTCCTGGGACGAGCATGGCCAACATTACTGATCATGTGCTACTGAGTGGGGATGGAGAGAAGATGAAAATCGGCCACCCTACAAATGACCCAAGGCCATCGTTTAGGAAAACCTAAAAAAACAACTCAATTACCAACCCACCTTTCACACGAAAAGAAAACTTGTCACTTGTATCATTTGGATGGGCACCAGGGGACCAGGACAAGCCAGGGAGCCACACCACAATAGCCCATACAACTCCAAGAACTAAGAGAGAAGAAGGGGAATTGTTCACATATGCCTCCCAGGATGAGCATGGACAACATTACCACTCATGTGATACCAAGTGGGGATGGAGAGAAGATGAAAATCAACCACCTTACAAACAACAAAAGGCCATCATTAAGGAAAACCTAAAAAAACAACTCAATTACTTTGATTGTTTGTTTCTAAGATAGCTACCCATCTTAGTGGGTCTAGTAGTTCGAATCAACACTAGTTTTCCCTGAAACAAAATGGCGACTCCGCTGGGGATCGAAAAGTTCATTTTGTTTGTTTATTGTTTGCTTTATAAACTACAGACGGAGTCTGAAGTTAGCTAGCTAGCCTTCGAAACGCCTTTGCTATGCAATTGTGAAGTAGATGAATGCTACTTCAGTCAATCTCTGGGTTGGTTTATGAACTGAACATCTCACTTACAAAGCATTCTAAGTGCCCTTGTGGTAGCTCATAACCTCATAATATCTTACCCCTATACTTTGTTTTTACTGTCCATCATAAGTCAACCTAAATCACTGAACTTAGCTACAAATTTTGAGCAGAAACCAAGCTCAGTTTCACTCCCTGGTTCATCACCCTATCTGTAACTGTGCAACCTATATGCATCACACCTCCTGTGTGTTGCAGGTGATATGCATCCCTGTTTCCCTGTGTTACAGGTGCAATGATTGAGTGATATTGTTTCTCTGATTGAAATTCGGTTTTTTCTCCTTGTTTTCAGCTCTATTATGTAGTTTTGTTGTTCATGATCAGTATCTTCTTGCCGAAACCTTCTTCCTTCACATATTTCAACCTCTATTAGTTAGGAATTGTAAATGTCTCTGTGTATTTGTGAATCATTTACAATCTTCCTTTGTCAAAAGTGGCTTAATCGAATTGTTGTTTTTTATGCAAGTGTTGTAATTGACATTTTGAATCGGAAGAAGAGTGTCATAAAGTATTCCTATTCTAGATAGTTGATTGTACTTTTTTCATTGTACTTGATTTGAGTTATTAGTATTTGAAGTGTCGAAAAAAGTTTTCAATTCAAAATCAAAAAGTGTCGTCTTAGTCTTCCTTTCGTTTTGAAAAGAAATTGTTAAGAATGTCGCTTTGAAATAAAATAGTTTAGATCTATACTTAACTTTCCTTTTTTGCATTCATACATTAAGGAAACAAAGAAACAAATACATGCATGTGCATTTTCATTTTGACTGCATGTGGAATATGATTTAGGAAAGTGCATTTAGTGTGTGCTCTATGCTCTCAGCTGAAAGAAAAATCATAATCTTCTTTCCTTTGTAGCTAGGATTTTCATTGCTAAAAGAAAATAAATGACTGTTTATCATTTTAGATTGCATATTTAGGAATTTTACATTTACATCACATGGTGAACCTTGAAAGACAAACTTCTAAGCAATATCAACCATAAAATAAATCTCAATGAACATAAGAATGCTTTGGAACCTAACGCAACACATTTAGAAGTCTAGGCTAGATACGTGTTCTAACATCATAAAACTTGGTAACTATCATTTTCATCGAAGGATGCGTGATTCTTCCTCCTTGATATGACAAGTGCCAGTACAGACTTATGCTCCCCATACCATCGAGTATATATTGGGAGAGCACAATAGGCTTATACCCTTTATTCTTAAGAAGCCGTGTCTGTTGCCCTATCGATCGCAATGCATTGAACATAGTATTAAGGAAGATTGATTGCCATAGATAAGTCCTTGGTAATTCCTCTATCATTTATCACCAAGGTGTATTTGGCAGTTTTGTGATAAGTTTGGTAATGCCTCTGTCTAGATTTCTAGAGTAGTCACTTTCATTCCTTTTAGACTCCTTAAAAGAAAAGGTCCATCTTAGCACTTGTCACTTCAGGCTCATTAAAAATTGAAGGTGACTAGAGTCACCTTCAGCTTTTTCTCGACTCTTAAAAATTGAAAAAGCAAGTTGCGTCAAAGTGTCTTAAAATTTATTTGAATCAGAATAACATCCATGTTACTTTGTTGATATGAGGTTGAGATAATGGAGCCCACCAATCAAGGAATCCCTCTTAGAGGGAATCCTAGTCCTTTCTCCTCCTAGGGAGACATTGGTTCTCCATATATGGCTACATTGTCCCTTCCAGGAATCACAATCGGCCTACCGGTATGGCTTTTCTCGACCTCTTTCATTCAAAACACTATAATTCCTCAGCAACCAGATGATACTAAAGCTACCCCTTCACCTTCTACTTCATTTGTTTCTCCTTCCCCTTCTTCCTCTTCACTTGGTGAAACTAGTGACACTAAAAACCAACTAGCTGAGAAGAAAAAGAAAGGGAAGGAAGAAGCCAACTAAACAAGGAGGTGACCATGCATCATTCAGCGAAAATCCACACACTAAAATTTCCAAATCAAAATCTCCATGTGCAATTTGCAAGGGAAACCATTACCATCGAGATTTCCCTTGCATTTCGCGAATCTTGAGAGAATGGTCTCCTCGTTTTCACCATTCGGCATCATCAACCTCTAACAGTCAAGTTGATAGCGCACCATCAACTAGTGAAAATGAAGTCAATAGACAAAAAGGAAAATCCATATTTCCATGTAGGTTATGTGAAGGTACTCATACTCTTCACCATTTTCCTTTTCTGGACAAAGCCAAAAGCATTTTGGATAACCGTCCTGCTTCACCACAACGACCTCCACCTAGATACAGTAAACTCTTGCCAAGTCCTTCGCTACTTGAAAACCAGGTTGAAATAACTCAATTGTCAATAGAAACACCTATAATTGAAAGTAAACCTTTTGAGTCCATACCAGACCAAAGTCAACTGGTCGAGATGGCAGTTGACCCGGTCTTGCCTTCAGAAGGCCCACTTTTGGATGATACTATTTCCAAAGAGAATGAGAAAAACACTGTTCAAATTTTTTTTGTCGATACAGAGTCTAATGAACTTGGGGGAAATCCGCCCATTCCTTTACAACAAGAAGAGACCCACCTAGTTCATGAGATTTATTTGGCCATCTATTTGGTACCTCCTATGAGCAGTCTAGTCATTTTCTTTGATTGGAATTAACTAGCAAAACCTTGCCTTTCATCTAATGTACCATTCTGAATCATGGTACAAGTTTACAAAATGATTGTGTCTAGCACTATCATAGATTAAGGGGCTTCAGTGAGTATCCTTTCCTCAACTGCTTGGAAAGCGCTTGGTTCACCATCGCTTTTGCCTAAAAAACAAAATTTGTCAGGCTTCAACAAAGGAACTAGTCAACTGTTAGGGATCCTTCCAAAGTTACCGATAACTTTGAGAAAGAAAACCATTCATTTGAATGTGATGGTAGTCCAAGGGCCACTATATTACAATCTAATCCTTGGATGTGACTATATATATATATCATGGAATCTATTGTTTCCACATTATTTTGAGTGTTGTGTTTTCCACATGAAGGAAAATTGGTACATCTTGTCAACCAACTTTCATTTCCTAGTTCAAACACAACTATGAATCAACCATAATCCCTAAATGGTCTCTTCGCGTCAACAATGTCTCTTCAACCTTCATTCCATCCACCTAATTACTGCGGGTAGTTCAGTGAATGTTATGAAGTTTAGGGGGCATGCACCCTAGTCTTCTTTGGTAGGCTAACCTAGAGGAAAAGAGAGATTTTCTTGAAAGTCATAGTGATTAGACTGAAGAAACATTCCTTTTTAGTTTACGTGATCAGTCTAAAACAAATATTTCCTTGTATGTTATGTGATTGGAAGCTCACACCATTCACCTCCATCTATTTCGATGGACAAAGCCAAGGAAGAGTTTTTGTCTGCCAACATAAACAATCCCGCCTAACCGCTGGGACTTCCATTTCGTAACGTGGAAACTCTCCTTTTCTGAAACACCTGGGGGTATGCAAGCCTTTGTATGCAGGTGAAAAGTGACCTTTGATTTATTTAGTTTGTAAGTTCTCAACCCTTTAACCTTGTAGCTTGGTCGTTTCGAACTTACATAAAAAGGAAATGAGCACATGTTATAGTATTGTTCAAGCTCATTAAAAAATAAATCTACCAAGAGACATTTTCAAATGACTAGTAAGAGAAATGTTCCCGCAAGGTTCAATCTCGTTAAAAAATAAACCTTCACTAAGCATAGTTTTTTCCTAGTTCAAGCTCATTAAAAAATGAAGCCACCTTTGGGAAATAACCTTTGTGATCGCCTTTCTATTAGCCTTTTTGAACCTTGGTTGTGTTCCTACCATCACCTCCATTCATTTGGCCAACCATACACTTCCACTTGATTGTTTACCCTTTTGAGGAATAGCTACGACGAGTGATTATGATTGCCACCCTCTTCACACTACCATGTTTTGAAAAGTTCCAAACTTACCTGGAACCAGTTGCTATTCGAAAATACCACTCGTTCCTAAAAAACGAGTCCCTTTTAAACACTTTTTAGACTCGTTAAATATAAAAATATTTTTGAGCCATTGGCCTTTCCAGCTCTTTAAAGTAAGGGGAACACCATCCCTCCCATATATTTTAATCTTTCTGGAACTGAGGGATTATCAAACAAAAAGATCGAGCGCTTGCCTTTTCTAGCTCATTAAAGCGATCAAAAAGTCATCTCTTTTGTATTATTTTATATTTTTTCAGACTTAAGGGATTATTCCACTGAAAAGCATTGTTGGAGTTTCCTTTTTGTCCCTTTTCAAACTCTCTAAACATGAAAAAGACTGAGTTATCTTTGTCATTAAACACGTTAAAACAATAGCGACAAACTTGTCCACCTAGACAAGAACGAGTCTCACTGACGCTAGACTCGCTAAAAATAGAGAAACGGGTTTGCCCGAAGGGAAAATTATATACCAAGCATATGTTATCCTCCTCAAGATTGACAAAAATAAAGAGGTACTATTCAGAAATGATTGGAGAAAAAGGGAAGAAAACTTGAAGAATTTTATTGGTAGCAAGTCACTTTTGAACATGACACTCTCACTCCATCACCATGATTGAGTTGGGTTGGGTTTTTCTGTTCACTATCACCATTGGTCCTCCATACCATCCATGGGGTTAGTGCTACCATTCCATATCAGTGTTGCCAAAATGTTCAAGAGAAGTCATTCAGAGAATTCACCATTCAGCAAACGTCTCATGCACTGCAATACCTCCACCCTTCATTTTTCATGACTGCCATTCCTGAACCTTATATCATCAGATAGTTTTCACCTGCATAAAAATCATTTGCTTCATTTCACGTCGTAGATGTGGGATACATCAAGGCCCTCCTATGACAAGTCACTTCTTGTCGACATCAGCTCATTATTCAAGAAGTTGACTTAGAAACAACCCTTTCAGTACTTTGAAGCTTGCATGCCTCAATGGCAAGTTTCTCACTTCTGGCGATAGGTTTACATCAATGACCTTCGACCAAAAGATTTTGCATGGTGTTCAACATCAGCTCATATATTCACACCATGTGAATTGTACTGTAGTACCTTGAGGTTCATTATTGTTATCGGTGATTCCTCTCACGTCTGTTAATAGCTTACATTATTGGCTGGTAATCAAGCGATGTCCTTCCACCTTCGACTTCAGAACATCTTTTCATATGGATCGACTTGTACAATCGAGCGAAGATTGAATGAGTTTGAAGACCCCAAATCTAGTTTCATCCATTCGGGCTGCGATATATTCAGAAACATAAAGACATCAAATGTACATAGAAGCTGCACAGATAGTCATCTAAGCCAGCAAAGATGACTCTTCATGCGAAGAATCACCAGTCTGAAATAGCAGATGATTGTTTGTCCTATGTACATGAAAATGACTTTATAAAGCTAAGCATGGGAATGCCCACCTCAGCTAGATCATGAAAATAATATGATGATGATGTATTGTATTGTATCTTATACAGGTCACCTTCCAATTCGAATACCTCAGATCCTCATGATAAAGCATTTCACCCGACATTAGGAGATTTACGACCTCATGCTTTAGGGGGCAGCTATTATAGGCATATTTGGGCACTACAACCCCAATCTCATATGTCCATAAACTAACGGCTCTTTAGTCCCTAAAAGTTTTGTTTCATACCCTAAAGGATCACGGTCAACTGATTACATCATTTCCCAGAAGTTCCACCTAAAAAATTACTCAGAACTAGCCAAAACAAGACCATACTGATTGCTCCATGATCAAGGTGCAATGCATACTAGCTACCACACTAACCAGGTGCGATGCATACTAGAATATCCTTCTATGGGGTGCGATGAGTGAGAATGGACAAATGGTAGAGATAGTTTGCTAAGTGGATGATCATGGAATCTTCCAAAAACTTCTCCTATGACACTTACCTCTCTGAATTCGCCCAAGGATGAGTAAGAGATCAATGAAATCTTCAAGTGGAATCAAGAACTATCAGTGGAATGAAACTAATCAAAAACCTAGAGCTAACTCACACCCTTGCAAGACATCTATAAATGGATCCCTCATCTGAGAGATCTAGAGGTTGGAATTTTGTAATTTGTAAGGAAGTGACATTGGTTTATCTGTGAGAAGAGACATTGTATTGTTGGGTGATCTTGCTTTTCATGAGGTGAATAGGGCTTCTATGCTAGGAGTATGATGCTGGATAAGAAAGCTGGGTTGTAATCCTCTTTTCTACTATTAATAAAGTTATTTGAGTTTTCCTCCATATAATCATGTATTTGTGAATCTTATTGTTTATGAATGCAACTGTATGGTCAATGTGTTTCTAATTCTGCATTATTTATGATGTTTTAGATAGGGATGCTTTGATGGTTTTCTGTTACTTTGACTCTATAGGTACTCTTTGAATTGGGACAAGTAGGAGAGAAGTGGCACGTTCTATCAAAGGAAAGAGAAATCAAGAAAATATCAAAGCGGAAGATCCAGGTTGGTCCTCTTTTCTTCCATCTTATCTATTACACCTAAAGGAAATCTTGAATTGCTTTGACTGTTTGATTCTAAGATAGCTACCCATCTTAGTGGGGCTAGTAGTTCGAATTGACACTAGTTTTCTCTGAAACAGGGAGCCACACAACAACAACCCATACAACTCCAAGAACATGGAGAGAAGAAGGGGAATTGTTCACATGTGCCTCCCGGGATGAGCATGGCCAACATTACTGCTCATGTGCTACCGAGTGGGGATGGAGAGAAGATGAAAATCAGCCACCCTAAAAATGCCCCAAAGCCATTCTTTAGGCAAACCCAAAAAAACAACTCAATTACCAACCCACCTTTCACATGAAAAGAAAACCTATCACTTGTATCGTTTGGATGGGCACGAGGGGCCAGGATGAGCCTGGGAGCCACAACACAACAACCCATAAAACTCCAATAACTTAGAGAGCAGAAGGGGAACTGTTCACATATGCCTCTTAGGACAAGCATGGCCAACATTACCGCTCATGTGCTACCAAGTGGGGATGGAGAGAAGATGAAAACCGGCCACCCTACAAATTACCCAATGCCATCCTTTAGGAAAATCTGAAAAAACAACTACCAACCCACCTTTCACACAAAAAGAAAACCTATCACTTGTATCATTTGGATGGGCATGAGGGACCAGGATGAGCCTAGGAGACACACCACAACAACCCATACGACTCCAAGAAATTTGAGAGCAGAAGGGGAATTGTTCACATATGCCTCCCAGGACGAGCATGGCCAACTTTATTGCTCATGTGCTACCGAGTGGGGATGGAGAGAATATGAAAATCGACCACCCTACAAATGACCCAAGGGAATTCATCAGGAAAACCTGAAAAAATAGCTCAATTACCAACCCACCTTTCACACAAAAAGAAAACCTGTCACTTTTATCATTTGGATGGGCACGAGGGGACCAGGACAAGCCAAGGAGCCACACCACAACAACCCATACAACTCTGAGAAATTAGATAGCAGAATGGGAATTGTTCACATATGCCTCTCGGGAGGAGCATGGCCAACATTACTACTCATGTGCTACTGAGTGGGGATGGAAAGAGGATGAAAATTTTCCACCCTACAAATGACCCAAGAACATCGTTCAGGAAAGCCCAAAAAAACAACTCAATTACCATCCCACCTTTCACATGGAAAGAAAACTTGTAACCTGAATCATTTGGATGGGCATGAGGGACTAAGACGAGCCTGGGTGCCACACCACAATAGCTGATACAACTTCAAGAACTTGGAGAGTAGAAGGGAAAATGTTCACATATGCCTCCTAGGATGAGAATCTCCAACATTACCACTCGTGCTACCGAGTGGGGATGGAGAGAAGATGAAAATTGACCACCCTACAAATGACCCAAGGCCATCATTCATGAAAACCCAAAAAAAAAACTCAATTACCAACCTACCTTTCACACGAAAAGAAAAATTGTCACTTGTATTATTTGGATGGGAACCAAGGGACCAGGATGAGCTAGGGAGCCACACCAAAGCATCCCATACAACTCCAAGAACTTAGAGAGTAGAAGGTGAATTGTTCACATATGCCTCCCAAGATGAGCATGGACAACATTACTACTCAGGTGCTACCGAGTGAGGATGGAGAGAAGATGAAAATCAGCCACCCTACAAATGACCCAAGGCCTTTGTTCAGGCAAACCCAAAATAACAACTCAATTACCAACACAACTTTCACACGAAAATAAAAAATATCACTTGTATCATTTGTATGGGCATGAGGGTACTAGGACGAGCCAAGAAGCCACACCACAACAACCCATACAACTCCAAGAACTTAGAGAGTAGAAGGGGAGTCGTTCACATATGCCTCCAGGGACGAGCATGGCCAACATTACCGGTCATGTGCTGCCGAGTGGGGATGGGGAGAAGATGAAAATCAGCCACCCGACAAATGACCCAAGGCCATTGTTCAAGCAAACCTGAAAAAAAAACTTAATTACCAACCCACCTTTCACATAAAAAGAAAACTTCTCACTTGTATCATTTGGATGGGCACCAGGGGATGAAGACAAGCTAGGGAGCCACACCACAACAACCCATACAACTCCAATAACTTAGAGAGTAGAAGGGCAATTGTTCTCATATTACTCACAAGATGAGCATGGACAAAATTACCACTCATGTACTACCGAGTGGGGATGGAGAGAAGATGAAAATCGGCCACCCTACAAATGACCCAAGGCCATCGTTCAGGAAAACTTGAAAAACTACTCAACTACCAACCTACCTTTCACACAAAAATAAAACCTGTCACTTGTATCATTTGGATGGGCATGAGGGGACTAGGATGAGCCAGGGAGCCACACCATAACAACCCATACAACTCCAAGAACTTAAATAGCAGAAGGTGAGTTGTTCACATATGCCTCCCATTACGATCATGGCCAACATTACCGCTCATGTGCTACTGAGTGGGGATGGAGAGAAGATGAAAATCGGCCACCCTACAAATGACCCAAGGTCATCATTCAGGCAAGCCCAAAAAAAAACTCAATTACCAACCCACCTTTCACATGGAAAGCAAACTTGTCACTTGTATCATTTGGATGGGCACGAGAGACCAAGACAAGCCAGGGAGCAACACCACAATAGCCCATACAACTCCAAGAACATGGAGATAAGAATGGGAATTGTTCACATGTGCCTCCCAGGATGAGCATGGCCAACATTACCGCTCATGTGCTACCAAGTGGGGATGGAGAGAAGATGAAAATCGGCCACCCTACAAATGCCCCAAGGCCATTCTTTAGGAAAAAAAAAAAACAACAACTCAATTACCAACCCACATTTCACACGAAAAGAAAACTTATCACTTGTATCATTTGGATGGGCATGGCCAACATTACCAACATTACCACTCATGTGCTACCAAGTGGGGATGGAGAGAAGATGAAAATCGGCCACCCTACAAATGCCCCAAGGCCATTCTTTAGGAAAAAAAAAAAACAACTCAATTACCAACCCACATTTCACACGAAAAGAAAACCTATCACTTGTATCATTTGGATGGGCATGAGGGACCAGGACGAGCCCAGGAGCCACACTACAACAACCCATACAACTCCAAGAACTTAGAGAGAAGAAGGGGAATTGTTCACATATGCCTCCCGGGACGAGCATGGCCAACATTACCACTCATGTGCTATCGAGTGGGGATGGAGAGAAGATGAAAATCGACCACCCTACAAATGACCTAAGGCCATCCTTCAGGAAAACCCAAAAAAACAACTGCCAACGCACCCTTCACATGGAAAGGAAACCTATCACTTGTATCATCTCGATGGGCACAAGGGACTAGGATGAGCCCAGGAGCCACACCACAACAACCCATACAACTCAAGGAACTTGGAGAGCAAAAGGGGAATTGTTCACATGTGCCTCCCAGGATGAGCATGGCCAACATTACTGCTCATATGCTACCAAGTGGGGATGGAGAGAAGATGAAAATTGGCCACCCTACAAATGACCCAAGGCCATTCTTTAGGAAAACCTGAAAAGAACTCAATTACCAACCCACCTTTCACATCAAAAGCTGACTGAGGGACCAAGACAAGCATGGCCAACATTATCGCTTGTGTGCTACTGAGTGGGGATGGAGAGTAGATGAGAATCAGCCACCATACAAATGACCCAAGGCCATAATTTAGGCAAAACCAAACAAACATCTCAATTACCAACCCACTTTTCACACAAAAATCAAGACTGCACCTGAACGAGTTTACATGGGCACCCTCACATGACTCGACCCAACCCAACCAAACGAGTTTTCATGGGTGCCCTCACATGGCCTAAACCGACGAGACTCGACCTAACCTGACCGAATTTACATGGGAGCCCACACACGACTGAAATGAAGGCATAAGGGAGAGATGGGAAAACAAGCTACATGAACGTGCACAAAGCCCACCTCGGGTCACAACTTAGCAATTTTGATATGGGCTCGTGTGCCCAGGTGTGCCCTCACACTGAACAACCTGACCAAATGAGTTTACATGGGCACCCTCAAACGATCTGCTTGAATGAGTTAACATGGGCACCCTCAATCGACCAGCCCAAAGGAGTTTACATGGCCACCCACAAATGACCTGCTCGAAAGAGTTTACACAAATTCCCTCAAGCGACCCGCCCGAATGAGTTTACATGAGCACCCTTAAATGACTAGCCCGAACGAGTTTACATGGACACCCACACATGACCAAAATAAAGGCACAAGGTAGAGTCGGGCAAACGAGCTACACAAATATGCACAAACCTCACCCTGGGTCACAACTTAGCATTTTTGATATGAGCTTGTGTGCTTGGCACGCCCTCACATTGAACAACCCAACCAAACAAATTTACACGGACATCCTCGCCTGACCCACCCAACCCACCCGAATGAGTTTACATAGATGCCCTCGCTCAACCTACCCGATCGAGTTTACACGGACGCCCTTAAATTACCTACTCGAATGACCCGCCCAAACAAGTTTACATGGACGCACTCAAATGAACCACCCAAACGATTTGACATGAACGCCCTCAAATGACCCGCCCGAACGAGTTTACATGGAGACCCACAAGACCGAAATGAAGGCACAAGGGAGAGCTAGGAAAACGAGCTACACGAACATGCACAAAGCCCACCCCGGGTCATAAATTAGCATTGTTGATACAGGCTCGTGTGCCCAGGTGCGCCCACACACTGAACGACTCGACCGAACGAGTCTACATGGACACCCTTGCCCGACCCACCCGAATGAGTTTACATAGATGCCCTCGCCTGACCTACCAAATCGAGTTTACATGGACGCCCTTAAATTACCTACTTGAATGACCCGCCTGAACAAGTTTACACGGATGCACTCAAATGAACCACCCGAACGATTTGACACAGACGCCCTCAAATGACCCGCCCGAACTAGTTTACATGGAGACCCACAAGACCGAAATGAAGGCACAAGGGAGAGCTAGGAAAACGAGCTACACAAACATGCACAAAGCCCACCCCGGGTCATAAATTAGCATTGTTGATACGGACTCGTGTGCCCGGGCGCACCCACACACTGAACGACTCGATCGAACGAGTCTACATGGACACCCTTGCCCGACCCACCTGAACAAGTTTACATATACGCCCTCGCCCGACCTCCCCAAGCAAGTTTACACAGACGCCCTCAAATGACCTGCCTGAACGAGTTTTCACAAACGCCCTCAAATAACCCGCCCGAATGAGTTGACACAGACACCCTCAAATTACCCACCCGAATGACTTTACATGGGTGCCCACACGACTGAAGCGAAGGCACAAGGGAGTGTTGGTAAAATGAGCTATAGGAACATGCACAAAGCACACCCCGGGTCACAACTTAGCATTTTTGATACGAGCTCATGTGCCCAGGCGTGCCCTCACACTAAATCACCCGACCAAACAAGTTTACATAGACACCCTCGCCCGACTCGCCCAAACGAGTTTACACAGATGCCCTTGCTCGACCTGCCCAAATGAGTTTACATAGACGCCCTCAAATGACCCACCTGAATGACCCACCCAAACGAGTTGACACGGACACCCTCAAACGACCCACCCAAACAAGTTTACATGGGCGCCCACACGACCGAAATGGAGGGACAAGGGAGAGTTGGGCAATCAAGCTGCATGAATGTGCACAAAGCCCACCTCGGGTCACAACTTAGCATTCTTGATATGAGCACGTGTGCCTAGGTACACCCTCACACTAAATGACCTGACTGAAAGAGTTTACATGGATGCCCTCGCCCGACCCGCTAGAATGAGTTTACACGGACGCCCTCATCCGACCTACCCAAATGATTTTACATGGACACCTTCGCCCGACTTGATCGAGCGACCCTCCCAAATGAATTTGCATGGACGCCCTTAAATGACCAGATCGAACAACCCACCCAAATGAGTTTACACGAACACCCTCAAATCACCTGCCCGAACGACCCGCGCGAACGAGTTGACATGGACACCCTCAAACAACCTACCCGAACGAGTTAACATGGGTGCCAACACGACCAAAATGAAGGCAGAAGGGAGAGCTAGGTAAATGAGCTACACGAACATGCATAAAGCCCACCTCGTGTCACAACTTAGAATTTTTGATACGGGCTCGAGTGCTCGGGCATGCCCCAACACTAAACGACCCAACCGAACAAGTTTACACAGACACCCTCCCTCAACCCGCCCGAACAAGTTCGCACAGATGCCCTCACCCAACCCACTTGAATGACCTGCCTGAATGAGTTTACATGGACACCCTAAAACGACACACCCAAATTATCCACTGGAACGAGTTCACACAGACACCCTCAAACAACCCGCCCGAACAATTTTACATGGGCACTCACACGACCGAAACGAAGGGACAAGGGAGAGCTGGGTAAATGAGCTGCATGAACATGCAAAAAGCCCACCCCAGGTCACAACTTAGCATTTTTGATATGGGGTCATGTGCCCGGGCATGCCCTCACACTGAACGACCCAACCAAAGGAGTTTAGATGGATGCCCTCACCCGACCCACCCGAACGAGTTTAAATGGATGCTCTCGCCCGACCCACCCAAACAAGTTTACACGGATGCCCTCAAATGACCCGCTCGAATGAGTTTACAGATACACCCTCAAACAACCCACCCGAACGAGTTTACATGGACACCCTCAAATGATCTTCCCTAACAAGTTTACATTAACGCCCTCCAATGACCCGCTCGAACGACCTTCCTGAACGAGTTTACACAGATGCCCTCAAACGACCCGCCCGAACAACCCAACCAAACGAGTTGACATGGATGCCCTCCAACGACCCACCCGGACGTGTTTAAATGGGTGCCCACATGACTGAAATTGTCATGCCCCTACACTGGTGGTACTCTTCCAACCGCACTATAGCGAGGTGCGGCACCACCGACCATTTTCTTTTCACCAATACTTATGACCATGGACTACGCCTAACATTCATACTTAGTTTATTTTTCATTACCAAGTATTAAGTTATCATTTATACATGATAAAAACCATAAACATTCATCATAAAAGCATTAACATGTATAAATTCACAACAGCATAAAGGGAGGGGCAACTCCCTGATGTGAGTCTGGTCGTATATCAATATATATAAATTTCATGTACAAGTTAAATCTTGGAGGAAACCCCAAATTTACGCATAGCCAATTTTTCACTTTTGGAAAACTCAGTTGCCTAGCTCGTTGGCACATTTAAACAGTCACCACACATTCTTCCCAACTCTTCGTTCACCCTTAAATGCATTTTTTCATCTCGCCTGCTGTTTGCCCAACTTCGGTGCCCACCCGTGTCACTGTGAATGCCTACCCAACACGTTCACACATTGGTTGCCTTCGTTCACAACCCGTCACACTTCTGCACCTGACTTGTTCACCGTTCATTCAGAAAATTCCCTCACCGTGTTACCCTGCCTAACATTATTGTTCATCCCAACCATGCTTATGTTCGGTGGGTGCACACGCACTCATGTTGCCTCTCACCCGAACTCCCGTTCATAGTTTTGACCTCCCTTCATTCAGCGGGCTACACGTAGTACTGCCTACATAAACTCCCGTTCATGAACTTTAGTTCAACCACACTTCATTCGGCAAACGCCCTCACTAAGTCACCCGGCACGCCCATCGTTCAACCCTGCACAAATTCCCTATCTGGTTCACTCGTGTTCAACCCTGCATGAACGCCCTATCCAGTTCACCTATCGTGCGGCCCTGCACGAATGCCCTATCCAGTTCAACTATCATTCATCCCTACATGAACGCCCTATCTGATTCACCCATCATTCAACCATGCACTAACACCCTGAACAATCTACACGAAACATTGCGGTTCGACCTGCCCATCATGCAGGCACATCCACACGATGAATTGCACCTCCACTGTAGACTTAGCTCACACTTCCAACTCATCCAAGTTCAAAGATCGAATGCATCATCTCCAACTCATCCTTCTCCTATTCATATCCATCACACTTTGAGTGGGGCACCTAGGCCAACCCACCAACTCATCCACCCATCATTCAGTCAGCCCACAGTTCGGCACTCCAACTCGTTAGCCCTTCACCAACTCACTTGTCAGCCTACCCAAGACCACCCACCCATGTCGTGGTTTTCCCTTTAGCTCGCCTGCTCGTCAAGTCACTTGGGACCACCCACATGACATATAAACATACCACCCAAAACACTTCACATTTTCTCTGTTTCTCCTTGTGAGTTCTCCCACCGCACCATAGCTCGTCCAACCGCTCGCACGCCAGAATGCCCTACAACTCATGGGCCTTACATTCTCCCCCTATTGAAATCATTTTTTTCCTCAAAAATCTCTCATCCCAACAATCCACTGTCACCCAGATATCCATACCAAGGCGTATGCTCCATCATTATGTCATACATTGAAAAGTCATCCCAATCCATGATCATCAACCCCTTGTCATAATATCCACATGCTGCTTCCACCATGGAAGGATGGCCCCTCCATCTCAAGCTACATGCTTACTACAACATATCATTTCTACCTCATCATGTATCATCTTTGTGTGAACTGCTGCCATGATACTCCAACATAATGCTAACACATATCTGTACACTTGCGTCCCTTATGACTCGAACTGGTCGGGTGATCAGTCCAACTTTCATGCTCAAATCATAAGAATGCACATCCTCATGCCATCATCAGTGGTTTCTCATAACATCCTGTCATATCATCAACTCGATCAAGAATCCATCTCCATATAATTGTAAGCCATGCTTGGGTCCATGAATTAATCTCCATCTCTTCTACAACATGTTGTCCATGATGTTTGGTGTCAATGTGCTACATGAAATCAGCTGCATCTATCGCAACATCATCATCCCTACATGTGCTACCTATGACCATAGATCAATCAGCCCCCATGTGTCAAAAGTGGTCATGTCTCGGCTCAACCCATGCCCAAGTGTTTCCAGCAAGGCATCATCATCACTGCAACTCCATCACTCCAAAGTGTCTCATATTGACCCTCTACATCAAGTCACTCTTCCAAGCACACCCATACACGTACTAAAAAATATGCATCCCATCCTGCATCAAAGTCCCTTACCTCAGCTCCTCAATGAATCAGATCCTCTAAGTCCACCATATATGAAGTTCTCAAAAGTCACAACCTCATGTCATCATGAGCTCCATGAATAATCTCCAACCAACACCCTAGTAAGCATACATGTCTCCGCCCAAAGGACTCTGTGATGCAGGAAAGTGTTCCCTCTGCAGACAGAGGCTACCCCTCTAGCCCTAGAGTGGGTCTAGTCACAAACAAGGACATATCAACAATATCTTTCCTTAAACAGTCATAGTTGGAGGCCCACCTCAACCTGTGGTCGATGGAGTTTCGTTGTGCTGCTCCAGCTTCCGCTTCCTTCTCCTAATGAGTGATCAACCTGAAACAATGCAAAGGAAATACAACAAAGCACGTAACCAGAACAATAATGATCTATTTACTCACAAAGTCAAGAAGTCATGAACTATCAAGTACATTACATACAAGACATAGGAAAACATCATTGATTGCATTAATTACGAAATAAGAGTAAGCTTACAACCAAAGTCTTGACGTCACAAGTCTTCTCAGAGGGATCCAGCCAGCATGTTCCTCAAGAATTCACTCTTGAAGATGGATCTCCCAACATACAAGTCTCTCTCACTCACAAGTTTTACACAAGATTAAGGGAACTTCACAACCTTCCTCAAGCTATCAAGAATCCCACACTTGTCACACTAACACCAGCTATCTAGCAAACTCACAAATACTAACAGTACTATCAGCAACCATTCCAAAACTAAGAACTCCAAACTAGCAGTACATAGCAATGGTGAGAGTTTAAATAGGAGAAGGAGTCTCCATGAAAGGTGGAAGAGTGAGCTTATCTCCAAGGAAGGTAGCACAAATGATGGAACAGCCACGCCAGAGAAAGGAGGGAAACATAAACTAGGCCAACAACCAAGTCTGGAGTCATCTGGAAGGCCGACTGTTGGAACAAATTCACCCAATCTGGATCATAGCGGGCACATAACTGGTCTTCCACGCTGACATTGCTATTGAATAATGTAGCTAGTTAGGTCATCGCTGAAGCTTACAAGCAACCACACGCTGGCACATAAAATTGAACCATCGCGGGAATAAGGTGTACTTCCACGATGGCAGCGCTTCTGGACTGTTTTGGAGTTCCCTTTAGCGCATTTATTTAGCCAACAGACATGATGAGGTAGAAACCTTTGGAAAAGTGGGTCATTTGGTGACATCAGATAGCATTTGTCTAACATGGGTATGTATGACTTGGAAACATGACACAGTAGGATGACTAGACTGAAGAGAGTAACAAATTACTGTATAATAGATGCCTCCTAAAGTATGAAGCTCGAGAGAGAGGGAGGGGTGAAATTCTTTACGAAACTGACTGAACTGGAACACCATCTGAAGAACCTGCACGCAAGTACAACTGATATCTCTGCTAATGAAGTACATGTAGTCTAGGCATGGGCGAAACCTTCCAAAAGACATACGAAATAGGTTTGTGGTATGGATGCAACCATCCAACTAAGGAGACCATGATGGTGATAAAGGTATGGTCGCAGCCATCCATGAAGACTCGGGTATGGTCGCAGCCATCGATCAATGAGTCATGTAATCATAAAACAATCCACATAGCCTGAAGATGTGTAATCTGAGTTCAGGGTCTTGAACCCATCCAATCATAGTACAAATCCTAACATGCGAATAGATATGTTGAGGTCGAGCATGATAGAAAGTCGCTTGATTATCGGTCAATGATGAAAACTGTTAACAAGCATGAGAGAAACCACCAATAATGCCAATGGCTCTCAAGGTACTATCTAGCACAATCCACGAAGTGTGAAGAAGGAGCTGAAGTCAAACACTCATGGAATCACCCAATCGATGACTAATGATGAAATTTGACCGTCAGGTACGAAGAATTTTCCATTTTGGCATGCAAGCTCTAAGGTACCAAAGGGGATCTCTAGATCGATCTCCTGGATAGTGAGCTGATGTCGATAGGAGATGACCCATCGTAGGAGGGCCATAATATTTCGCTCATCAGTGACATGAGATAAGGAACAAATGGCAGATGGTGAAACAGAGTATCAGAGGAGAAGGCGAGGGTGTAAACTACAGAAGGATTATACTCTTGAACATGTCGGCAACACGACTCCAGAGGGTGGCAGCATTCAGACACCAAGGGATCAGAGGCTCAATGGAGACGGCATGAATCAGATGGAATGAGGCTAAATGACAACCCAAACCCGCAGAAGGCCAAATGACGATGTATGGATGTCCCAACCTGACAAAAAGAAAAAGTGTCGATGTTCAAGAGTGACTAGCTACCATAGACAATCAATGATAAACCTGTTGTTGAGTCCAACCTAGTAATAGTTTAACGAGCCCTAGGAAGGAGAAGCTCGAGTCTCGTCATGGTGACGAGTCCAATGTCGTCAAGGTTTAACGAGTCTGACATAGGTAAAACTCGGAGTCTTTTTCATGTTTAGAGAGTTTGAAAAAGACACGGAAAAGAAAACTCCAAGGGGGTCCTTTTTCGTAGATTTGTGTCTCTCGGGCCCGAAAAATTATAAAATGATACTTGAAAGAACCGCCTGACCATTACGATCGAGGAGTACTTTTCTTAATTAGTGACATCGACCCGAAAAAGTAGAAACGCGGTCAGAATCACATCGTTTCGTAACTGATAATGAGCTGGAAACGACAAAGGCCCGGCAATATTTTCGTGTTTAAACGGTCGGAAAAGAGCTTAAAGTCGACCGCCTCTTATTTCTTCTAACGAGTCAAGAGGGAAAACTTAGCAATATTGTCGTCTTTAAACGGTCGGAAAAGAGATGAAAGTGGACCTCCATTTTTATTTTCTTTAACGAGTCAAAAAGGGAAAAATACTCGGCAATCTTTTCATCTTTTACGATTTAGAAAAGAGCTTAAAGGAGACTCGTCCTAGAGGAATGAGTGGTATAAAGGGTAGCAACTGGTTCCGAAAATGGTGGAACTATTCAAAACATGCAATGGTCAAGAGGCTGGCTAATAAAACCACTCATTGCTGCAGTTCCTCAAGAAAGGAAAAACAACCAAGTGAAAGCATATGATCGGCCAAAGAGATGGTGGCGATGGGATGAAACAACCAAGGCTCATCTAGCAGAATTTAGCAGATAAAAACGACAATCACGGGGTGTATGGGTTCATTTTTACACAAGCTTGAACCATGGAGAACGTTTCTTGGATTTGGTTTCATGTTTACACAAGCTTGAAATGAAAAACTATGCTTGTTATAAGTCCGCATGCCCCCAGCATAATAACGCAGATCGAGGTACATGCCACCCAAGCTTCGTTGCATTCAACGAGGTGGATGGAATGAAGTTTCACATTCGAGATCTTGGAAAGACTTGACCTGGATTTTATGAGATCTTAATCAAAGATGCGATTTGGAAAAGGAGGATTTGTTTCATTTTTTTAATGAGGTTGACACAGTAAAAGAATTGTCCTCATAACCCTTGTTTCATTTTTCAACGAGGTTGACATAAGATCAAGAAACTATCCTCGGGAACTTTCTTCCATTTTTTACCAAGGTTGACACAAGAAAATAACTATCCTCAGCACTCCTTGTTTCATTTTTTAATGAGGTTGACACAGGAAAAAACTATCCTCATACCCTGTTCATGGACCACACAAGAACATGGATCCTAAGAGGTCTTCGTGGGATGGAAGAAACACACTTTGGGAGGAATACATGTCATGATGAACCAATGAAAGATCGGGTTCCAATGCCCCCAGTACATGATGTACGAGACCATCTGCATGATCATTAGCAGAGGCGAAGACGGAACAGGTAGCCACATAATTTACCTATGGCAAGGAAGGTACTGCTTGTGAGCAAGAACCAAGATGGGATGACAACTGCGCAGGAGGCATCAGGGTACTAAAGAATGATAATTGATCTATGGTCACCATTCTTCCCTCGTGTGGAAAACAAGACACACAGAAAAGTGAAGAGACGAGGACCCCCATGGCATAAATATAGTCATGGCCAAGGAGAAGACTGAAATTCGCACCTTAGACAACCATGACATCTATATAGACAGTTTTGCCCCCCAAAGTAATAGGTAACTTTGGGAAGATCTCTATAGGTTGACAGGGTTCTCCGTCAAATGCCAACAGATTTTGTGTGACCGGCACAAGCTGTGGGGAACCCAGAGCTTGCCAAGTAATGGAAGGCATAATATTGATAGACGCACCCTCATCCAAGACAGTGCCAGGTACTGCCTTATCGTAGGCGTGTATAGTAATCTCGAAAGTCACATAGGATGGAAGGCAGAAAGTACTCAAATGACTCCAATCGAGGGAAACGACCAAACGACTTGGTGGGGGAATCGTATGATTGCCCCCATGCCCTACAGGAACCAAAGAAGGACTCCCTAGATCAACTGGAATAGGAGAGTCGTTTTCATACTCTGGAGAATCTGATGAGATGAGAAGAACATGAGCATGACACTCTTCCGAAACAGATTAATCAACAGGTGGTGAACCCAAGTTCACACTCTCTCCAACCGATAATTGGTCTGGAACAGGCTTAGCACAAATGAGATCGGAAGGAGGATGGACAAGAGAAGAATCTAAGTCAATATCTTTTTTGATAGAGGGAGGGTCTGAAGAGAGCCTCTGATAACCAATGGGAAGTTGGGGTGAAGAAGCTGTAAGACTTTCCAAAACGGCGGAAGCTTTATCCATGAGCGGACAAAGGTGAAGGGGATGGTTGCCTTCACACAGTCTATAGGGGAATCGAATCTTCCCTTCCTTATTATTGTTTCCAGTTGAAAGGATAGCATCAACTTGAGCTTCAGAGGATGATGAGGGACGAGCCGGGTTGTGAGACCATACTTCTAGAATCCTTGGAATGCCAAGACAATCACGAAGAAGAGGGTCACCCTTGCACAATTTACAAGGAAACTTAACCTTCCATGGAGGAGCAGAAGGTCGTTTGACCTGAGATGTACCTGGAGCAGTAATTGCATAGGTGGCCTTGCATTTATCAGACTTCTTCTTCTTCTCTGTCTTATTTTGCTTCTTCTCAGTCTCGTGGTTACTTGATGTGAAACATTCACTAGGCGAAGGAGGAGAGGAGGAGGAAGAAACAGGGGAAGAAGGTGTGTGCTCAACCTTGGAATCAACATGTCGTGGTTTGGATGAAGGAGGCGACAGAACAGGAGTTATGACACTTGGGACCACCGAGGTTGAAAATAACCATACGGGCAAACTGATGGTTAGCCCAGGCAAAGACAATGTTGCCATATACGGAGCACCAGCATTTCCAAAAGAAGGAAATGGACTAGGATTCCTATCTGGGGAAAGACCTTGGCCATTAGACTTGGGGAATGTTGCCATCGAGAACGAGCCTGAAAACACTCTTCTCACAACCAAGAACTCGAACTATTGCCAGGAATATTTCGTGGGCAGATAAATTTTATGACACAGGAACAAAACTTGACCTTTTCATGTTTCAAGAGTCGAGAAAAGGACGAAAAGGTGACTATATATCTTTCAAGGTTTAATGAGCCTAAAAGGACAAGTGCTCAGATGGACCTTTTCCTTTAGGGAGTCTGAAAAGGAGCGAAAGTGACTACTCTAGAGAACTAGGCAGAAGGTTTACCAGGCAACCCATAAAACTGCATATACACCTTGGCAGTCATATGAAAACCAAGGACTTTATGTACGACAGTCAATCTTCCTGAATGTTGTGTTCAATGCATTATGGTTTGTAAGGCGGCAGACACGACTTCCTAAGGATAAAGGATGATAACCTAGTGGGGTCTCCCAGCATATACTCGATGGTACATGGGAGCACAATTCTGTGCTAGATCACTATTGAGTCACAGAAGGAGGAATCACCCAACCTTGATTGGAAACAAAAGTGACTAGGTTTAACGACACCGAAGCACGTCTCTAGCCTAGACCGCTAAATGTGTGCGTTATGTTCCAATTCATTGTTAGATTTATTCAGTTCATTTTAGAGTTGATCTTGAATTATGTTTCAGTTTCTAGGCCTTACCGTATGTATATCAAAAACCTAGGATGCAGCTAGAATGAGCGGAGCATGTTTCATTTCGATGAACACCTACTTATGGAAAGGTAGAGAGTTCATTCCCAAACCAGGACAAGCAAATGAAAACACTAGGAAACACAATGCATCAATACATTGATCTCACGATGCATCAATACTACTAATGAAAGATTTAAAATTTGTTTCCCAATTTCTCAAACATGAAAATTTATAATGCAAATGTACTTTCACTTTCGTATGTTAAATGAATGCAAACTGTTGATTTTCTTTTTGTGAACAAGCAAGTGTGAACTGATCGATCCAAATAATTTTGATCTATGCTTGGTAGTGAAGAAATCGAATCAACATAAAAAAATTGGTTCAATAATTGACACTAAAAATCAACCAGCAAGAAAACAAGTAGTGAAAAAGCTTCAAGAAAATCAATAAGAGGGTTGTGGATGAACCTTGAACAGACAAGTAACCCAAGCAAATGGTTTCTCGATGAAAATTCTACAAGGCTAGATCACGTGGTCTAAAAAACAAGACTCACTCAATGAAATCAAAGAGATAGTGCCCCTAACCAAAAGCAATTAAAACAAGCTAATGAGAGACAAGAAACAATAGGGAATAAGCAAAAATGATGAATTCAGGAGGTAAAGTTATAAAAACATCTTTTCAAGAATCATTGCAAGGTGTACACTGACAACTAGAGATGTCATCGTCAGTTTAGATACCATCGCTAGTGATGGAAAGACAACTCGAGATGTCATTGCAAATTTTACACTGACAACCCGAGATGATCGCGGAAAAACACCTATTTTCTGCGATGATGCGATTTCAAGAGTCGTCGCGGGAATTAAGCTAGCAACCCGAGATCATCGTGGGTAAAAAGCTACAAAGTCACGATGACATCGCAATTATTAGGCTTTTCTCCACGATGATGCAAAAAACAATGACAAATGAAGAAAAACTCCCGAACCAAAACCAGTCAACCCTTCAATCAAATAAGGGTATTTCCCAGATCAACCCAGGAAACTCAGAAGACTGGTAACTAATCCCCAAACTTCAAAAGAGACCAAAACAAAAATCAAGACAAGAGAAAACAAGAAAAGAACAAAGGCCAAAGATCGCCAATGGAGACGCCAATTTGTGATGTAGGAAAGTGTTCCTTCTGCAGACAGAGGCAACCCCTCTAGCCCTAGAGTGGGTCTAGTCACAAACAAGGATAGATCAATAATAACTTTCCTTAAACAGTCATAATAGGAGGCCTATCTCAACCAGTGGTCGATGGAGTTCCATTGGGCTGTTCCATCTTTCGCTTCCTTCTCCTAATGAGTGATCAACATGAAACAATGCAAAGGAAATACAACAAAGCACGTAACCGGAACAAAAATGATCTATTTACTCACAAAGTCAAGAAGTCATGAGCTATCAAGTACATTGTTACATACAAGACATAGAAAAACATCATTGATTGCATTAATTATGAAATTATAATAATCTTACAACCAAAGTCTTGACGTCACAAGCCTTCTCAGAGGGATCCAGCCAGCATGTTCCTCAAGCATTCACTCTTGAAGATGGATCTCCCAACATACAAGTCTCTCTCACTCACAAGTTTTACACAATATTAAGGGAACTTCACAACCTTCCTCAAGCTATCAAGAATCCCACACTTATCACACTCACACCAGCTATCTAGCAAACTCACAAATAGTAACAGTACTATCATCAACCATTCCAAAACTAAGAACTCCAAACTAGCAGAACATAGCAATGGTGAGAGTTTAAATAGGAGAAGGAGTCTCCATGAAAGGTGGAAGAGTGAGCTTATCTCCAAGGAAGGTAGCACAAATGATGGAACAGCCACGCTAGAGAAATTAGGGAAACATAAACTAGGCCAACAACCAGGTCTGGAGTCATCTAGAAGGCCGACTGTTGGAATAAATTCGCCCAGTCTGGATCATTGTGGGCACATAACTGGTCTTCCGCGCTGACATTGCTATTGAATAATGTAGCTAGTTAGGTCATCGCTGAAGATTACAAGCAACCACACGCTGGCACATAAAATCGAACCATCGCGGGAATAAGGTGTACTTCCACGATGGCAGCGCTTCTGGACTATTTTGGAGTGCCCTTCAGCGCATTTATTTAGCCAACAGACGTGATGAGGTAGAAACCTTTGGAAAAGTGGGTCATTTAGCGGCATTAGAGAGAATTTGTCTAACATGAGTATCTATGACTTGGACACATGACATAGTAGGAAGAATGGAGTGAAGACAGTGACAAATTATTGTGTAACAGTCTTGCAAGATGCCTCGGCCCTCTATGTAGTAGGAATGCTCCATAGTCTGCTCATAATTCCAACCACGTTCATGCCCTTGTTGTACAAGAGTGGACAACCTCTCCATCGGCTCATAAGTAAAACCTCTCCATGTCACATTAGCAAATCTACATGCACAACATCCCTGCCTTGGAACTCCTCATTGGATGCCCATAAGTGACACCTCTACAAGTGCTCCTACATAATATCCTTGCATAAGACTGCCATGCTCCATGTCTCCAACCTGATGTCCATGACTCAAGTTGCCCATGTTGTCCAACTCGGTAGACTCATCACAACAATCGGTCATCCTCATCCAAGCCTTCAATCCAATCTTGTGAACTCAGTCACCCAACCATATCATCATCACTTGAGCCTCTCGACCATGGCTCCCCCACTAAAGATTCCACCAAGACTTCCTCTTGGTCTCGACCATGAGAAGTCCACCCAAGTATCATCATACTCATGTGTGTGTTCATCTCCAATCTGTCCATGAGTCATGCTAGGCACTTAGCCAATTCTCCATGTGGCTAAAACATGACCCATTTGTTATAGACATTTTTGTGCCTTACAGCTCTAAGCATGAAATGTCTATAAACCAAGGGATCCTAAGTCCCTAAAAGTGTTGTTCTGACCCATAAAGGAACAAGGTCAACAAATTACAGCTTCTCCCAGAAGTTCTCCACCAGAAATTGCTCAGAATCAGTCAAATCAAGATCATTTCAGCTGCAACACTGGCTAGCTGCGTTGCATAGCACCCAAATACACTAGCTAGGTGCATTGCAACGCACCTAAATGCACTACCAGGGTGCGTTGAGCGGGAAATGACAAATGGCAGTGTCATTCCGCGAGGTGGAAAGACAATGGAAGCTTCCAGAATCTTCTCCAATGACACTTGCCTCACTGAGTTCGACCAAGGATGAGTAAGAGGCTCTCAATCTCCAAGTGGAAGCAAGAACTAACAGAGAGAAGCCACTAGTCAAATCATAAGCTGACTCATCCTCCTTGCATACATCTATATATGGATCCCTCATCCCAGAGATCCAGGAGGCTGGAATTTTGGACATTACAGAGAATTGCTGTTGGTTTAGAGATAGATATCAGAGTATTGGGTGATTTATGCTTTGTTGGAGGTGAAGAGGGGATTCTATGCTGGGAGGTTGATGCTGGATCAGGAATCATCGGTTGTAACTCCTCCTGGATCTTCTTGTTATATCAATAAAACTATTTGAGTTTCTCCTACATGCTTGTGTATCATTGATGTTTGTTACATTTGTATGTTTAGCTTAAATCTGATCCTAAGCTATTTATGAATATAAATCCATGTCTTTGTGTAGTTTTCTTCTTCTGTGATCTTACAGGAACTTGGTGAAGCTGGGAAAGTAAGGGAGCAGGTAGCTGGAAGCTGTCAAAGAGGAGAGAGATTGGATCAAAGGACTAGCGCAAGACACAGGTTGGTTCATCCTATTCCTCTTCGTTTATGGTTCATAAAGAAGAATACGAAAGTAGTTTTCTCTGTTTGTTTCTAAGGTCACTGTCACACCTTAGTGGGATAGGGTCGTTCTGAGTAGGGATCGTGTCTAATTAGTTTGTTTGTGTTTCTCTTGTTGTTCGTTTCATAAACTTAGGAGTAGCAATCAAACTGCATTTGCCATTAACAAATGCAAAGTAGACATCTACTACTTCAATCCATTCACTGGATCTGTTTATGATTTGAACAGCTGATTCACAAATGATCCTATTGCCCTTTGTGATAGCTCTTAGACCTCCTTTAAATCTACCCTCTGATTATGCATTACTGATTGCTTTTACTCGACCAAAAACCATAGATTAAACTGCAAACCGTGACCTAAAACCCGGAAAGAATTCTCATTTCTACCCCAGCGCAGGATCTGTGAAGAGATTTTGCATTTCAATGCAGTTCCCGAGAGGGCTACCGGCGCTACAATCCAGTTTCTCTGTGTATCAGGTGCGCTGATCAGCCTAGCCTTGTGCAGCTGAGGTTCTTTGCTTCATTTTTTTAGTTTTGTCTCTAATTTTTGCAGCCTGTGATCAGTGTATGTGTCTGTTTAAAAACCCCTTTTCTTTGCCTTAATTCCGCCTCCTTTGTACAAAAAGACTGTAGATGTTTTTGTGTGTTTGTTACATCATTTACAGTTTTCCATTGAAAAAGTAGAATAGTCATACTGTCGTCCTTTGATTTAGATCTGTCGTAAGTGTCGATTTTGATCTTAGGATAAAGTTTATTTGTTGTTGACCGTCGATTATGCTTTTACTTTTGCCTTTGGTTTGAATTTGTGACTTTTTAGTGTCGAAACGAGTATTTATTTCAAAATCATAAAATGTCGTAATCATCTCTACCTTTTGATTTCGAAAAGAAGCTTGTTTGTGTTTGTCACTTAAAAGCAAATTCAGATTTGTACATCAACTTTCTTTTTAGGCATAAATATTAAGAAAGTGAAAAACAAATACATGCACATGTGCATTTGCATATTGACAGTCTGTTTGTCTTGATTTAGGAAAAGTGCATTTACAGTGTGCTCTTTGCTCTTTGAGAAAAGATTGTGTCTTTCTTTTCCCCTTGTAGCTAGGATTTTCATTGCTGAAAAGAGATAAAAGTTTGCTTATCATCTTTAGATTGCATTTTAGGAATTACATCTACATCTCGTGGTGAACCCAAAAGGCAAACTTCATAAAAAGATCAAATTAAAATAAATTGAATGAATCTAACAACGCTTTGGAACTTAACGCACAACATTTAGAGGTCTAGGCTAGAGACGTATTCCGACATCGTAAAGCCTGGTAATTGTTTTCCTCACTGATGGTTGGGTGATTCCTCCACTTTGAGACGATAAGTGCCAGTACAGACTTATGCTCCCACGTACCGTCGAGTATATATTGGGAGACCCCTATAGGCTTAAAACCTTTTATCCATAGGAAGCCGTGTCGGCCGCCCTACTGATCGCAATGCACCAAACACAACATTCGGGAAGATTGACTGTCGTACCGTAAAAAGTATTCTGCAGTTTTGCGATTGGTTTGGTACTCCCTCTACCTAGATCTCCAAATCAGTCCCTTTCGTTCCTTTTCAGACTCCTTAACGGAAAAGGTCCATCGGAGCACTTGTCACTTCAGGCTCATTAAAAATCGAAGGATACTAGAGTCATATTTTGTTTTTTCTCGAATCTTAAAAACTGAAAAAACAAGTTGTGTCAAAGCGTCTAAAAATTTATTTTAAATGGAATATTCATACCCTTTTCCTACGTTGATCTTAGGTTGAGAAAATGGAGTCTACCAACCAAGGAATTCCCCTTGGTGGAAATCCTAGTCCCTTCTCCTCTTGGGGAGATGTTGGTGCACCCCATATGTCCACATTGTCGCTTCCAAGACTGACAATTGGCTTGCCAATATGGCTCTTCTCAACCAATGTCGTTCAGAACACCACCATTCCTGAACAATCGAATCAGCAATTAGATGAGTCCAGAGTTTCCCACCAACCTTCTACTTCCTCTAATTCTTCCTCTCCTCATTCCTCTTCGCTTTATGGGGCTGGCAAGCCAAAATTCAAGTTCCTAAGGAGAAGAAGGAGAAGAAGAAGAAAGAGTCAAAGGCGAATGGGGGAAAACGAGTGTCGTCTAACGAAAATCCACACACTGCACCGACCAGGCCGAAATCGCCATGTGTCATTTGCAAAGGAGACCACTTTCACAGAGATTGTCCTTGAATTCCTCGAATACTAAGGGACTGGTATCCTCGTTTGCACAATCCAGTGTCATCAACCTCTGATGATCATGCTGAAAGCACACCATCAACTAGCGAAAGTGAAGCCCCAGGACAAAAAGGGAAAGCTAGATTTCCTTGTAAACTGTGTGAAGGAAATCATGCCATCCACCGTTGTCCCTTCTTAGATGAAGCGAAAAGAGTTTTGGATGATCATCCGGTTTCACTGTTACGACTTCCTCCTGGATATAAAAACTCTTGCCGAGTCCGTCGCTAGTTGAGAATCCAGCTGGCCCGCTCAAGTGGTCGGCTGAAGCACCTATCATTGAAGATAAACCATCTGAATCCATACCAGACGAAAGTCAAAAGGTCAAGGCGGCAGTTGACCCGGTCTTGCCTTTAGAGGTTTTATCTTCAGATGATACAGTCACTGAAGAGAACAAGGATGACACCGTCCAAATTCTCTTCATCAACACAGACTCCGACGAACATGGGGGCAATCTACCCATTCCCTTACCGCAGGAGGGAAGTTTGTCAGAGCCATACCTCGCCGTCTACTCTATCCCACTTCCAAGCAACCTAGTTGTCTCCTTCGACTGGAATCAACTAGGCAGACCCCATTTACCAGCAAGTGTACCATTCCGAATTATCGTTCAAATATATAGAATGGTCATGGTTGGTACCATCATAGATGAGGGGGCTTCTGTGAGCATCCTTTCTTCTACTACTTGGAAAGCACTTGGTTCGCCATCGCTTTTGCCTGAGATGAGAAATCTGACAAGCTTTGATAAAGGAACCAGTCGACCTTTAGGGATCCTTCCCGATGTGCCCATAACATTGAGAGGGAAGACAGTTCGCATGAACATAATGGTAGTTCAAGGACCCTTGGATTATAACCTACTCCTTGGATGAGACTATATTTATTGCATGGGAGTCATCGTCTCCTCACTCTTTAGAGTAATGTGTTTTCCGCATGAAGGAAGAGTGGTCAAGCTCATGGACCAGCTTTCATTTCCCGGATCACGCATAGCAAATAGTCATATACCATCCCTAAATGGTCTCTTCACGCAAGAAATGTCTCAATCCCCAGTCCTTCCTCCTGATGAGCGCGATTAATTCGGAGGGATATGACTGAAACCCAGGGGGCATGCGTCCTGGTCTGCTTCAGCAGGAAAACTTCGGGTATAGGGTAGGTTTCCGCGGGAGAATATGACTAGTCTGTACCCCGTCCGTCGGTGGAAGAGGGGTTATTCTAGAATAAGATTCTCTTGTCAAAGTTATGTGAGTTGGCAGACGTTGTCACTCACCTTTGTTTATCTTGGTAGACATCACCGAAGAAGTGTTTTGTTTGCACCGTGAATAGAACAAGCTTTGGGTAACCTGTAAGAGGTAGGCCTTTCCTGATAGAACAAATTTTTTGTCTGCAAATTGAGGGGTAACCTTGAAACCATATTTTATACCTGGGGGCATGCAAACCTTTTGGAGTGTAAGTGAGGGGCGGCTATTTATTTTTTAAATTTTTAGGACCTCTAACCCTTTAAACTCGTAGGATTAGTCGTCACCTAACTTGCATAAAGAAAGGATGTGGGGCAAAACTCTAAAAATTGCCAATTTTATATGAGACATTCTTATCATATGACTGGATTAATCGAGCAGTTTTAGCACATAGTTCAAGCTCGTTAAAAAATAAACATAAGACATGAGCAAATGTTTCCACCCGCGTTTAAGCTCGTTAAAAAATGAACTATTCCCTGGTAAATAACCACCGTGAATGTAGCATTTCAGCCATTAAAGCCTTGGTCGTGTTTGCACCATCACCTCCACTTTTCATTGGCTGATCATTCACCTCCATCTGATAGTTTACCCATTTTGAGGAACAGCTGTGAAGAGTGATTTCACTAGCCATCCTTGTGACACTGTCATGATTGGAAAATTCCAAACCTTACCTGGAATCAATTGCTACCCATTTTATCACTCGTTCCTCAAAAGACGAGTCTTCTTTAAGCTCTTTTCAACTGACTCGTGCAATATGAAAAGATTGTTGAGTTTTTGCCTTCCAGCTCGTTAAAGCGACCGGAAGTGCTATCCCTCCTCTAGATTTTAATCTTTTTGGACCTGAGGGATTATTGCACAAAAAGATCGAGCGCTTGTTTTGTTCGGCTCATTAAAACTATCGAAAATTCATCCCTTCTGTATTGTTTTATACTTTTTCAGACTTAAGGGATTAGATGACGAAAAAGGAATTTTGGATTTACCTTTACATACCTTTTCAGACTCTCTAAAAATGAAAAGGACCAAGTTATCTTTGTCGTTAAACTCGTTAAAAAGATTAATAGCGACAAACTTGTCTTTAGACGAGAATGAGTTTCACTATCGCTAGGCTCGTTAAAACATAGCGATGGGTTTGCCCGAAGGGCAAATTATAGAACAAGCATATGTTATCCTCCTCAAGCTTGACAAAAATAAAGAGGTACTGGTCAGCAATGACTGGGGAAAAATTGGGAAGAAAACTCAAAGAATCTTTATTGGTAGCAAGTCGCTCTTGAACATGACACTTCCATTCCGTGCCTGAGTCGGGTTGGGTTGTTTCATTCACCGGTCACATCACCATGGTCACACCATACCATCCACATTTGGGGTAAATGCTACCAATCCATCACATAAGTGTCGCCGACATGTTCAAGAGAAGTTATCCAGAGAAGTCACCCGTGTCCCATCCACTACCATACATTATACTTCATTCTTTCATGACCACCATCCTGAACCATATATCATCAGATCGTTTTCACCTCCATCAAAATCATTTGCTCCGTTCCGTGTCATTGATGTGGGATTCATTAAGGCCCTCCTTTGACGGATCGCTTCTTGTCGACATCAGCTCATTATCCAAGAAGTTGATCTAGGAACAACCCCTTCAGTACTTTGAAGCTTGCATGCCTCAATGGAAAGTTTCTCACTTTCGGCGACAGGTATACATCAATGACCTTCGACCGAAAGATTTTGCGTGGTGTTCAATGCCAAGTCCTTTATTCACACCACGTGAATTGTACTGCAATACCTTGAGGGTCATCATCATTATTGGTGATTCCTCTCGCGCTTGTTAACAGTTTACATCATTGACTGGTAATCAAGCGATGTCTTTCCATGTTCGAATTCAAAACATTCTCACATGGATCAACTTGTACTTCGAGTGAAGATCGGACGAGATTGAAGACCCCAGATCTAGTTTCATCCATCTGGGCTGCGATATATATTCAGGAAAATAAAGACATTGAAATGTACAACATTGCAGCACATATAATCATCCTACCAAAAGGATGATGCCTCTATTAGAATCATCAGTCTACCATCAGACAATTGTCTGTCCTATGTACATGAAAATGAATTTATAAAGCTGAGCATGGGAATGCCCACCTCAGCTAGATCATGAAAACAATATGAAGATAATGTATTGTATTGTATCTTATTACAGGTCTCCTCCCAGCATTGAAAGAACTTGGGATCCTCCTAATAAAGCATTTCACCTGATAAACGGCCTCATACTTTAGGGGGCAACTGTTATAGACATTTTTGTGCCTTACAGCTCTAAGCATGAAATGTCCATAAACCAAGGGATCCTAAGTCCCTAAAAGTGTTGTTCCGACCCCTAAAGGAACAAGGTCAACAAATTACAGCTTCTCCCAGAAGTTCTCCACCAGAAATTGCTCAAAATCAATCAAACCAGGATCATTTCAGCTGCACCTCTGCTAATCAGCCTTCAGATTTCTGAACCACCTCTGATATACCACTTGTCACCTAGAAAACTTGAGCTCCCTACCAAGTCTTCGGTCTTCTTGTGGAATCAGCTCCTTGATTTAGTTCACTAGCTCTGATACCAACTGTCACACCCCTACACTGGCGGTACTCTTCCAACCACACTCTAACAAGGTGCGGCACCACTGACCACTTTGTTTTCACCAATACTTATGACCGTGGACTATGCCTAACATTTGTACTTAGTTTATTTTTCATTACCAAGTATTAAGTTATCCTTTATAAATGATGAAAACCATAAACATTCATCATAACAACATTAACATGTATAAATGTACAATAGTATAAAGGGAGGGGCAACTCCCTGATGTGAATCTGCCCATATATCAATATATTTAAATTTCATGTACAGATTAAATCTTGGAGGAAACCCCAAATTTACACTTAGCCAATTTTTCAACTTTCAACAAACTTGATTTCCCAGCTCGTCGACAAGTATGAATGGTCGTCCCACGTTCTTCCCAACTCTTCGTTCACCCATGAACGCGTTTGTTCAGCTCATCGTGCTGTTTGCCCAACTTGGGCACCCACCCATGTCATCATGCAAGCCTACTTGGCACGTCCACACATTGGTTACATTTGTTCGCAACCCGTCACACTTCTCCACCCAGCTCATTCACCATTCATTCAACAAACACCCTCACTGTGTTACCCTGCTTGACATTATCGTTCATCCCAACTCTGCCTTTGTTCGGTGGGTACACACGCACTCGTGTTGCCTCTCACACGAACTCCCATTCACAATTTCAACCTCCCTTTGTTCGGTGGGCCACATGTAGTACCACCTGCACAAACTCTCGTTCATGACCTCCAGTTCACCCACACTTCATTTAGCAGATGCCCTCACAGAGTCACCTGGTACGCCCGTCGTTCAACCTTGCATGAACGCCCTATCCGATTCGCCCATCATTCTGCCCTGCACAAACACCCTATCCATTTTTCCTGTCATTCAGCCCTACATGAACACCCTATCCAGTTTGCCTGTCATTCAACCTTGCACCAATGCCTTGAACAGTTTCCACGAAATGCTACGATTCGACCTGCCCATTGTGCATGCACATCTACATGGTGAACTGCACCTCCACCGCAGACTTAGCTCGCACTTCCAACTCATCCAAGTTCAATGATCGAATTCCTCATCTCCAACTCATCCTTCTCCTATTCATATCCATCGCACTTTGAGTGGGGCGCCCAGGCCGACCCATCAACTCATCCGCCCATCGTTCAGCCGACCCACCATTCGACACTCCAACTCATCAGCCCTTCACCAACTTGGCTGTCGGCCTGCCCAGGATGGCCCACCCGTGTGGTGGTTCACCCGTCAGCTCACCTAGGACCACCCACACAACATATAAACATACCACCCAAAACACTTCACATTTTCTCCATTTCACCTCATGATTTGTCCCACTACATCGCAACTCATCTAACCGCCTACGCGACCAAACGTCGTGCAGCTCTTAGGCCTTACAGAAACGAAGGGACAAGGGAGAGCCGAAAAAATAAGCTGCATGAACATGCACAAAGCCCACCCTGGGTCATAACTTACCATTTTTGATATGGGCTCTTGTGCTCAGGCGTGCCTTGACGCTGAACGATCTGACCGAACGAGTTTACATGGACACCCTCGCCTGACCCGCCCGAACAAGTTTACACGGATGTCCTCGCCCGACCCGCTCAAACACGTTTACACGGACATGCTCAAATGACTTTCACAAATGAGTTTACACAGATGCGCACAAACGACCCACCTGAATGAGTTGACATGGACGCCCTCAAACGACCCACTCGAATGAGTTTACATGGGTGCCCACATGACCAAAATGAAGGGACAAGGGATAGCTAAGAAAGCAAGCTGCAAGAACATGCACAAATCCCACCCTGAGTCACAACTTAGCATTTTTGATATTGGCTCATGTGCCTGGGTGCGCCCTCACACTAAACGACCCGACAGAACGAGTTTACATGGATGCCCTCGACCGACTCTATCGAACAAGTTTACACAGATGCCCTCGCCCGACCCACCCGAATGAGTTTACGCAGATGCCCTAATACGACCTACCCGAACGAGTTTACACAGATTCCCTCAAATGACCCACCTGAACGAATTTACACGAATGCCCTCAAACGACCCACCCGAATGAGTTTACACGGATGCCCTCAAACGACCTGCCTGAATGACCCACCCAAATGAGTTGACACAGATGCCCTCAAACAACCCACCCAAATAAATTTACATGGGCACCCACACGACCGAAATGAAGGGACAAGCAAGAGTCAAGCAAACGAGCTGCACGAATGTGCATAGTGCCCACCTCGAGTCACAACTTAGCATTTTTTATACGAGCTCGTGTGCCCCGGCATGCCCTCACACTGAATGACCCAACCAAATGAGTTTACACAGACACCCTCGCTCAACCCATCCGAATGATTTTACATGGATTCCCTCGCTTGACCCACTCGAACAAGTTTACACAGATTCCCTCACCTGACCCACTCAAACAAGTTTACACAGACACCCTCAAACGACCCGCCTGAACAAGTTTACATGGACACCCTCAAACGACCCGCCTATTATAGACATTTTTGGGCACTGCAATCAAACATGTCCATAAACCAAGGACTCCTAAGTCCCTAAAAGTGTTGTTCCATCCCCTAAAAGAACAAGGTCATCTGATTACATCATCTCCCAGAAGTTCTCCATGAAAAACTACTCAGAACTAGTCAAAGCTGGACCATCTCACCTGCTCCATGGTCAAAGTGTGATGCATCCCACCTAAATGCACACAGGAGGTGCGATGCATACTGAAAAGCCCTTCTATGGGGTGCAATGGGCGAGAGTGGACAAATGGCAGAGTCAATTTGCGAGGTGGATGATCATGGAATCTTCCAGAAGCTTCTCCTGTGACACTTGTCTCTCTGAATTCTCCCAGGGATGAGTAAGAGATCATCAATCTCCAAGTGGAATCAAGAACTATCAGAGAGAGGACACTAATCAAATATCAGAAGCTAACTCACCTCCCTACAATCATCTATATATGGATCCCTCATCCCAGAGATCCAGAGGCTTGGAATTTTGTATCTTGTAAGAAAGTGCTGCTGGTTTCTTGGTGTAACATCATAGTGTTGGATGATCTAAGCTTTTCATGAGGTGAAGAAGGGCTTTCTTGCTGAGAGGATGATGCTGGGTCAGAATAATTGTTTGTAATACTCTTTGCTATTCTTGATATTAATAAAGCTATTTAATTTTTCCTCCACATTCTTGTATGATTGATGATATATGCATTTGTGTGGTCAATATATATTTGGTCCTATATTGTTTGTGATAGTAGATCTCTGTTCTTGGATAGTGTTATGCTACTTTGATTTCACGGGTGCTCTTTGAAGCTGGGTAGATGAGGAAGCGAGTGGCAAAGATGTATTAGAAGGGAGAGGAATCAAGCAAGGAACCAAGTGCAAGACAGAGGTTGGTCTCCTTTTTTTCCCTCTTATCTACTTCTCATAAAGGAAAATGAAAGTAGTTTTATTTTGTTTGTTTCTAAGATAGCTACCAGTCTTAGTGGGACTAGCAGCTCTGCATAGACACTAGATTTCCCGATAACAAAATGGCGACTCCGCTAGGGAGCGAATAGCTTGTTTTCTTTTCCATACTTGTTTGTTTTATAAACTTACAGACGGAGCCTGAAGTCAAGCCAGCAAGCCTTCGAACTGCATTTGCTATGCAAGTGAAAAGTAGATTAATGTTGCTTCAATCTATCTCCAGGTTTTGTTTATAAACTAAAAAATTGATTTGTAAACATCCTAATTACCCTTGTGGTGGCTCTAGTAACCTCCTTAGATATACCCCTGTGATTTATTTATTGATTATCACTTACTCGGCCTAAATCCCTGAACTGTGCTGCAAACTGTGATCAAGAACTGGATCAAAAGTCTTGCACTGTACCATCGCACCCTCTCTTCAAAGATATCAGTATGCATCGCACTTCCCGTGTGATGTAAGTGGGATGCATACTAGAATCCCTGTGTAATAGGTGCAATGGTCATAGAAGGTTAATTTTGCCTCCAGACTTTTGGTTTTTCTTCACTTTTTTCAGCTCTATTCAGGAGTTTTGCTGTCTGTAGTCAGTATACCTCTGTATAAACCCCCTTCCTTTCCATTATTCTGCAAAGAACTATAAATGTTTTTATGTATTGTGAGCCATATTCAGTTCTCTTTTACAAAGAAGTAGCGTAATTGAACTGTCGTTTCTTGATTTGGAAGTGTCGCAAGTGTCATTTTCAATCATAGAAGAGAATCTGATTGTTCTTGATAGTCGATTACACTGTTACTCTTGTATTTGATTTGAATTAGTAGTTTTTCAAGTGTTGAAAGAAAGTTTTCAATTCCAAATCGCAAAGTGTCGTCATTGTCTTCATTTTGTCTTGAAAAGAAGCTTGTTAGTAATGTCACTTTGAAAAATAATTCATATTTGTGCTTAGCTTTCTTTTTATCATTCACACATTAAGAAGGCTGAAAACAAATACATGCATGTGCATTTACATTTAGACTATTTGTTGGTTTGGTTTAGGACAATGCATATAGTGTGTTGTGGAGGTAAATCCTCTCTACGGACAGAGATGATCCCTACTAGCCCAGACCGGGTCTAGCAACAATCACACAATTCTATCACGCAAGTTCCTAATTGCAAATAAAAAGTAGATGGTGAGAACCTACTTGGATTCCAATGCTATTGTTCGTCGAAGAGATGTCACCCTTGTTCCTTTGCCTTGGCCGGTCACGATCCCCACGATCTCCGTGATTAGACACCTGCACATGCAAAGAACAACACGAAAACAAGCATAAAATCTAGTAGATGCAATTATATATCAGTCAGAAAAGATATAAATCAACATCAAACATAAAACAATGAGAGTGGAACCATAATGATAGTCATCTATTATTAATAAATAACAGAGAAGAATACAACCAATGTTCTGACGTCAAATCCTTCTCAAGAGGGTCCAGCCAGCAAGTCTCTTAAGAATTCACCCTTGGAGGTAGATCTCCCAAGAAAAAAACTCTCTCTCACAAAAGTTTACACAAGAAAGAAACACTTCACAACCTTCCTTAAGCTCTCTAGCAATCCCACACTTGTCACACCAACTACCTATCAAGATCACACACTAGCAGCAACACTCCAAGCACTATCAATTCCAAACTAGCTGCTCATGGCAATGGTAGAGGCTTAAATAAGAGAAGGAGTCTCCATGAATGGTGGGAGGATGAGCTTATCTCCAAGGAAGGTGGCTCAAATGACGAAATAGACATGCCAGAGAAAGGAGGGCGACATTTACAAGGCCAACAACCAGGTCTGGAGTCATCTGGAAGGCCGGCTGTTAGAACAAACTCGCCCAAATTGGATCAGTGCGGGTCCATAACTGCACTAGAGCGCTGAAATCGCAGCTGAATAACAAAGAAGGTCATGTCAGCATGATCAGATATGAATAACAGATGCGCTGTATGATGAAATTCGACCAGCGCGGGAAACACGTGTACTTCCGCGCTGGCAGCGCATTCCGTCTGTTATGGAGCGCCCATCAGCACATTTATTTTGACAACAGTCGCGATGATAGCAAAAACTTTGGCAAAGTGGGTCATTTGGCAATATTAGAGAGCATGAGCATGGATGAATTGGACTCATGACACAGTAGGAAGACTGACAGGGAGACAGTGAAAAATTACTGTGTAACAGATGCCCCCTAAAGCATGAAGCCCGAGAGAGTGGGAGGGGTGAAATGCTTTACGAAACTGGCTGAACTGGAACACCACCAGGAAGAACCTACACGTATGTACAACTGATATCTCTGATAATAAATGACATGTAGTCCAGGCATGGGCGCAACCATCCAAAAGACATACGAAGGAGGTCCGTGGTATGGACACAGCCACCCAGCTAAAGAGACCATGATGATAATAAAGGTATGGTCACAGCCATCCATGAAGACTCAGGTATGGGCACAGCCATCCATCAATGAGTCATGTAATGATCATAAGAATCCACAAAATCGCAACCTGGATTGCAATAAACAAAATCCAGGGTCTTGCACTCCATCTCGACCCGAACAAAGTACAAGTTCAGGCATGCGAATACATGAGTTGAAGTCGAACATGCAAGAACATCGTCTGATTACTAGTCAATGATGAAAACTGTTAATAGACGTGAGAGGTACCACCAATAATGACAATGGCCCTCAAGGTACTATAGGTACAATCTGCGGCGTGCGAACAGGTGAGCTGCCGTCGAACACCCGCAGAATCATTCGATCGGAGGCCATTGATGAAAACCTCTCGTTGAACACGAAGAACCTGCCATTGAGGCATGCAGGCTCCAAGGCACCGGAAGGGAGTCTCTAGATCAACTTCCTGGATAATGAGCTGAAGTCGACAGGAAGTGACCTTGATCAAAGGTGGGCCATAGTGTTTCCCACATCAGTGACATGAGACAGAGGAAGGATGTTGTGGTGAATCAAAATTATGTGAGGTATCAAAGGGGGTTGTACTGTTGCAGAGGTCAACTTCTCTTGAACATATCGGCGGCACGACAGTGGACTTGGTAGTATCTGACATCAAATGAGCAGAGGTCATGGTGACAAGGCAACGAGAAGATGAAAAGTCAAACAGGATAACCCAAACCCACGGAGGCCAGTGTAAAACAAGATGAGAGACTCCCACCTAGACATGAATGCAGTCAAGTGCCATGTTCAAGAGCGACATACTGCCGTCACGACAATAATTATGGATCCATTTTCCCCACCATTTCTGGCGAGTACCTCGATTATTTTTTTATGACAAGCTTGACGGGGATAGCATATGCTTGGAAGGCGTCATTTTGACAGAATCTGATGTCACTGAGTTTTAACGAGTCTGACAAAGGAAGAACTTGGCATCTTTTCCTGTTTAGAGAGTCTGAAAAGGCAGCAAAAAAGAAAACTCCAGGGGGGTCCTTTTTCGTAAAGTTGTGTCTCTCGAGCCCAAAAAAGTAGAAAACAATGCTCGAAAGAATCGCCCGACCAGTATGATCGAGGAGTACTTTTCGTAAGTAGTGACTTCGACCCGAAAAAGTAGAAAAGCAGTCAAAGTACGTTGTTTTGGATCCAATAACGAGTTCGAAACGACAAAAACCCGGTAATCTTTTTAGTTTAAACGGTCGAAAAAAGAGCTTTAAAGGCGACCACCTCTCGTTCCTTTTAACAAGCCGAGAGGGGGACTCGGCTATCTTTTCTTATTTCACGTAGACAAAGAGCTTAAAGACGATGTTCTGAGACCAAGTGCGTATAGAACCGTCGTAATTCCACCAACATGAGAATCTGCACAAGAATCACCACACGCGTAAACTTGTTCGAGATAATATGGACCACACACATAAAAACATAGCAGAACTATATTGGCACCAAGCACATGGTAAAAATCATCACAAAAAACCCACATTTATGAAAAATAATACTTAATTATGAAATTTTTCCATAAATAGAGGGGTAAAAAAAGTTTTTTACCATTGTTACCATTTGGAGCTTTGAAGGACGTCTTGGAGCTGTGAGGTTGACGAGCCGAATTCCAGTCCGTACGCACATCAACCATCTTGCAGTCTGTTCCAGGTAGGTTCACCCTCCTCTATGCTCCATTTTGAAGTATTTTAGCCGCATTTTAACGGTGGGAAGTGCTGGTCTGGGCGGGTTTTTTTAAACTCAATTCGCCCTCGGTCAGCGCGGATTTCCTTATCGGGTCCGCGCTGATCGAAAAAGATTTACACAGACCACCCCTGGATCAACGCGGAAGAGTGATGTACTTCCGCGCTGACCCAGGAAAAATATCAAAGGGTGCCATTATCAGCGCGACTGTTTTAAAAACAGTCGCACTGACACCGCGCAACAAGTTTTTTAACAAATTTAACGTATGAAACTTTATAGACAGGGCCCTAATGAATTTTTGTGATCATGCAAGGTAAAATGGCGTTCGTTTGGCAGGAGAGAGCTCATGATAATGAGTACATAGCGTCATTTGCTGATGCTGGGTGCCGTAATGCAATGCGGGCGTGCAGGTTGCTCAAATTCTTCCTAACTCCGCGCCTGCGAGCATAGCCTGACCTTCTTGAATTCTTGATCAGAGCCTGGAATCCCACTGATGGGAAATTCATGATCCGAGGCCAAGATATTGAGTTTGACTATATAGATATCTATTTTTTGACTGGGTTATCACGTCGAGGTGAGATGCCCATCCTGGAGGGGCAGCGACCTGGTGGTGATACTCTGGATATGCTGATGGCCCAGGTGTGCCCACAGGCACGCAAGATGCGGAGTGGGAAAGTAGCTATTCCTACGGTGGAGGACATCGTCCTTCGAACCATACTCTTCATGGTGACTCGGGCAGCGGGCTCCTTGGCCAATCATGAGGCCTCGAAGGCCCATCTTCGATTGGCTCTCGAATGTTTAAATCCCACTATATTCAACTGGGCAGCAGCAGTAACAACCAGTATGAAGAGACAGCTGACCAACTGCTGACGTGGTGAGTCGAAGCAGTTTGGCTATGGGTCGATTTTAGTCCCGCTCATGCTGGAGCGGGTACCGGCATTACAGCTATAGGACATGGTCGTGGATCCACCTAGAGGCCCCCGAGAGACGAGGGCCACACGATGGGGCCATGTCATGCCACGAGGAGGTGGCGGCCGACTAGTGGCATGGGGAGTATACTTCCGAGAGTGGCTGGATCAGTAGACTATTTTTGTGGAGGACTGGCAATATGCTGGCATAGACTTCCGTGGAGACCCAGACATGCCGCTGCCTGCTGGAGAGTAGTGGGACGATGGTGGTAAGCCACTTAATCTCTTTTTGATTTTTTTTTTGTAATGTTTTTGATTTTTCATGTACATGTCTTAATGATGAGTGCTATGGTATGCAGATGTAGGACCGATGAGACCCCTTGGTTTGGCCCCAGAGGCGCAGAGGGATGCACATGGCATTGGAGCTATGGCCTTGGTTCCTTCGGCAGTTGATACGATGGAGACCGTGATACGGAACCTCGAGGGCTTACTATCAGGGATTCCAGATTACCAGGGGATAGAGGAGGTTCCCATAGCATCTCAGATCCATACAGTGGGGGTAGAACCTAAGATGCACTGCCTTTTGAGGTGGGTGGCACGAGCGGTTGTAGATTATAGAGAGCATAATCCACCCCAGTAGACATCTTGGTCTTTATTTCCTACTGATGGTTTTTTTGAGAGACATGTGTCTCAGATGTATCGAGAACACGGGCCTTATCTAGACATATACACTTATTTTTTGAGCACCTTGGTGCGCCATACGATATATATATACATATTCCTATGGTTTATTATTGTGCTTTTATGTGCTTTCTTGTATGATGTTTTGATTATAAATTACGCAAATGTCTATCTAATACATGATTAGCCAATGCATCAGATAATGTGTTTAATCGTCGTGGAATATGCTGATATGTGATAAAGTCAAAATTCCTTTCTAACAATTTAACACGTAAGTACAACCTTAAAATGTGACGGTCTCTGACTGAATATCGCCCATTGAGCTGATGGACGACAAGTTGAGAGTCTAGGTTAACAACCAATGTACGAATATTGATATTAATCGCCTCGGCTAATAATTCAATAACAGCACTGTATTCAGTGACATTGTTTGTAGTACAACCTAAACACACACCTTGAAGATCTATCAACTCACCGTGAGGATCGTAGATCACCCACGCCGTAGAGGACAAATTGCGAGTGCTGCGGCAGGCACCATCAGCGAAACCAATATAAGGTGCACCCGGCATCTGCACAAGAAGCAGAAACACAATAAGGAGCAATCACGCTTTTCACACCAAGCCAAAAAACATGAAAACATACACACACACACACTTGCTAAGACACATGCATGTATAAATTGAAGCGCATGAATCATGCATAGTACTTTTTCAAGTACAACCCATTGCGGGGCTTATCAAGAGGATTACCTTCGTAGTCAACTAGCTCGTATGCCCCTTTTTGCAACACTCTCTTTACAATATAAGGGCCTAGCCACATGGGCTCGAGTTTGCCTGCCCCCAGCTTGTCAGTTGCTTGGTCGTATAGCACGACTAGATCTCCCTCAACAAAGGAACGAGGATGACGGATGCCCTCTCGGGAGACAATAAACCCGAGCAGTCAGCCTGATTCAATGCAGAAGACACATTTATGAGGATTAAGCCTGATATGGTAGTGTCGACAGCGAAGAAAAATTTCGCGAAGATGGGAGGGATGGTCTTGACGCTTGGCTGAATGAGGTGGAAGATCATCCAGATACGGCTATACAATGTGACGAATGTCATGAAAGGCATAGGACATTGCACGTTGGAAGGTAGCGCCGACATTATTTAAACCGAAAGGGAGCTTCTTATAGGCAAAAGTTCCCCAAGGACATATAAAAGTGGTCTTACGTTGATCAGCGGGTGCAATATTGATCTGGTTATATCCAGAAAAACCGTCCATAAACGAGTAGATTTCGCTTCCTGCACACTCATCAATAAGCTGATCGATGAAAGGTGTGGGGAAGTTATCCTTAGTACAGGCTCGGTTAATGTCACGATAATCAACACAGACTCGAATAGTACCTTGCTTTTTATTCACAGGGACTATATTAGAAACCCAATCTGTGAGTGGAATGGGGTAAATGAAACCAGCCTTGAGAAGCTTTTCGACTTCTGCTTTAATGGTTGCGGCCTTTCGGGGGTGCACAGGGCATAGGCGTTGACGAACAGGCTTAGCACCTGGATACATAGGTATCTCGTGCACCACTATGTTAGGGTCGATGCCAGGCATCTCTTCATAGTACCAAGCGAAGACATCACGAAATTCGCGAAATAGATCGGTGTAAAGTTGAACTTCCTCTGGAGTGCAAGTGACTCCAATATGAATGTGCTCGACAATCACTGGTTTGACAGAGATGTCGATGGGTTGGGTCTGCGTAATTTTTCCCATATTTCCCTCAGAAGACACTTGGTAAATTTGAATAGGTGTTTGAAGAGGTTGGAATGGGATACACGAAGCAAACCGTTCGAGACATGCGATCATTTCCTGATGGGTAGGGAGAAACGAGGAACGGTGGTGATGATCGGACCAAGGGGGCTCCTCAAGGGACATGGTTTCTATGATGGCTTCATCGGAAGGAAATATTTCCTTTAATGGATCCGAAGTAGCATCATCTCCAAGCCAAGGGAAATGAACATATGAATCGGGAACACCGCTCGGAAGAGCAGGTTCGGGAGGGGGAGCCGATGCAGCAATGATTTCGACGTAGTTGAGCTCGACAGGACTCAATGGCATCATATCACCCCAGGATTCTATCTGATTAGCGGGAGGAAGGACCCACGGATCAGAACGCATGGAAATCATGTTAATAGGGGCGAGATTCGGAGGTGGGAGTGGAAAGACACCCATTAGGGCGGGATCCTTAAAGAGCCCAGCTCCCACACTCTCGAATGATTTGGAGGTATGCTCCACGAAAGGCACATTACCTTCAGAAGAAGAGGTGAAGAAGGAGAGCTGGTCCACTGTGACAATCTTCCCCTGATGAGGGAAATGAATGACACGGAAAAGGGAGGAGGCCACGGCTTGCATGGCGTGTGTCCAGCTACGTCCGAGGAGGCGGTTGTAGGTAAGATTAGCATCCGCAACTTTGACCTCCACTTCTACCGTCTTCCCTTCCAAGGAGATGGGCAAGCGTTGGAGGATACCGTAAGGATGGGACTCTCTTCCATCAAAGGCTTCTAACGTCGTAGGAGACTGGCTCAATGTTGGAGAACCAATAGCTTTCCAGCAAGCAACAGACATGATGCAAGTTGAGGCACCTTCATCAATGACTGTACGATGAATCATTTTACCATTGATGATGACCTGTATAAGGAAAGCGATTTGGTGAGGCAGTCTCGGCGTATAGCCCTCGAGATCAAAAGAAATCAGATCCGAGTCAGTCGGGTCTATGCCACCGATGGCCGATAGCAAGGACTTCCTCTGGGAGGGGTAGCTCTGGAGGACTTCTAGAGCGGACATAGCAGACGGAGCCTAGGCTAAGTCCTCAACAATGCTGTAGTGCTGAGCAGCACGAGCATTCGGGTTGTAAGAAGACTTCCAGAGTACACCTTTTGGAGGGGGTCGGATCGTCGTCTTAGTGCTAGGTCTTTCGATGTGGAGAGGACCAGAACTGGACGGAGGAGCGCTGGAGGGGACCTCCAGCTCTTTCCCGGCATGAGATGGATATTCTTTTGCTCGAGTAGTGACATGGATGGGAATCGTCCCAGCCATGAAGACTTGAGAGCCGAATGAAGAAGAGGGTTGCGATGGATCTGCCACCATTTGAGTTTGCTGGGAAGGGAAAGGTTCTTTAAGCACAACAGGAGTCCCAGGAGCACCTTTCAATAATCGACTAACTTCAGACTGCCTAGGGCAGTCTTTAGTGTAGTGATCCTCATCACAAATGAGACAAGGATACTTAGGTTTACGTTTGGCTCCTTCCTTGGGTGGAGGTTTAGGGGAGTCCTATTTGGGCTGTTCGGATTTATTCTTGGCTTTCCCTTTCTTTTTCCCTTTCGAGGACTTCTCTGCCGTGGTGGACTGAATGGCGTTTACCTCAGAGGTACTTCCAGAACTAGATTGACCCTGAGAAGTGTTTCCATTAGAAGCATTCTATTTTTGCTTCCCAGGGTTTGCGGATGACTTCTTTGAAGACGTGTTTACAGAGCCAATAACTCCATCAACAGATGGTTTGGGTGGAGCTTTGGATGTTCTGGGTCTCGGGGCATCTGGAAAATAATCATATAAAGTACCCGACTAAGAATATACCAAGTCGAGGTACTGAGCATGCGCGATAGCTTTCTCTTCAGTTACACAAGCTCCCATAGCAATGTCTCACGCGATTGCAGGGACAAAGGAATTCGTAAACCAATCGGTTAGGATGTGATCAGGAATCCAAAATTTGATCAAGCGACGATGCCATCTCCATTCATGTATATGATCGGATATATGCGTGGTTGTGTCCTGTTTGAGAGACGTAAGGAGATGTGTCCCTATCTCATACCGAATGGGTAACTGAAAATGAGTTAGGAATGCCATAGCCAGTGAGTTGAAATCTTGAAATGTTCCGTGATTCAACTCAATATACCACTTAGCGGCCGAGCCGATGAGAGTCCTTTGGAAGAGGCGGAGCCGGATGGAGTCATCAAGCCATGAGTTGGATGAGCACCAAAGGTGATAGGTCATGACATGGGCTTGAGGATCTTCACCAGCTTTGCCATCGAATTTTGGGCAATCACTAGGTATTTTAGTTGGAACTGGTGGCCAATATGGATTATGAAGAATGGGATCATTCGTCAACTTGGACACATCTAGAAGTTCCAACGTCGCTAATAAAGGCAACTAAGGATTAAAGGACATTTGTGGCTATGGAAGAGGGGTAGTACCAAGGTTCCAACCAGGTGATGGTTGCCCCCATGGACTTTGTCCGGATGGGCCCGACCCATAAGGGTTCTGCCCATAGGGACTTTGCCCATAGGGGTTCTGTCCATAAGGATTCTGTCCATATGGATTATGTCCATAAGCAGACAGTTGACCCTGGGTCTGCCCCCCAGCACCCCATGGACTAGCAACTTGACCTGCAGGTGCAACGTACTGTTGTTGATAATTCTGGTAAGGAGTGACCTGCATTTGTTGATGATTTTGATAAGGGATAAATTGAGTTTGCCCCTGGGGTTGCTGGTAGCCATACGTCTGCTGAGCTCCATACTGAGCCTGGTAAGAAGGCTGAGGTCGTGGCCCACCTTGCATTTGATAACCAATTTGAGTCTGGGGCCCAGAAGGATGTCCTTGAACAGGTTGAGCTTGGACCATCTGGCTGGAAGGTTGGCCTGGTTGGGTTTGGGACGGACCTGTTTGCCCAAAAGGATGTGCTTGCTGGGTACCAGGTTGTCCTTGAGAAACCAAGGGTTGTCCTTGCGGAACAGATGGTTGAGCGAGCTGGACGGCTGGTTGACCTTGAGGTTGGATAGCCTGTCCAGAAGGATGACTAAGCTGGGCAGTGGGTTGGCCTTGCTGTGCAGAAAGCTGACCCGCTTGCCCAGAAGGATGACTAGGCTGAGCAATGGGTTGGCCCTGCTGTATGTAAGGCTACCCCCCTTGCCCAGAAGGATACCCCTGTTGGACTGCCGGTTGACCTTGTGGAATATAAGTTTGTCCAGCTTGTCCAGAGGGATAACCCTGCTGGATACCAAGTTGGCCTTGTTGGATGTAAGGTTGTCCTGGTTGTCCAGACGGGTAACCTTGCTGGGTACCAGGTTGCCCCGGATAGCCAGAAGGTTGAGTCAGATAGGTAAAAGATGGACCGCCAGCGGCCGAAGGTTGTCCCTAATAGGGTTGTCCTTGTAGGCCCCCAGGTTGTCTTGGGTAAGACTGGCCATAATATTGCTACCCTTGGGGGGTTTGCACATAAGATGGCTAGCCTTGGTTAGGCGGTCCCTGAAGCTGTGCAGGCATTGCTTGGCCCCCATGGAAAGTGGTGGCGTTCCAAGCAACGGATAAAGGTACCGAAACCTCAACAAAAGGTTGAGTAGGCAAGGGTTGAGAAAGCTGAAGGTATTGACCAGTAGAATCATAATAAAGGAATGGACCCTGCGCATTTGGATCCTGAACAGCTTGCCCATAGGCATCATATGGCCCCCCTCCTGGGACGGGACTAGAAGAGGGTGGAGCACTTTGTGCAGGGTGGACAACTTTAGGTGAGTGTGTCGGTTGGCCGTTACTCACTTGACCGTGAGGGGGACCAGCTCCAGTCTTCAAGGTTGAAGACGTTGTAACGGCACTAACAACCGGAGTTGAATGTGCTACACAAATAGTTGGATTCATTGGAACTGAAGTGACAGGTGTAGTGTGGACTTGTGAAACAAAAGATCCTGTGGTGGGAGTGATATGGGGGTCCCACATAGTCGAAGCAGGGATCCTGGCACTTACCCTATCCCTCAACAACTGGTAGCGTGGGGGGAGCGGAGAAGTAGCTGGGATAGGAGTGTCGATATTCGACAAGATAGGTGTCTCACTCACTCTAGGAGATGTCTCATCCATGTGAGAGGTAGACATTGGAGATGAAACACCAGGGGGGGTAAAAGGAATATCGTCCTCTTCAGGCTCCCATATGGGGTTCCAATGAATTTCGTAACCTTCGTCGTCCGGAGCGCGAGAGTTGATCGGTTGGATACTCAGGATAACAGGAAGAGTATCACTTACAACCAGTACCTCAGGAGCAGCAGAGGACGGAGACCCTTGATCACTTGGAACGGGAGTCGACGGTTCAGCCAGGATGACAAACTTTAGACAAGACCTAAGGGAGTCTAACGATAAAGGACCCTACTCAAACTAATGCACACAAGATCTAACCAAGTAATGTTTATCGCGGAAAATAAATTTTAAGATGCAAGGACACAACTTGACCTTTTCATGTTTTAAGAGTCAAGAAAAGGACAAAAAGGTGACTCTAGTCGCCTTCGAATGTTTTGTGAGCCCGAAGTGCTAAACTGCTCAAGTGAGCCTTTTCTTTTAAGGAGTCTGAAAAGGATCAAAAGTGACTACTCTGGAGAGACTAGGCAAAGGGTTTACCAAACAAATCCGCAAAACTGCATATACACCTTGGCAGTCATATGAAAACCAAGGACTTCCCGTACGGCACTCAATCTTCCTGAATGCTGTGTTCGGTGCATTACGGCTTGTAAGGTGGCAGACACGGCTTCCTGTGGATAAAGGATGATAACCTAGTGGGGTCTCCCCTATATACACGACGGTACGTGGGAGCTCAAGTCCGTGCTAGACCACTATCGAGTCACAAAAGGAGGAATCACCCAACCATAGTGTGAAACAACAGTGACTGAGTTTAACGATGCTAAAGCACATCTCTAGCCTAGACCTCTAATCAGTGAGCGTTATGTTCCAATGCATTTTTAAGTTCATTCAGTTCATTTTATGGTTGATCTTTGATTAAGTTTCAATTTCTAGGTCCTACCATATGTAATCTCTCACAATTCCCTAAATGCAAGCTATATGCCAAAGAATATCATTTCATTCGATGAACACTAACTATGAGAGAGTTGAGAATTTTTCAATCAAACAAAATGACCACAAACAATCAAGAACCTCCCTAACGTAGCTAATGACAAATAAACGAAACGTTTCTTTGTTTTAAATCACTTAATCAATGAAAAGCTTCTAATTTCAATTAACTAATGCAACGCAAAAGAGATTATTCTTTTCTTTTCAATGGCAAAGTGTACTAAACAAATTTTGAGAGATAATAACAAACAAATGTGAAAAGAACCGGTTGACCCCAAACAACTGTGATCCATGTCCGGGTAGTGAGAAGTAATCGAAACAATGCAAAGACTGGTTCAATAACAATCACCTAAACAACCAAGCAAAATCAAGCAAAGAGGAAGGTTTCGCAAAACCAAAAGCAAGTAGTAAACGAACCTCTGTAAGTGAGTAACCAAGCAAAGCCGATCCAACGAAATTGGAATGATAAAACTAGGTCACAAGACACAAAAAGCAAGATCCGCTCAACAAGACTTCTCAAGAAAGTGCTTCAACCTTCAGATAATGGAAATCAAGTCATAAACCAAGTGAAAAAAGCAGGGGATAGCAAAACCAACAGGCTCAGGAGGCAGAATTGAATAAATTCAATTCTACAGGTATCAGCACGGGTGATACACAACAACAAAGCGCTGATCAAAAACCACGTGTAGCAACAAAGCGCTGTCAGCGCGGAAGTACATGGATTAACCACACTGGTTCGATTTTCAGAACCATCGCGACTGTTCAGTGTATAAACGCGATGATCACGAAGTCAGAGAAACAACTATGCGATGGCAGCGTGACTGTTTTATTATAAATCGCGCTGAAGCTAAAAAACAGGCACAATCAAGCCAAAAGCTCCCAAACCAAGGCAATCACTCTTTAAACAATCAAGGCACCTCCCAGACTGAACCAGGAAATCCAAAAACAGAGAACTAATCCCCAATCTTTGAAAAGAGAGCAAAAATCAAAACTCAAGGACAAAAGGTGAACACAAAGACAGAAGCCAGCTCCAAGCTGTTCAGTTTGTAAACCAAACCGGAGATGGACTGAAGTGGCTTTGATCTACTTCGCTAATGCAGAGCAATAGTGTTTCGAAGGCTATCTAGCCGTGCTTTAGGCTCCGTCCAAAGTTTACAAATCAAACAAAAAGGTAAAGAAACTCCCCAGCGGAGTCACCAAATTGTTGTGGAGGTAAATCCTCTCTGCAGACAGAGACGATCCCTACTAGCCCAGACCGGGTCTAGCAACAATCACACAATGCTATCACGCAAGTTCCTAATTGGAAATAAAAAGTAGATGGTGAGAACCTACTTGGATTCCAACGCTAGTGTTCGTCGAAGAGATGTCGCCCTCGTTCCTTTGCCTTGGCCGGTCACGATCCCCACGATCTCTGTGATTAGACACCTGCACATGCAAAGAACAACACGAAAACAAGCATAAAATCTAGTAGATGCGATTATATATCAGTCAGAAAAGATATAACTCAACATCAAACATAAAACAATGAGAGTGGAACCATAATCATAGTCATCTATTATTAATAAATAACAGAGAAGAATACAACCAAAGTTCTGACGTCAAATCATTCTCAAGAGGGTCCAGCCAGCAAGTCTCTTAAGCATTCACCCTTGGAGGTAGATCTCCCAAGACAAAAACTCTCTCTCACACAAGTTTACACAAGAAAGAAACACTTCACAACCTTCCTTAAGCTCTCTAGCAATCCCACACTTGTCACACCAACTACCTATCAAGATCACACACTAGCAGCAACACTCCAAGCACTATCAATTCCAAACTAGCTGCTCATGGCAATGGTAGAGGCTTAAATAGGAGAAGGAGTCTCCATGAATGGTGGGAGGATGAGCTTATCTCCAAGGAAGGTGGCTCAAATGACGAAACAGACATGCCAGAGAAAGGAGGGCGACATTTACAAGGCCAACAACCAGGTCTGGAGTCATCTGGAAGGCCGGCTGTTAGAACAAACTCGCCCAAACTGGATCAGTGCGGGTCCATAACTGCACTGGAGCGCTGACATCGCAGCTGAATAACAAAGAAGGTCATGTCAGCGCGATCAGATATGAATAACAAACGCATTTTCTGATGAAATTCGATTAGCGTGGGAAACACGTGTACTTCCGTGCTGGCAGCACATTCCGTCTGTTATGGAGTGCCCATCAGCGCGTTCATTTTGACAATAGTCGCAATGATAACAAAAAATTTGGCAAAGTGGGTCATTTGGCAATATTAGAGAGCATGAGCATGGATGAATTGGACTCATGACACAGTAGGAAGATTGACAGGGAGACAGTGACAAATAACTGTGTAACATAGTGTGTTCTCTCTGCTCTATCTTGAAAGAATATCATCTCTCTTTCTTTAGTAGCTAGGATTTTCATTGCAAAAAGAAGATTAGACGATTGTATATCATCTTAGATTGCATTTTAGGAATTGTATATCTACATCATGCAGTGAACCTGAAAGGAAAATTTCTTAAACAAGATCAACTGTAAAATAAATTTAATGAATCTAAAAACGCTTTGGAACCTAACGCACAACATTTAGAAGTCTAGGCTAGAGACGTACTCCGGCGTCATAAAGCCTGGTAACTATTGTTTTCATTGCTAGTTGGGTGATTCCTCCACTTTGAGATGACAAGTGCCAGTATGGACTTGTGCTCCCACGTACCATCGAGTATATATTGGGAAACCACAATAGGCTATATCCTTTATCCATAGGAGGCCCTGTCTGCTGCCCTATCGGTCGCAATGCACTGAACACAACATTCGGGAAGATTGACTGCCGTACCATAAAAAGTATTCTGCAGTTTTGCAATTGGTTTGGTAATCCCTCTGTCTAGACTTCCAGAGTAGTCTCTTTCATTCCTTTTCAGACTCCTTAAAGGAAAAGGTCCATCTAAGCACTTGTCACTTCAAGCTCATTAAAAATCAAAGGCGACTAGAGTCATCTTTTGTTTTTTCTCGGCTCTTAAAAATTGGAAAAACAAGTTGTGTCAAAGCATCTAAAATTTATTTTAATTGGAATAAATGTCACCTTTCCTACATTGGTCTTAGGTTGAGAAAAACGGATTCCACCAACCAAGGATTTCCCCTTGGAGGAAATCCTAGTCCTTTCTCCTCTTGCGGAGATGTTGGTGCACCCCATATGGCTACATTGTCGCTTCTAGGATTGATAATTGGCCTGCCCGTATGGCTCTTCTTGACCTCTGTCGTTCAGAACACTGTGATTCCTGAGCAATCAAGTCAGAAACTAGACGATACCAAAGCTACCCCCCAACCTTCTACTTCGTCTGATTCTCCCTCTCCTCCTTCCTCTTCGCTTGATGGAGCTGGTAAAGCCAGAAATCAAGTAACTAAGAAGGAGAAGAAGGGGAAGGAGAAGAAAGAGAAGAAGAAGAAGGAGCCAAAGGTGAAAAGGGGAAGCTAGGCATCATCTAGTGAAAATCCACACACTGCACGGTCAAAGCCTAAATCTCCATGTGTCATTTGCAAAGGAGATCACTATCATAGAGATTGTCCTTGCATCCATCGGATCTTAAGGGACTAGTCTCCTGATTTTCACAATCTGGTGTCAACAACCTCTGATGATCATGTTGAAAGTACATCGTCAACTAGTGAAAGCGAAATGTCGAGACAGAAAAGGAAAAGTAAATTCCCTTGTAAACTGTGTGAAGGTGATCACGCCGTCCACTGTTGTCCCTTCCTAGACGAGGCTAAAAGAGTTTTGGACAACCATCCGATTTCACCATTATGGCTTCCTCCTGAATATAATAAACTCTTGCCAAGTCCATCACTAGTTGAAAATCTGACTGACACGCCATTGTGGTCGGTCGAAGCGTCTATCATTGAAGATAAACCATTTGAATTCACACCAGACAAAAGTCAAAAGGTCGAGGCAGCAGTTGACCCGGTCTTGCCTTCAGAAGGTCCATTTTCAGATGATAAAGTCACCGGAGAGAACAAGAACGACACCGTTCAAGTTCTCTTCGTAAAAACAGACTCCGATGAACATGGGGGCAGTCTACCCATTCCTTTACCACAGGAAGGAAGTTCGTCAGAGTCATATCTGGCCGTCTATTCGGTCCCACCTCCAAGCAACCTAGTTGTTTCCTTCGATTGGAATCTACTAGGTAGATCCCATTTACTGGCTTGTGTACCATTTCGAATCATTGCACAAATATACAGAATGGTCATGGCTGGTACCATCATAGATGAAGGGCTTCTGTGAGTATCCTTTCCTCAACTACTTGGAAAGCGCTTGGTTTGCCCTCGCTTTTGCCTGAGATGAGAAATCTAACAGGCTTTGACAAAGGAACCAGTCGACCGTTAGGGATCCTTCCTAATGTGCCAATAAAATTAAGAAGGAAAACCTTTCACATGAACGTAATGGTAGTCCAAGGACCCCTATATTATAATCTACTCCTGGGATGCGACTATATTCATTGCATGGGAGCCATTGTCTCCTCGCTCTTTAGAGTAATGTGTTTTCCGCATGAAGGAAGAGTGGTCAAGCTCATAGACCAACTTTCATTCCGTGGCTCACACATAGCAATAGTCAAATACCATCCCTGAATGGTATTTTCATGCAAGGAATGTCTCATCAATCCCCAATCCGTCCACCTGATGAGCGCGAGTGATTCGGGAGGACATGACTGAAATCTAGGGGGCATGCACCTTGGTCTATTTCAGCAAGAAAACCTTGGGTATAGGGTAGGTTTCTGCAAAGGATGTATGACTAGTTTATGAGATTAGACTAGAATAAGATTCCTTCGTCAAATTTATGTGAGTGGAGGCAAGTTGCACCACTCACCTTTTTTTATTTCGGTAGACATCGCCGAGGAAGTGTTTTGTCTGCAGTGCGGATGGAACAATATTTGGTAACCTGGAAATTTTTCACTATACCTGGGGGCATGCAAACCTTTTGGCATTCAAGCGAAGAGTGACCATGTATTTTTTAAATTTGTAGGTCCTCTAACCCTTTAAACTCGTAGGATTGGTCGTTTCCTAACTTGCATAAAGAAAGGATGCCGGGCAAAGCTTCGTAAGTTGCAAGCTCCATAAAAAATGGCATCTTAGATGAGACATCCTTATTATATGTCTGGATCAAGCAGTTTTTATGTGGAGTTCAAGCTCGTTAAAAATTAAACATAAGCAGTGAGCAAATGTTTCCCCTAGAGTTTAAGCTCATTCATTAAAAAATGAACCAATTTCCGGTAAATAACCATCGTGAATGCATTATCATCAGCCTTTGAAGCCTTGGTCGTGTTCTCATCATCACCTCCACTCTGTATTGGCCGATCAATCACCTCCATTTGATTGTTTACACTTTTTTGATGAACAGCTGCGAAGAGTGATCCTGTTAGCCATCCTTGTGACACTGTCGTGATTGGAAAATTCCAAACCTTACATGGAATCAGCTGCTACCTGAATTTATCACTTGTTGCTCGAAAAACGAGTCTCCTTTAAGCTCTTTTCACCTGACTCGTAAAATATGAAAATATTTCCAAGCAATTGGCCTCTCCAGCTCGTTAAAGTGACCGGAAGTGCTATCCCTCCTTTCGATTTTAATCTTTTTGGACTTGAGGGATTATTACACAAAAATATCGAGCACTTGTTTTGTTCGGCTCATTAAAATTACCGAAAATTCATCCCTTTTGTATTATTTATACTTTTTCATACTTAAGGGATTATAAGACGAAAAAGGATTATTGGAGTTTTCTTTACGTCCCTTTCAGACTCTCTAAAATTGAAAAGGACCGAGTTATCTTTGTCATTAAACTCGTTAAAACCAAATAGCGACAAACTTGCCCATATAGACAAGAACGAGTTTCACTATCACTAGGATCGTTAAAACATAGGGATGGGTTTGCCTGAAGGGAAAATTATAGAACAAGCATATGTTATCCTCCTCAAGCTTGTCAAAAATAAAGAGGTACTGGTCAGCAATGACTGGGGAAAAATTGGGAAGAAAAATTGAAGAACTTTATTGGTGGCAAGTTGCTCTTGAACTTGACACTTTCGCTCTGCATCCTAGTCGGGTTGGGTTGTTCTGTTCACTGGTCATATCACCATTGGCCCATCACACCATCCACATTTGGGGTTAACGCTACCAATCCATCATGTCAGTGTCACCGATATGTTCAAGAGAAGTCGCTCAGAGAATTCACCTGTGTCTCATCCACTGCAATACATTTACGCTCTATTCTTTCATGACCCCCACCCTGAACCTTATATCATTAGATCATTTTCACCTCCATTAAAATCATTTGCTTCGTTCCACGTCATAGATGTGGGATTCATTAAGGCCCTCCTACGACAGATCAGTTCTTGTCGACATCAGCTCATTATCCAGGAAGTCAATCTAGGAACAACCCTTTTAGTACTTTGAAGCTTGCATGCCTCAGTGGCAAGTTTCTCACTTCCGACGACATGTTTACATCAATGGCCTTCGACCGAAAGATTTTGTGTGGTGTTCGACACCAAGTCCCTTTTTCACACCACGTGAATTGTACTGTCATACCTTGAGGGTCATCATCATTATCAATGATTCCTCTTGCACCTGTTAACAACTTCCATCACTAGCTGGTAATCAGGCGATGTCTTTCCATGTTCGACTCCAGAACATCTCTCACATGGATCCACTTGTACTTTGAGTGAAGATCGAACGAGATTGAAGAACCCGGATCTAGTTTCATCCATCCAGGTTGTGATGTATATTCAGGAAAATAAAGACATCAAATGTACATCATTGATGCACAAATAATCATCCAATCTGAGGGATGATGGCTCTACCAGAATCATCAATCTGCACACAGACGATTGTCTGTCTTATGTACATGAAAATTAATTTATAAAGCTAAGCATGGGAATGCCCGCCTCAGCTAGATCATGAAAATATTATGAAGATAATGTATTGTATTGTATCTTATTACAGGTCACCTTCCAGCTCGAAAAAACTTCGGATCCTTATGATAAAGCATTTCACCCGACATCAAAAGATTAACGACCTCATGCTTTAGGGGGCAAATGTTATAGACATTTTTGGGCATTGCAATCAAACATGTCCATAAACCAAGGACTCCTAAGTCCCTAAAAGTGTTGTTCCATCCCCTAGAAGAACAAGGTCAGTTGATTACATCATCTCCCAGAAGTTCTCCATGAAAAACTACTCAGAACTGGTCAAAGCTGGACCATCTCGCCTGCTCCATGGTCAAAGTGCGATGCATCCCACCTAAATGCACATGAGAGGTGTGATGCATGCTGAAAATCCCTTCTATGGGGTGCAATGGGCGAGAGTGGACAAATGGCAGAGTCAATTTGTGAGGTGGATGATCATGGAATCTTCCAGAAGCTTCTCCTGTGACACTTGCCTCTCTGAATTCGCCCAGGGATGAGTAAGAGATCATCAATCTCCAAGAGGAATCAAGAACTATCAGAGAGAGGACACTAATCAAATCTCAGAAGCTAACTCACCTCCCTTCAATCATCTATATATGGATCCCTCATCCCAGAGATCCAAAGGCTTGAATTTTGTATCTTGTAAGGAAGTGCTATCGGTTTCTTGGTGTAACATCATAGTGTTGGGTGATCTAAGCTTTTCATGAGGTGAATAAGGGCTTTCTTGCTGAGAGGATGGCAGTGGGTCAGAACAATTGCTTGTAATCCTCTTTGCTATTCTTGATATTAATAAATCTATTCAAGTTTTCCTCCACATTCTTGTACGATTGATGATATATGCATTTGTGTGGTCAATATATATCTGGTCCTATATTGTTTGTGATAGTAGATCTCTGTTCTTCGATAGTGTTATGCTACTTTGATTTCATAGGTGCTCTTTGAAGCTGGGTAGACGAGGATGTGAGTGGAAAAGATCTATCATAAGGGAGAGGAATCAAGAAAGGAACCAAGTGCAAGACAGAGGTTAGTCTCCTTTGTTCCCCTCTTATCTACTTCTCATAAAGGAAAACGAAAGCAGTTTTAGTTTGTTTATTTCTAAGATAGCTACCAATCTTAGTGAGACTAGCAGCTCTGCATAGACACTAGATTTCCCGATAACACCGCCCGAATGAGTTGGCACGGACGCCCTCAAACGACCCACCCAAATGAGTTTACATGGGCACCCACATGACCAAAATGAAGGGACAAGGGATAGCCTCACAAACGAGCTACACAAACATGCACAAAGCCCACCCCAGGTCACAACTTAGCATTTTTGATACGGGCACGTGTGCTCAGGCGTGCCCTCACACTAAAGGACTTGACTGAATGAGTTTACATGGATGCCTTCGCCCGATCCACGCGAACGAGTTTGCACAGACGCCCTCGCCCAACCCACCCAACCGAGTTTACATGAACACCCTCAAACGACCTGCCCGAACGAGTTTACACGGATGCCCTCAAATGACCCACCTGAATGAACCACCTGAACAAGCTCACATGGACACCCTCAAACAACCTGCCAGAACGGGTTTACGGTGCCCACACGATCGAAACGAAGGCACAAGGGAGAGGTGGGAAAACGAGCTGCACAAATGTGTACAAAGCCCACCCTGGGTCACAACTTAGCATTTTTGATACGGGTTCATGTGCTCAGGCTTGCCCTCACACTGAATGACCTTCCTAAATGAGTTTACACGAATGCCCTCGCCCAACCCACCTGACCCGGTCGAATGAGTTTACACAGACGCCCTTGCCCAACCCGCCCGAATGACCCTTCCGAACGAGTTTACATGTACGCCCTCAAACGAATCGCCCGAATGAGTATACACAGATGCCCTCAAATGACCCACCTAAACGATTTTACATGAATGCCCTCAAACAACCCACCCGAACGAGTTTACATGGGCGCGCACACGACCAAAATGAAGGCACAAGGCAACACCGGGCAAATGAGCTGCACAAACATTCACAAAGCCCACCACGGGTCAATTCTTAGCATTTTTTAGATGGGCTCATGTGCCTGGGCATGCCCTCACACTAAATGACCCGATCAAATGAGTTTACATGAACACCCTCAAACTACCCACCCGAACGAGTTTACACGAGCACCCTTGATCGACCCACATCAACAACCTGCCCGAACGAGTTTACACGAACGCCCTCAAGCTACCTACCCAAATGATCCACCCAAATGAGTTTACATGGATGGCCTTAAATGACCCACCCGAATGAGTTTACACAGATGCCCTAAAACTACCCACCCGAACGAGTTTACACAGACGCCCTCGAATGACCCACCCGAACAAGTTTACACGGATGCCCTCAAATGACCCACCCGAACGAGTTTAAATAGACGCCCTCAAATGACCCACCCGAATGAGTTTACGTGGGTGCCCACACTACCAAAACAAAGGCACAAGGGAGAGTCATGCAAATGAGCTACACGAACGTGCACAAAGCCCACCCCGGGTCACAACTTAGCATTTTTGATACGAGCTCGTGTGCCCGAGTGTGCCCTCACACTAAATGACACAACCGAACAAGTTTACACAGGTGCCCTCAAACAACCCTCCTAAATGATTTTACATCACAAACAACCCACCTAAACTAGTTTACATGGGAAATGACTCGCCCGAACGAGTTTACATGGCCACCCTCAAATGACCTGCCCGAACGAGTTTACATGGCCACCCTCAAACGACCTACCTAAACGAGTTTACATGGGTGCCCTCAAATGACCCGCCCGAACACGTTTACATGGCCACCCTCAAATGACCTGTGTAAATGAGTTTACATGGAAAACGAACTTCCTGAATGAGTTTACAGAGGCGCCCTCAAACAACCCGCCCGAACAAGTTTACATGGCAAATGACCCACCCGAACGAGTTTACACGGCAAACAACCCTCAAACGACCCACCCAAATGATTTTACATAGAAAATGACCCTCCCAAATGAGTTTACATGGGTGCCCTCAAATGACCCGCGCAAATGATTTTACATCGAAAACGACTCGCCCAAATGAGTTTACACAGGTGCCCTCAAACGACTCGCTCGAACGATTTTACACGGCAAACAACCCGCATGAATGAGTTTACACGGGAAAATGACCCGTCCGAATGAGTTTACATGGGAAAACCACCTGCTCGAATGAGTTTACATGGAAAACAACCTACCCGAACGAGTTGACATGGGCTCTGACACACGACCGAAATGATGGCACAAGGGAGAGTCGAGCAAACGGGCCGCACGAATGTGCACAAACCCCACCCTTGGTCACAACTTAGCATTTTTTATACAACCATGTGTGCCCTTGGTGCCTTCACATGACACAACACAACCCGACCTGACCCGACCCACCCAAACGCGTTTGAACGGGCACCCACACACGACATGTCCCGACTAGCCCAAACAAAATTTGTGGTTTCCATTGGGGTGCATGACCAAAATGAAATTTGGGGTTTCCGTGGGTGCATGACCCAAACAAAGGCACGAGGGAGCATCAGGAAAATAGGCCACACAAACATGCAGAAGACACATGGGTAGTCATGACTTAGCATTTTTGGCATGGCCACATGTTCTCGAGCACCCACACATGGCATGACATGACCCCACCGGCCCTGGGTGAGCCGACCTGACCTACCCAAATGTGTTTAAACAGGCACCCACACACGACATGACACGACCTGACCCGAACAAAATTTGGGGTTTCCATGGGTGCACAGCCCGAACGAAATTTCGGGTTTCCATGGGTGCATGAACCGAACGAAGGCACAGTGGAGCATCGGGAAAAAGGGTCGCGCGAACATGTAGAAGGCACACAGGGGGTCACAATTTAGCATTTTTGGCACTACCACATGTGCTCGAGCACCCATGAACATCACGACCCGATCTGCCCGAACGAAATTTGGGGTTTCCATGGGTGCACGACCCGAACAAAGGCATGAGGGAGCATCGGGAAAACGGGTTGCACGAATGTATAGAAGGCACATAGGTAGTCACGTCTTAGCATTTTTTTCATGGCCATATGTTTTCGACCACCCACACACAGCATGGCATGACCCGACCCGACTCGCCCGAACATGTTTGCATGGGCACCCACACATGACACAACCCGACCTGCCAAAATGAAATTTGGGGATTCCATGTGTGCATGGCTTGAACGAAATTTGGGGTTTCCATGGGTGCACGACCCGAAAGAAGGCACGAGGGAGCGTCGGGAAAATGGGCTGCACGAACATGCAGAAGACACATGGGCGGTGATGGCTTAGAAATTTTGGCATGGCCTCGTGTTCCTAGGCACCCACCCATGGCACGGCAGGACCCAACCCACCCTGGGCAAGCCGACTCGACCTGCTCGAACAAAATTTGGTGTTTCCATTGGTGCACGACCCAAACAAAGGCATGAGGGAGCACTGGGAAAATGGGCCACACAAACATGCAGAAGACACACGAGTAGTCACGACATAACATTTTTGGCACAACCACGTGTGCCCGGGCACCAACACATGGCACGACACAGCATGACCCGGACCACCCGCACAAAATTTCAGGTTTGAATGGGTGAACGACTTGAACGAAGACACAAGAGTAAGAATATCTTTGACTCTAATACATAAATATACCTGTTGTAACATGCCCTTAAGGTCTTCAACACTTTCTTTTGACTCTTCGACTCACCTATAACACTTTAACATGTGCTAGGCCTATTTCAATGAGCAAGAAACTCAATGATATATCTATATATATATATATATATATATATATATATATATATATATATATATATATATGTATGTATGTATGTATGTATGTATGTATGTATGTATGTATGTATGTATGTATGTATGTATGTATGTATGTATGTATATGTATGTATGTATGTATGTATGTATGTATGTATGTATGTATGTATGTATGTATATTTGTTTTCTTGAATAAATATGAATATCAAAGTACATTTATGAAGATCGAACGTAGTTACACTTTCTTCAACACCCCCTCTTAAATAGGGAGGTATTCATAGATCATTACAAGGTGTTTGGCTATTTTTCAATCTTGAATAATTCACATAAGAGAAACCAGATTGGAAACCCATCTGTTATAGCATCACATTAGCCAACATTGTTCATAGCAAGGCCTTGACTAATAGCTTTATCTCTCATAAGATCAGAGCACAATGTTGGCGAGGCCAATGGCTTATAAACACATTAGTCATTGTCTCTCAAGGTACATACCCACCCAGGTGTTCCCTAAGTATTACCTTCTAGGACAATTCTTGTCTTGGGTTCCGAGCCCTCAAACAATATCGCTCCTCTTGCCCACTCTTGTCTTGGATGCCCTACACATCCTCAAAGAGCATCAAATTCAATATGATTACCCAATCCTCCCATTATTTCTTGCCAAGTGAAGACAAGAATGTTGTGTCTATCTCTTTCCCTTGATTGAGGAATACATGCCCAAGTTTCCTCTGGCAAGGAACTTGGCCAAGCTCCTTTGTAGTTGGGAACTTGTTAGAACTTCCTCTTAGCTAGGGACTTGTCCATTCATCAACAACATCTTCTTCGTGGATCCTTCAGCTGCTTGATCTCCTTCTTTCCTTCGATGTCATGAAGTATTTGTTTGAACTTCTCTTTGGCAGGGTACCAACCATTGATCACTTTCCCTCCTGGTTTGTCATGTCATTGCTCCCTTCGTGGAAAGTGGCCCTCCTGATATATATCATGTCCTTTTTATAATCTAGCTACTCCTTTGTCATCTTGTCTATCCTTCATAATACATATCGCATGGATTCTTAGTTGTACTTGCTTGTTCCCATACTTTGATTTAGTGGCCCTTCATGACTTCATTGTGATATTGCTTCAACATAAAATGGTGCTTTTGTTGGATGGCCTCTTCATCATGACATATTTGAGTTGAATCGTTTATCTACACCTTACTATCTCCAAGGCCTTCGTAGGTGTCAAGGGTCCTTTGATCTTTTCTTCCTTTGTCAGAGTTGCATTGCCTTCTTTCGAGAGATGTTGAGGAATCTTGTCAAATAGTTATTCTTCACATGATTGATGTCTTTCTTCATTTGCTTCTTATTAGATTCATTTATCAACCAACTTATACTCCTTATGAGAGCACTTCTTCATGTTGACCTTTACTCCATTGTAGTACATGCCTCCAAGCATATCATTGGCGAAAGAGATCCTTTTATTCTTGATCATGATTCTAGAACTTTTCCCATGACCCAATATATATGATGACATGACTTAAAATTTGATGCATACATACCTCATCTTGATTATGCTTTTATCATCTTGGCTTTATTTGATAGTTCTCCTCGATTGGTGTAGCCTTTCTTGCTTCATCTACTCTCACCTGTATATCATCCTTTCTTGAATCCCATAAATGGGACTCCCAATGAGACATCTACCCCCTTATGTACGAACCTTATTTTGAAGATTCTATCAGAGGATCTTGAAGACCCTTACCTTGCAAATGTTTCTTCCTTTGATGATGGAGGCCTTCTAAGAATTTTGATCATGATCAATCATTTTTTCATTGTGGATGAGACCCTATAATAGGTATGCTCCTTCTATGTGAATATCTTGAGCTATATCTACACCATGCCTCTATATTGTAGAAGATATCTTTAACCATGCAGTCTGTTCTATTTCTATATGCTCCTATACTACTCAAAAATTTGAAAGAAGACTTTAAGAAAATAGGTTGACTTAGTCATAGGAGGATCTTCCTTCTTTTGCTTCTTGTCGTCTTCTTTCACTTCTTGAGTTACATGAGCTTCTTCCATTTTTCTCTTGTTTTTTTTGTCCTTCTTAAGTTTAGGACAATCCCTTTTGTAGCGTCCATATTCTTGGCATCCAAATCATTGGACTTTGCACATGTAGTGGTCCCAACCAATTTGTTACTTTCCTTGCAAGCAAACATTGAGGTGTACTCAGAAAGGGACATATACTTACTTGATAGAGCTTGAGATGTAGTGAACTTGCTTTCTTCTTGAAGACTTGATGGTTTTCCTTCATCAGATCTTGATGTTCTTCAAGTTTCTTTCTTAAAATGGACTTTCTTAATGACTTGACTCGTAGTGCCTTTCATTTTCAAGATGGTGTAGCTTGATGTAGGTCCCTCTTTGATTTGTTCTTCTTGTAGGTGCCTTTATACAAGGCGATTATTCTTGCTTTGTAGTCTTCCATGATGAATGATAGATGGTAGTCCTTCTTGCCCTTGATGTGAGTGAGACTTCTTGGATTGATGCTTCAACCTTGCAGATGTTCTTGAGATTCCCTTTCCTTGATGTGTCACCTTAGCTCTGAAACCACCTTGAAGAATTCGGGGCAATGGGGTATGGCGGGATTCTTCTAGACTTGATAACAATTTGTGAAGCTCTTTTACAATTTATCTTGTTATCTTAATCTTCTTCTCTTCTTATTAATGCATGTGTGTTTACTTCATCAAAATGGTGCCTAAAACATAAGAACAAGAACACAAGATGTTGGCTCTCTGCCAGGGAAAAACCTCTCTCTCAGAGAGGAAAACCTATTCGTAAATTTCTTGTATTGAAGCTTATTATTGGTTGTTGCGAAGCCCTAGACCCTTGACAAGAATATCGTCCAAGCACAAGTAAAGTCCTTCCTCCTCTCTGCACTTTGTTTCTTCGACACTATGTCCTTCTTTCAACTTTTGATAGTCCTTGGTGGACTAGCTCTAGAAGAGACTCCAACCTTTGATCATTAGCGAGATCCTTTACCAATGAAGAAACCTTCATTCTCTTGACAAACCAAGCCTTTTTATTGATGTGAGGTTGCAGACTCGATGTACACCACGTTTACTGCACCTGGGGTGATTTCCATTGTGATGAGACATGGAAACCCCGAATTTCCCGTACTTGGGAGGCTTTCGATAGGACGGGACGTGGAATCCCCAGGTTCCTCGCAATTTGGCGACTTATGTCAGGGAGGGACTGGGATACCCCATGTCACGCTCCTATCCTAGTGGTAGCATTTCAACCACATATAAGCGGGTGTGGAATCACCATACTTTTTACTTTTACCAATACTTGAGTACATAGTTTGTGCCTAATTCAACACTCAATCAATTTTCCAATAAGTGTTCTTAACAATGCAGTGAAAATACGTTACCATAAATTTATCTTCTTCAATTATTCTTTCAACCCATCGTGTCATGTGGTTGTACTTCACTACCTGTGGCCTGCACAACACAACTCCACACCTGAACTGTGAACCTGTCTACTCAACTTTCCATTCCCCGGTGCCCAACCTCTGCCCATCCGTGTTGTCCATAGTGAGGGCGCATGGCCCGCACGTAGTGCAGCTTGCCTGCTTAGTCAGTAACCCACCCTGCTATGCCTGCCCGCACTACCAAGTCTGACCTGCCTACTATAATCTTCCCATTAGTGTGGCCCTCTTACCCACATCCTTCTCTTCCTTCTGTTTTTTCCCAACTCCTTCCTTTGGACTTGTTCTGCGATGTGGAATTCTGAGTTTGATGTCCCTTTTTGAAATGCCATCCTCCTTACTTATACATATCCTTTCACCTAAGGGTCATGTCTCTTAGGGATAACAAGGCTTGGCGGACTTGCCACATAACCTCGACACACCCCATTCCAACGAACCACCACGTCCCTTCGTGTGCATCATCGCACCCATGGGTTAACTCCAACACTTCGCTGATTACACCCATCACCGCACGTCGCACACCTGCCCGTGTCCTAACTTGTCCACACATGGTCACCTCTTTCATTCGGGCACCCAACAAGGGTCACCCGCGTGCCTTCTGCTAGTGACTCACCCATCGTGCATGTATCAAGGGGCGTGCACCCTTCCCAATACGACGCACCCACTATGAGTACACCTATCACCGTCACACATAAGCGAATGTTGTTCCAAGTCTTCGCATATAACCGAGCGTTCACCTTAGTTGCATATAACCAAACGCGGGTACCCGTACTACGGGCCTAGTCTTTCGACTCTCTCAGGTGCTCCTGACTCGAATACCAGACACCCCAGCCCCCCCCCCCCCCTCCCCGCCATACATGGTAGAGGTTTCCAGCATGATGGGACATGAAAACCCTAGATTTCATGCACTTGGGTAACACCACTTTCCCGACACTTGGACAACTCTCGTTGCAACGAGGCATGGAAACCCCAAGTTTGAAAGATAGACCAAGCAAGCCGTTTCCACCCCGCCGTGAAATGGAAACCCCGAGTTCGCAAGACTTGGGTAGTTCTTCATCGTTCTACAACATGCAAACCATGAGTTCCAGAAATTTGGGTGTTTTCAGTCGTGGTACGACATGGAAACCCTAGTTCCCCACACCGGGGTAGCGGTTTTCACCCGGGCGGGAGATGGAGACCCCAGAGGTTCTCGGAATTAGGCAGTTTCCCTCATGCCACAAAATAGAAGCCCCCAGGTTCCATAGACTTGGGTGGTTCTATATCATTCTGTGGCATGGAAACCTAAGTTCTCTACATTGAGGTCACAATTTCTGTCGTGGTGGGATATGGAAGACCCCGAGTTTCCTATAATTAGGCAGTTTCCGTGATATCACGGAACGGAAAGCCCTGTGTTTGGTAGACTTTGGAAGTCGTTCCCTGTTTTGTGATGACATCAAAACCTGAAGCTCCCCAAACTTGGGTGATATTTTTAGCCACAGCGCGAGCGACATTTGAATCCCGCGTTTCCTAGACTTGGGTAGCAATTTTTTTCGTGACGCGAAATGGAAACCCTGTGTGTCCACTGACTTGGGTAGCTGTTTCCATCATGCCACAAAATGGATAGCCTGAGTTCCGTGGACTTTGGCAGCTTTTCATCACCCCACGACATGGAAATCTGATGTTCTACAAACTCTTGGGCGATTCAAGGTGTGTCGCGACATGGAAACCCAAGGTTTCCCAGACTTGGTTGGTTTTTGTCGGTGGTTCCGGCTGCACCGCGACATGGAAACCGTGAGTTCCCCAGACTTGGGCAGTGGTTTTGAAACACCCCGAGTTCTCCAAACTTGCGAGCTAGTTTGCATCAACATGGAAACCTCAAGTTCCCCGCATTGGGGCATTTTTGATAACCCCGTGTTTCCATTGTGTCATAAAATGTCGAAACCCGTGGTTCCATCAAGGGCGGGACATGGAAACACAAAGTTTCCCCAGACTTGGGCACCACCGGTTTCGGCCATGGTGCGACATGGAAACCCCAGGTCTCCCAGGCTTGGGTGCAAGAGTGCGACATGGAAACCCCAAGTTTCCCCAGGCTTGGGCGCTGCTGGTTTCGGTCGTGACTCGACATGGAAACCCAAAGTTTCCCAGGCTTGGGCACTAGGGCATGACATGGAAACCCCAAGTTTCCCCAGGCTTGGGTGCTACTAGTTTTGGTCATGGCGTGACATGGAAACCCCAAGTTTCCGCAAGTTTGGGTGCGGGGGCGCGACTTGGAAACCCCAAATTTTGGGCACGACATGAAAACCCCAATTTTTTTGCACCAGGCGGAAGCCCCAAATTTTAGGTGCCAGGTGGAAACCCCAAATTTGGGTGCGACATGGAAACACCAAATTTTTGGCGTGACATGGAAACCCCAAATTTTTTTGCACCAGCCAGAAACCCCAAGTTTTAGGTGCCAGGTGGCAACCCCAAATTTTGGGCGCGACATGGAAAGCCCAATTTTTTTTGTGCTAGGCGGAAGCCCCAAATTTTAGGCGCTGGGTGGAAATCTCAAATTTTGGGCGTGACATGGAAACCAAATTTTTTTTGCGTTGGGCGGAAGCCCCAAATTTTAGGTGCTGTGTGGAAACCCCAAATTTTGGGCGATGGGGAGCGGCATGGAAACATCAATTTTTCCCATGCTTGGGCGCCCTTTTCGTCGCGACGTGGAAACCCCAAATTTTGGGCATCGGGGCATGACATGGAAACCACAAAATTTTGAGTGCCAGAGTATGACATGGAAACCCAAATTTTCCAAGTCTTTGGTGCATTTTTCGTCGCGGCATGGAAACCCCAAATTTCCTGCCCCCAAGCAATAAAAATTGTCGTTTGGAGAAAGAGGAAAAGGCGCGAGAGCATGAGGGTTGTCCGGATTTGTTTGTGACAAGAAAGAAGCTCTGAATCGAGGTGACCAAGTGTTGAATCTCAGTGGATCATGGCAGCAAGGCCACTCTGCCACTTACGATACCTCGCCGCATATTTAAGTCATTTGCAAAGGATTCTTCTCAACGACCGTTTGGAATTGGACTTCAAAGCTGCCCCGACTGAGATGCTTCACGGTTGCAGTTTGCAAATGACACAGGCCCCTGTAGGTGACAAAGCGACGCCCCTACTGCGGGTCAAGATACAGTTGAAGAGTGAAATGCACCGCTTCTAGCATGGATTCTAACTTAGAGGCATTCAGTCATAATCAAGCACATGGTGGCTTCACGCCACTGGATTTTCAACCAAGTGCGATGACCAATTGTGTGAATCAACAATTTGTCTCATACTAAGTTGAATTACTATTGTGGTGTGGTTCATCAGTAGGGTAAAACTAACCTCTCTCATGATGGTCTAAACCCAGCTCACGTTCCTTATTGGTGGGTGAACAATCAAACACTTGGTGAACTCTGCTTCACAACGATAGGAAGAGCTGAAATTGAAGGATCAGAAAGCAATTTTGCTATGAACACTTGGCTGCCACAAGCCAATTATCCCTGTCGTAGCTTTTCTGACACCTCTAGCTTCAAATTCTAAAAATCTAAAGGATCGATAGGCCACGCTTTCATGGTTTGTATTCGTACTAAAAATAAAAATCAAATGAGCTTTTACCCTTTTGTTCCACATGAGATTTCTATTCTCATTGAGCTCATCTTAGGACACCTACATAATATTTTAACAGATGTGCCGCCCCAGCCAAACTCCCCACCTGATAATGTTTTCTACCAGGATCGACCCGCTAAAACGTGCCTTAAGGCCAAAAACAGGGGCAGTGCCCTATCTCCACCCCACGTAATAAGTAAAATAACGTTAAAAGTAGTGGTATTTCACTTGCACCAAAAACGACTCCCACTTGTTCTACACCTATTAAGTCATTTCACAAAGTCGGACTAGAGTCAATCTCAACAGGGTCTTCTTTCCCCGCTGATTCTACCAAGCCTGCTCCGTTGGCTATGGTTACACTAGATAGTAGATAGGGATAGTGGGAATCTAGTTAATCCATTCATGCATGTCACTAATTAGATGATGAGGCATTTGGCTACCTTAAGAGAGTCATAGTTACTCCTATCGTTTACCCGTGTTTGGTTGAATTTCTTCACGTTAACATTCATAGCGCTAGGAATAAATCACATTGTGTCAGCATCCATAGGGACCATTGCAACGCTTTGTTTTAATTAAATAGTTGAATCCCCTTGTCCGTACTAGTTTTGAGTTGACTATTCGACGCCTAGGGAAAAGCTCCTTATAGGGGGAATTCTACGCTGGTAGCCCAATCGGCATGCAACTACCCGTCGTCGCTGCGAGAGCAGCTCAAGCAGACTACTAATAGCCCACAAGTTTAGGGTGCAGACCTTTAGGCCCAGCCCTCACAGCCAATCCTTTTCCCTAAGTTACGGATCTATTTTGCCGACTTTTGTTACCTACATTGTTTTATTAACCAGAGGTTGTTCACCTTGGAGACCTGATGTGGTTATGAGTATGACTGGGCATGAACGATACTCATTCCTCCAGATTTTCAAGGGCCACAGAGGGTGCACCGGACACTGCAAAATGTGCGATGCTCTTCTAGCTGCTGGACCCTATCTCTGAGTGAACCGATTCTAGGGTGGGAAAGCTGTTAAAAAGAAAAGATAACTCTTCCCAGGGCCCCCGACGACGTCTCCAAATTTCCTAACATTGTCGCTCGCTGCCATGTCGTGGATTGATAATATTAACCTGATTCCCTTTCGGTGCTCGTGCAGATTGCACCCTTGATACAAGGCTTTCCCATCTCTTAGGATCAACTAACCCATGTCCAAGTGTTGTTCACATGGAACCTTTCCCCAATTCAGCCTTCAAAGTTCTCATTTGAATATTTGCTACTACCACCAAGATCTGCACCACCCAAGCTCACACTCAAGGTTTCTCAACGACCCCCATGTCCTCCTACTCATCGAAGCTAGGAAATTGCTCCAATGGTTGAGTATAATTTTCATGCTTCAACGCCATCCATTTTTGGGGCTAGTTGATTCGGCAGGTGACTTGTTACACACTCCTTAGTGGATTTCGACTTCCATGACCACCGTCCTATTGTCTTAATCAACGAACACCCTATGTGGGATCTAGGTTAGCATGCAATTCAGCACCGTAACTTGACTTTCGGTTCATCCTGCATTGCCAATTCTGCTTACCAAAAATGGCCCACTTGGAGCTCTCAATTCCACGGTGTGGCTCAATGGAGTAGCCGAACCCTCTTACCTATTTAAAGTTTGAGAATAGGTTGAGGGCGTTATGCCCCCAATGCCTCTAATCATTTACTTTACCCAATAAAACTCATGCGTGAGATCCAGCTATCCTATGGTAAACTTCAGAGGAAACCAGCTACTAGATGGTTCGATTAGTCTTTCACCCCTATACCCAAGTCATACGATTGATTTGCACGTAAGTATCTCTACGAGCCTCCACCAGAGTTTCTTCTAGCTTCACCCTGCTCAGGCATAGTTCACCATCTTTCAGGTCCCAATAGGTGTGCTCGCACTCGAACCCTTCTGATAAGCTCAAGGTCAGTCAATGATGCACCTCCCTAGAGATGGGATGTCGCCCATCAGCTTCCTTGCACCTCACAGGTTTTCAAACCCACCAACTGGCACACATGTTAGACTCCTTGGTCCGTGTTTCAAGAAGGGTCGAATGGAAAGCCCACCAACCAACACCATGAGCACGCAGGTGCACACAGACCACCACAAGGGTGCACGCTTTTTTCCTCGATCACCACAATGGCAAACCAACAGGCATTAATCCACCCATGTTTGTGACGATGCAGCAGCCCGTGTTGGTTTGCACCTCAAGTCAAGCGGCGGACCAGCCTGAGTCGTTCCACATCTGACTGAGATGCATTAACAACCTCCATCCACTTCCCTTCTTGCAATTTCAAGCACTCTTTAACTCTCTTTTCAAAGTCCTTTTCATCTTTCCCTTGTGGTAATTGTTCACTATCGGTCTTTGACCCATATTTAGCCTTGGACGAAATTTACCACCAAATTAGGGCTACATTCCCAAACAACCTGACTCACCGACAATGCCTCGTGATGCGGCAGGGTCTCGGCCTAATGAGGCTGTCACCCTCTCAGGCACCCCCTTCCAAGGGACTTGGCCCAGGTCCACCTCTGAGGACGCTTCTACAGACTACAATTCAAGTGACGCTGCTACCTGATTTTCATGCTGGTCTCTTCCTGGTTCGCTCGCCGCTACAAGGGGAATCCTTGTAAGTTTATTTTGCAATGCTTAATTCTATGTTTAAACTCAGTGGGTGTTCTCACCTAAGCCGAGGTCACAAATTTGGAGCTAAATTTTCCCTAACTGATGGGAGGACAAGAGAGAGAAAAGCAAGTTCGAGCGATGCCACACAAAGCCCGCATCAACTAACACTGACTGCCCATCCAAGGGGACAAGATCACCACTCATTGACGCACGCCATGAAACATCACTTGAGGTATTTTAGCCAACTGCACCACATTGGGCACAGACGATCAACTCCACTTCTCCCTAACATATTGCAGGGAGCGTGTTTCAATGGGATGTGATGCCTAGACATACATGCCCTCAACCGAGGCCTCAGGCACAAATTGCATTCAAAAACTCAATGATTCATGTGATTCTGCAATACACACTAAGTATCACATTTCTCTACATTCTTCATCATAACAAGAGCCGAGATATTTGTTGCCGAGAGTCATTTCCAGGTATTACCGAAACATCCACCACAACATTGAATAAGGGCACCACCCACAAAAAATGTAAGGCTAAGGGCCAAAAGGAGGAAAGGAAGAAAAAAGCATGAAAGAAAGAGAAACAAAGGTGTCTACCCCACTCATAGGAGGAGGCTCAAACATAGAACAATCTCCCTAATCCCCATGCCCTTGCATAAAAGGGGAAAATGCATGGAACAGGAATCGAAAAGGACTAGGGTGGCCACCCCAAGAGCTCGCACTTCTTTTAATCCTTCTTGAACACCAGTCTACAACAATTCCCCCTTTTCTCCATAAAGCTAGGGACCAAAAGGAAGAAGGGAAGAAAACAAGGTGAAAGAAATAGAGATCAAATGTCGCTACCGACTCACAAGGGGAGGCTCAATCAAAGCACAAACCTCTCGAGCCTTGTGCCTTCACAAAAAGGGGGGAATTGAAGGGGACAACGATCAAGAATGACTAGGGTGGCCACTCCAGGAGCTCGCACTACGTTTCATCCTTCCTGAACGCTAATCCACAACAATCCCACCTTTTGTCCGTAAAGATAGGGGCCAAAAGGAAGAAGGGAAGAAAAAAACATGAAAGAAAGGGATATCAACTGTGGCTATTGGCTCACAAGGGGAGGCTTCAAACAGAGAACAAGCTTCCCCAACCCCGTGCCTTGGAAAAAAGGGGGGAACAGTAGGGGCTGGTGATTGAGGAGGACTAGGGTGGCCACCCTGGGAGCTCACACTGCATTTTGTCCTTACCGAACACCAATCCACAACAATCCCACCTTTTCTCCGTAAAGCTAGGGGCCAAAAGGAAGAAGGGAAGAAAACAACATGAAAGAAAGAGAGATATCAAATGTGTCTACCAGCTCACAAGGGGAGGCTCAAATAGAGAACAAGCTTCCCCAAACTTGTGCCTTTGTAAAAAAGGGGGAACTATAGGGGATGATGATCGAGAAGGACTAGGGTGGCCACCCCCAGAACTTGCACTGCTTTTTGTCCTTCCTAAACACCAATCAACAATAATCCCACCTTTTCTCCGTAAATCTAGGGGTCAAAAGTAAGAAGGGAAGAAAAAAACATGAAAGCAAGAGATATCAAGCATGGCTGCCAACTCACAAGGGGAGGCTCAAATAGAGAACAAGCTTCCCAAACCCCGTTCCTTTACAAAAAGGGGGGAACTACAGGTGACGGCGATTGAGAAGGACTAGGGTGGCCACCCTAGGAACTCGCACTACTTTTCGCCCTTCCTGAACACCAATCCACAATAGTCCCACCTCTTATCCATAAAGCTAGGGAGAAAATGAAGAAGGGAAGAAAACAACACCAAAGAAACAAAAATCCCAAGAAAAGAGAGAAGCTCAACAAAACGCTGAGTAGATGTCGAATAACCAAGAAGAAATCAAACAAGGCACCCAATAAAAAAGAATCCCACCCTTCACACCCTCCCACATACATTACAACACGACACCCTTTCTATCTTACAACATAACAAACAACAATCAAAAAACCAAGCGAATAAATCACAACCTAAACCAGTGACTGGAGCCACGTTGAGACTAGTGTCTAGAGCACATTACTGAGAGGTAAACAACCCCTCCAACACAACACAAGGCTTCAAATGACAAATAGACTACTAACAAACCCACCCCGCTATTGTACCCATCCATGTACAAAACACCCAACAACCTTTCCAACGAGAAAGTCAACGGGGTCGACACTCAGTGCCAGAGAAAGCCACAGGCCACAAAATACATCGATGGTGCAAGGCCACTATAGAGAGGGATGTCCGCAAAGTGCACACCGCGAAGCAAAGAAATGATCGAGTCCCATAAGAAACCCACAATCTAAAGGGAGGAACAAAGACACAACTCCCTACTTCTTTCCTTAAAGGGGGAGTGGATCACGAGAGGACGAGGAATTCCCTTGATGGCAAAGGCATGAGATAATATTTCCACCCTCATGCCCATTGGAAGGGAAAATTGGGATCTTGATGGAGCTCAGATCAAGGGAGTGGTTTTTCTTTACCTAGACACCCAACCCTTCTGCAAGAGCATATCAAGGAACAGTCAAGAGGACTAGGGTGGCTAGCCCAATGGGTTGAACTGCTCTTCATCCATCCCTTATTGACCCCAACCTGACAGTTTCCCCTCATGGAAGGTTTGAGCTACTAGCGACACGTAACCACTCCCTCAACCCAACCACCAGAAAAAAGCTCACCCAAGCAACACATCAACCACTGCTGCCATTTCGAGAGGACCAACTATGGAGGCCCACACCCTTGGCCCATGCCTTCCAACGATCAAAAGACTGAACACCACCTCTATGAATGAATCTAAATTTATCCATCATATTTCCCAAGCACCTCAATTGTGGCAACTATGCCTAGCTGAATAGATCATCAGAAGGGCTCCAAAGAAACAAGCTTCCGAACCCCCTACAGAAACACATTGGGTGAAAGAAAAACAAAGGATGGGTGGGACAAGCACAAGCATGGCTTGCAAGCACACACATGAAAAAACAAGCATTACCTCAAGACAAGAAACCAACAATGTTCCCACCAAACACCAAACCCGCTCCCCTAGAGAAACACCACAAAGTACCACATAACAATCAAAACCCATCCATCCTGAACCAAAAAAGAAAACCCCTACTATCAATGATCCTACCATACGTTCACCTACAGTAACCTTGTTTCAAACCCTCCTTCCTCTAAATGATAAGGTTCAATGAGCTTCTCACGAAGTTGATGGTGGTGAACCACCATCGTCGATGCAATCCGAACACTTCACAGGATCATTCAATCGGTAGGAGCGATGGGCGTGTGTACAAAGGGTAGGGACATAGTCAACATGAGTTGATGACATGTGCTTACTAGGAATTCCTCGTTGAAGACCAATAATTTCAATGGTCTATCCCCATCATGATGCAATTTGAGAAGGTCTCCTGATCCTCTCGAACCAAGAAGAAAAACTCATTGGTTGCATCAGTGTAGTGCATGTGCGGCCCAGAGCATCTAAGGGCATCACAGACTTTTTATTGCCTCAAACTTCCATGCCCTAAATGGCTATAGTCCCTCTAAGAAGTTGGCCACGAAAGGGAACCTCCACGTAGCTAGTTAGTAGGTTGAGGTCATGTTTGTTATTAGAATTAATAAGACAAATCACTCCACCAACTAAGAACAACCATGCACCACCACCCACAGAGTCAAGAAAGAGCTCTCAATCTGTCAATCCTTAGTATGTCTGTACCTAGTAAGTTTCCCCGTGTTGAGTCAAATTATGCCACAAGCTCCACTCCTAGTGGTGCCCTTCTGTCAATTCCTTTAATTTTGAGCCTTGCGACCATACTCCCCCCCGGAACCCAAACAATCTAATTTCTCAAATGGTGCTGGCGGAGTCCTTAGAGAAACATCTGTCGTTCCATGGTCGGCATCGTTTATGGTTGAGACTAGGACGGTATTTGATCGTCTTTGAGCCCTAAACTTTCATTCTTGATTAATGAAAACATCCTTGGCAAATGCTTTCACAGTGGTCCATCTTTCATAAATCCAAGAATTTCACCTCTGACAATGAAATACGAAGGCCCCTGACAGTCCCTATTAATCATTACTCCGATCCCGAAGGCCAACACAATAGGACCAGACTCCTATCACGTTTTTCCATGCTAATGTATTTAGAGCATAAGCTTTCTTTGAGCACTCTAATTTTTTCAAAGTAACAGTGCCAGAGCCACGACCCAGCCAATTAAGGCTAGGAGCATGCTGTCAACAAAAGGGATGGAAGGGTAG